>OY292539.1:8491419-9091419 GCA_958496365.1 Subacronicta megacephala | reverse complement strand
CAAAATAAGTAGCCTATAACTACATCCAGAATCCCCTCTTTCATATTTCCGTAACCATCTATCGCTTTACCAAAATTCGACAAAGATATGTATTCGCAAATTATAGAAAAATTCGGTCCCAGGCAGAGTTCGGATGTGTTGTCGGTGTCGTCTCGTCGTCATCGTCAGTATTATCGCGATTTACTATGGCCGATAGATAAGGTAAATAATATAATTATAAGGTTTACGTTACAATAATAATGATGATAACTTGTGTTTACATTGATAATCATTTTGTTTGACGATATGAAAACTGGAAATATGGGCAAATTATACCAAAGATTTAAAAAAAACCGCTACTCGCCACTGTCACCTGATATGGCTTATTGTCAAGTTCAAGTAGTTTACAAACTGGTTACTACATCATGTCGTCATCATTCAGAAGATAACAATGCAAAACCAATAGTGATACAAATATACAATTTTAAACAAAACCAAAATAATATTAACGTCACCTACCCTAACAGCACTTAACCCGTCAAGCGTCATATTATAGACAAAATGCAAAATCTATTGTTTTGCCCTCATGAGAACACTACATGCATTAGTGAATTAAGGTACTAAGCCGTAAACAGATTGTATTTATCTGAGAAAATATCGTAATTTGGGTTGGCTTTCAAGAAAATCTTGATTGCGACTATTGTGACCCCACTTTACCACGCGACAACAGCATGAGCCGGATGTCAATGTATTTGAGAGTTTTGACCAAAGATGCGAGTCCATTTTTCTTTATGAGATAACTCGGCAAACGAGCAGGCGAGCTACTTCATGGTAAGTAGTCATCGCTGCCCATGGACATCTGTAATACTAAAGGATTTGCAGATGCTGTGCTTAGGCTATTTAAGGATAATGAAGGGGAAGGAGAAAAGAAGAAGAAAGGGGACTGAGGGCCGAATTGGGCCTCCGGTACTCCACACAGTACGAAACGCAACAGTGTGCATACTGGTATTTAACGTCGATATTCTGTGGGAGGGTAGCACTTCCCCGGTGTTGCCGACACATAATCATGACGGCGAGATACTAATGCTACTAGATAGTATTAGTGTAGAATATTTGAACAAAAAAGTAAGTAGTGTTTGAAATATGCCTAGAAAAGCATTTTATATTGAATGTCATAAGATGAAGAAGAATGATTCCTTGAACGAATACAGTGCTCGTGATTTCCCTAATCGAGTGTTTTTAATGTAGAAGTACTAAGATCCCGTGATAACAGCTCCTGGTGCTTCTACAGTACAGTACCTGCAGTGCAGTAATAGTGCGGCGGCGGCGAGCGCGGCCAGCAGCGTGTGGTCGCGGTCGGCGCCCGCCAGCGCGCGCAGCTGCCCGCACATCAGCTGCTCCACCACCACCAGCTCCTGTGGGGGGCATACACCCATATGTACATGGATGGATACAATGATAGATGGATGGATAGATGGATTGATGGATGGATGGATGGATGGATGGATGGATGGATGGATGGATGAATGGATGGATGGATGGATGGATGGATGGATGGATGGATGGATGGATGGATGGATGGATGGATGGATGGATGGATGGATGGTTGGATGGATGGTTGGATGGATGTCTGGATGGATGGATGGATGGATGGATGGATGGATGGATGGATGGATGGATGGATGGATGGATGGATGGATGCATGGATGGATAGATGCATGGATGGATGGATGGGTGGATGGATGGATGGATGTGTAAATAGATCTGAATCATGAATGGTGTTATAGTGGATGGATAATCGATGCATGTAAAAATACTGACTGCCTCGTTGGTCTAGTGGTCCCAATCGCGACTGCTACGCTAGAGGTCTTGGGTTCGATCCCCAGGTCGAGCAAAGTGTTATTGAGTTTTTCTATGAAATTCTCAGTAGCAGCTCGGAGTCTGGATTTGTGCCCGGTGAATGGCAATAGGCTCGCCCCCTATTACATGGGACCTAAACATACCGGCGAACTGTGGGTGTACATTGAGTACACCTCTGCCTAACCCTTCGGGGAATACAGGCGTGATGTAAAAATACTACACATATACTGTTATACTGGTATATCGTAAACAAATTGAGTATGTTTAAGCCAGCAGTCAATTTTACTGAATACCTAGACCCTGTTGAGTATGTTGTGGTATAGTTGAGTAGAATGTTGAGTAGAATACCTGTGCCTTGTCGCCGTCGCACTTGTTGAGCACGCTGTCGTCGGGCCCGTACAGTGTGCCGAGCCCGACCTGCCGCTTCACCTGGAACTCGGTGAGCTGCTGGCTGAGCTCGTCCTTGGCCTTCTGCCGCGCCTTGCGGAATACGTTGCGGAGGAGCTCCTCCTTGTCGAATTCTGAATAACAAATACATTATGACGTTACTTGTAGTCAACGACGTTAATAGATTAAAATTATCATGCGTAGTAAAAAACATTGCCATGGGCAAAAATGTTGCCAAGACGAGATCATAATGGCTCGCACTGTCAAAAAGTTATCAGATTTCAAGTAGAGCCAAGCTTCTCAACTATATTAGACTTGACTTCAGAAACTCTACACCTTAGTCAAAATATGTGGCTTGGCCGTTTCGTTACTACAAGAACTATTGTATAACAGAATAGTAATGAACAGTGAATATTTTTTTCAGCTTACGCCCATGTGGTGGAATGGAAACGGCCAAGCCACATATTTTGACCAAGGTGTAGAGTTTGTCTGTAGATAACTTTTTGACAGTGTGAGCCATACGAGAGACCATATGGCTCGTAGTGTCTTGGCAACATTTTACATGAAAATGTTTTGGTGGGATTTCACTTCTTTTCGTAAATTGCGTATGACAACTTTTATTTGGGGATTATTTTATTATTTATATCAAGGTCCCTATATCAATTTTCAGACCTCAAGCTCCCAAAATTTGTACAAGTCTCATACGAACTTCCATCGCCTATTTTAAGAAGTTGGGGGGTAAAAGTTCTAAGTTTTAGAATGATGTTGTTGTTTGTGTACTAATACTAGCTCTCATACTAAATTTCAGCTTTCTAGAACTTCCGGAAGTACCTTAAGAATTTTGATGATTATCAGTGTCAGAGACGTAATTGGGGATTTATAGATATCAATAAAATTTAAAGTATAAAAGCTATGCAATTGAAACTTTTTATATTTAATAAGTCTACTTTTGACATCATATCCCGAGAATTTTGTTTATCTGGTATGATCCAAACCCAAGTTATGAGGGTTCAAAAAACGTCAACGCGCTGAGAAACGATAGGAAATACCCTTGCGCCTTGCT
Organism: Subacronicta megacephala; assembly: GCA_958496365.1. Lineage (NCBI taxonomy): Eukaryota > Metazoa > Arthropoda > Insecta > Lepidoptera > Noctuidae > Subacronicta > Subacronicta megacephala. The sequence continues at coordinate 9,088,130 of OY292539.1, read as the reverse complement.
TGGCTCGTTTTGGCGGTGGCACTACTGTGCCCCCAGATTATTTCATTCGTTGGATATATCGGTATAAATAAGCAAACCTTTTTTTTTATTATACTTTCTGTATTATTTATGTGTTTATAGAATTCAATTACTTTTGGTGAAATGGGGCAATATGCCCAGTAATTCAGCTATTTATTATAAATAAACACTTACCATTCACTAGAACATGTTCGATTTCATTAGCCATGTTCTCGTCTACGCCACTCAACTGTAGTATCTGCAAATAAGACATAAACGTAATATTGAAATAATTTATTGTAATAAAAAAAACGGTTATTGATAAATTAGAATTGTATGTGGTTTTACAAGCATAGGATCCTTTTAATCTTATGTTAAAATATTACATAAAATTATATCCTTATCTCTGGAATAGTGTAGATTTCTAATGGTGAAAAAAATCTTAAATTCGGTTCAATAGTTACAAAGTTGACCAATAACCAACAAAAAAATATTTTTTCTTTATAATATAACCGTCTTAATAAAAAAAATAAAGCTCCTTAGAACTAAATGTTGGATGGATTGATGGATTCAATGGATGTTTTAATTTGTAAATATGTAAAGAAAATAATGTATGATGTTTCTTACTTTAAACTTTAATTAACGTCTTTTGTAATATCTATGATAATAAGAATATTGTTTTTGGACTTGTCATCTTCGATGATAATATATGGATATTATTTTAAGATTTATAAAAAATGATATAATTGTAAAAGGTAAAATTTAGTTGAACAATAAACGTTTATGTCGTTTCTTTGTTCTCAGAGCAACACAAAACTTGATTATTTCGCAATTTATAATAAACAGTCTTATAAATGTATAAAATATCTTTACGTGAATATGACGGTAAGTATAGGAAGGAGTATAGATTTAGAAATAAATAAGATGTATATGTGTTACCGCGTTGGGTACTAAGAAGGTGGAGTGTATCTCGTAGGCCCAGCGGCGCAGCGTGTGCGCGGGCACTGCGCCGGCGCAGCGGTACCCGTCCGTCAGCACCAGCACCAGGCACGCACACGCACATCTAACAACATACAAACTATTGGCTACTAACTAATATCATACATAACGCGGACTTATTGCCCTATGGAATTCTCTGCCAGTCAACCTTTGGATCAAGAAGAGTATGTATTAAAGTACATGGCGAAAATCCTCAATGTTAGATTATCAATAATATAAGTAATTATTATTGTACAGGCGCCAGCACATCAGATTATACAAAACTGTCAAATTTCTTGAATGAAATGATTTTAAACCTTAACATGTTAAAAATTAAGTTCATAATCAGCTGAGAACATTTAACATTTTGTGGTACTGGTAACTTGATATGCTGAGTTGCCAGCATATCAAGGTACAATTATTTTAAAATAATAAAAATGTTGAGCTTTTTGAGCAGTATGTATGTTTAAATACTATCTGCTACAATGACGATTTTGAAGCAAATGTTTTAATACTCAATTGTGAACAAGTGATTGTTGATGTCTAAGGCCATGTACAGTCGTCAGTACATCAAGTTACCACAAATGTAAATTTTCTCAGTCGATTTTTAACTCCCAACACTTTAAGATAGAAAATCATTTGGATAAATTTGTCAATTTTGTATAACCTGATGTGCCGGCAACTATACCTATACTCCATTTGGTTAGGTACTTAACTAAAGGTAAACAATAGAAATGGCGGCGTTCAGAGCTGTTCAACCTTTCATTACAATGGTATCATATGATTTGGGAGTGAAATTAATAACGACACAACTAACAATCAATAAAAACAAAGAACAAACAAAATAATAACTAATTAACACAATTTGCGGCAAAAGAAACACAAAAACGACCGAAAGTAAATACAAACTGTTACGTATGGCGTCTGGTTACCCGACTAAGTATAATATCGGTTTATTATTTTGCTCCGCTTCCTCGCAATACTGCCTTTCAATTATTCCGAGTTATTAAAAGTCTACTACGTGGAAAAATGTTTTGAATATCTGTATTTTTAGATTCTTTCTAGTAGGCACTTTGCAATACTTTGTGTCTTATTTATAAATTTTGATTTAATTAATTGTTCGCAAGCTTAAGTATAATGATTACCATTTAATATTAAACAAAGAAGTAAGATATGGTAGTATATAAAAGGAAAATGTGAGTTTGAATGATTAAATTATTTATTTTGGTGACGTTTTATCGGTTTTATTTCGAAATGAAAAATGGTCCTATGAAAGAACCTTTTTTATGATTTGTTTACATTTAGTTAAGTACCTAACCAAATGGAGTATAGAATGTGTTATAGACGATAAATATAAAAAAAAAATTGAATTTAGCACCCAATTATAAAATATTAGTGTACCTCCTTTCTCCCAGTAACCAGTTGAGTAGTACCGCCGTCCTTGCCTTGGATTCACGCACTGATCGCAAGTTTGAAAACAAACCCGAGTACGTTGACGTGTCCTAAAACACAATAATAAACCACGTGATTACGCTATTCAGAAACTAAATTTATTTCTAACAAATAACTTCTAAATGGGAAAAGAAAATATTTTTTTATAGCATCCCACAGAATTTGAGTCAATTTTTGTTCCCTTTCATTTGTTGTTGTCTGATAACGCCCACAAGTGGGTGTTGAAGGCCTAGAGGGGGAGGGAAGGGGCCTTTTAAAAATTGGGAGTATACAACTCTATTAAATGTGGCCTAAAACACATCACCAAATTGTAAACGCACAGTGCAACACCCTTGCTTAACTATTCGGAGCAAGCATAATGTTCGGTTCGGAGTTACAATGACGACAGTCACGCAGAGATACATATTGGAACATACAATATTCCTCATTTCAAATAAATAAGATGCAAATCGATCTCATACTCACAGATGCAGGTGAATCATCTTCTTCCATAGATATGATGGCTCTTTGGGGATCTGAGCACGGCTGAAACAGAACAAAAGTAATTAATTATAGTTCGGGTTTCCATACTTTGATTTTGTACAGTCAAATAAAAAAGTGTTCAGGTGCAGAAATATTGAATGTTGTTAACGTGGGAATTTATAGCACAAAATGCGGCGGGGTGTCCCGGTCCCCGTCCTTGTGCAGGGGGTGCACTGGTATTGTTTCTGTTATGTAACGGTACCTGTGTGTTGGTGTGGTAGGGAGGCGGCGGGGTGCCGGGCGGCGGGGTGTCCCGGTCCCCGTCCTTGTGCAGGGGGTGCACTGGTATTGTTTCTGTTATGTAACGGTACCTGTGTGTTGGTGTGGTAGGGCGGCGGCGGGGTGCCGGGCGGCGGGGTGTCCCGGTCCCCGTCCTTGTGCAGGGGGTGCACTGGTATTGTTTCTGTTATGTAAGGGTACCTGTGTGTTGGTGTGGTAGGGCGGCGGCGGGGTGCCGGGCGGCAGGGTGTCCCGGTCCCCGTCCTTGTGCAGGGGGTGCACTGGTATTGTTTCTGTTATGTAAGGGTACCTGTGTGTTGGTGTGGTAGGGCGGCGGCGGGGTGCCGGGCGGCGGGGTGTCCCGGTCCCCGTCCTTGTGCAGGGGGTGCACTGGTATTGTTTCTGTTATGTAAGGGTACCTGTGTGTTGGTGTGGTAGGGCGGCGGCGGGGTGCCGGGCGGCGGGGTGTCCCGGTCCCCGTCCTTGTGCAGGGGGTGCACTGGTATTGTTTCTGTTATGTAAGGGTACCTGTGTGTTGGTGTGGTAGGGCGGCGGCGGGGTGCCGGGCGGCGGGGTGTCCCGGTCCCCGTCCTTGTGCAGGGGGTGCACTGGTATTGTTTCTGTTATGTAACGGTACCTGTGTGTTGGTGTGGTAGGGCGGCGGCGGGGTGCCGGGCGGCGGGGTGTCCCGGTCCCCGTCCTTGTGCAGGGGGCTGCACTGCCCCGACAGCCGGCAGCTGGCGCCGGCCAGCGGGGAAGGCCCGAGGCTTGCTGCAACAGCATTCAAATTACAGACATGTAACATACAAAAAAAAAATAGCCGATTTCGTTGAGCTTGAGCTCTAAGTAAAAGCTCAAATATGGTGCATGTTTCCTACAGTGTACACTGACCGCTGATCAACAATCACGTTATGCGTTACAGTCATCAGCCCGTACATCTTTATGGTCCTTTGAGCCGGAGGACCAGTTCTGTGGATGTACAGTCCACACTGACCGCTGATCAACAATCAAGGTGTGCGTTACAGTAGTCAGCCCGTACATTTTTTATGGTCCTTCGAGCCGTATGTGAACCAGCGACCAATGGATGTACAGTCCACATTGACCGCTGATCAACAATCAAGGTGTGGGTTAGAGTCATCAGCCCGTACAGTTGATGATTAGTAGAGATAAATTGGACCTTGGAGAAGGTTAGGCTAACTTTTATCTTAAATTCCTTTGGGATGTGTATGAAATCTCAAAAGAAAGGAAAAACAAGTAGGCTAAACTCACATCTGTTCAAGTCGTGGTCCAACTGTTCCGGTGAGGAGCGACTCCTCATGTGCAGCACTGGAACACCCGTCCGGTTGTCCGTCTGTACAAACATACACAACATAGTGTTTAATAGGCATTGTTGTGAAAGGATTTGGAATGGCTGTAGATATTAAAAATGCTGACATAAGTCTGAAGGAAAGGAACATAATTTCATTTAGATTCCATCCTGTAATACTGTAGAAAATGAACAATTCAAATCTTTAGACAACAATTTAAAATTCAAACCCTAGTTTCAAAAGGACCTAAGTATATTGCAGCCTTAATAATAAAACATTTTAGAATTAAAATTAATATCAGTGTTATGAAAGAAGGTATACTTAAGGCTGGGCCACACAAATGTGTGTTTAGGACCTATGTAATGCTGTCATCAGTAATAGGGAAGGCAACAGAAAGCTAAAACAGATGGCAGCACCTTCGACAGCCAATCAGAACATGATATATTGACATTAGTAATTTAAACATAGAGCGTTCAGCCAATAGGATTGCATTGGTTAAGTTGTAGGTGGCGCCATTGGTTCCTCAGTTGTCTACCCTATTGTAAAATATATAAAGCTGTATGTATTATTGTCACACTGATTCGAGTTCAAAAAGTGTTAAGAATAGTAACAGTGCATCAACTTCAGCGAGACACGTAACATAAAATTTTATGTAGATATAAGTGCTTTTGTTCAACATTGCACCGCACAAATACGCATTCGGTGCAACCCTGCCTTAAGAGTAACTTCCAATACTTGTAGGTTTTTAGTCTTAGGAAGACACATATATACGCTTTGTTATAGGTGAAAGGCGTTATTTTTGGTATGACAATACAAAGGCATGAATGTTGCCAAAGTTAAATAGTGATCGTTATGATTTTTATTATATTTTATTAGTAAGGCGCAATGATTTTTATAGTTTATGAAAAATATGTTAGTTACAGTAGAAAACGTTAAGATGTACAAACAATTTTTGACGGATACACAAATCAAATTTTGTTATAAAATATATAATAATAATATATTTACAACAGACACTCTCTTTTTGATTTTTTTACAGTGAACCCATAGATTTAAATCTAAATTTATAGAATAACAAATATTTAAATCTAAATTTATAGAATAATTTTCAAGCAGTAAATAATAAGGTAAAAGCTGTAGCTATAAAATAAGATTGTAAAATTAGGCATAGTAACAACCAGCCCGGCGACATCAATTTTTATATATATAAAACATTGTACCTAAACTATAGGCGATTGACAAATTGTTTTTAGAACCATTTTGTATTAAAACTTTATTTAAGTATTTATATATTTATATTTATTTATCTACAGAATGTCTATGCGCTACAATTATAACACGTTTTGAAGATTTCTAAAGGTTAATAAATAACCTTTAATTCGTAATGTATTAGAAGTCAAATTAATTTTCATTTATTCGCATGATTTTTTAATTAGATTTGTAGTCAAATTGAGGCTTGAACTTTAAAATTAGCAATGTGTGTTCTGAACTAAGAATTGATTGTCAAAAATACACAATTTTCAATGATTTAGAAAAACAAATTGTTCTAAAAAACTGTCAGTCAACCGTATTACCTGTAAGGGCGGCGGTGGAGCATTGACAAGCGGATAACTCATCTGCATCGCTATAGAGTTGGGTTGGGGCCCGTCCAGCTCCCCGTCCAGCGAGTGCGACGAGCGGCGGAACTGGCGCTGGTCGTACGCAGGCATCGACCGGTGCATCGGGAACTTGTCCGGGTAGTACCGACCCTTGTAGTACTTGTCTGTTGGCTTCGGCTGGGCCAGCGGGTTGAGCGGGGGACTCAGGGGCTTGGGGCGGTCGATGGAGCGCGGGGGGAGGGGGGGCGGGGCCGCGTCCAGGCAGGTGGTGGGCACCAGCGGCACGGTGTGGTTGTGCGGGTGCGGGCGCCGCCGGGGCGAGCCCTCGTCCGAGCTCTGGCGGAGCAGGCCCGCGTCGGGCGGGGGCCGGGCGCGGGCGCTGCGCAGGTTGCGGAGGGACTGCCCCGTGAGGTTGGACAGCGAGCGCGGCAGCCCGCTCAGGAACCCGGAGTTGGGCGCCGCCTTGTCGGGCGCCGGCTTGCCGCGGGCCGCGCGCGGGGTGCGGCTACCCTCCGGGGGCTACACACCCGACCGGATATTGGAAGCGTGTATTAACAGTGCAAATGTGCTGAGATTTTGTTTTTAAGCCTATATATATACTATATTTTTAAGATTCTATAAATACACGTAGTAGTGTAATACAAATACTTCATATACATATATCATTACTTAGTTCAAGAGTCCTCGTGACGAGATATTAGCTCTACAATAACGTGAGTACATTACTGGTAGTGCAGCAAAATAAAAGATAAAATGGCTTGAGGCGCGGCGCCGCAAAAATTATTTAATAAAGTAACTCAAATATACCTTGTGTTTGTAAAATCTGGTCCAATATGTAACTTAAATATACGAAACATATAATGGAATTACATTCCTAAGTATATCACAATAAAGAAATTTGATTTAGTTTATATTATACCAATAATAAGATACAAATGAGGTGAATATTACCGACTACCCAAAAAAAAAATACCGTGGAAAACGGTGTACCATATTATGTAATATATTTTACTTGTTATAGTTCCCAAATTCCCAATTCAATTAAATACCCTTCATACATTCCTTATATTTAACTCTCACAAAAATATGCAAAACTCATACCCACACGAGGACTCGTTTTACTTGACAATGAACTATTAAAAACTTTAACAGTGTCATATTTCTAACAAAATCTCAACACAAGCAAGCGCGGTAGTAGGGTGTGACAACAGTAAGTATAGATAGCGATGTACAGTTACTACCAATCCCATCGATGAGACGAAAGTTACATTGTGTTCTGTTTAGCGTTTCGACAGTGTCTGGTTCTATGCATACGTCTTATACAGTAATATTTTTTATGTAGGTCCTTTTGTGTCTCTAATATGTAGTTTTATTGATTCCGGTTCCTAAAAAATTGCTGAAAAAAATTGGTGGAGTGGACTGCATGCTGAATGTCGTGTCACAACTTGGGCGTCGAGAAGAACATTATAAATAAAATGTCGACACATTTAACTCACTGTAAATTTCAATTTTATTACGATCCGATACCTGAAATTAAAGTTGAACTTTTCCCGATCTGTAAATACCGTTCGATAAAGCTATATACAATTATTTATTTTATCTATTTATTTATTTAAAAAAAACAGTCATTTACAAAAGATAATAAATACTATTGCAAAAAATTATGCCAATAAAACTAGCAACCGTACACAAAAAAGTCCACATATACAAATAAAAAAAAACGTATAATAAAACGGATGACGTCACAGTTAAGGACAGCATGCATAGAAGCAGACACGGTACAAAACATGTTACACCCGACTCGTCCCGTTATACGTTAGCCTGCGGTTAGTTACGACAGTTTGGCGCTGAGATGCTTACACATTACCTAGCTTGAAACGTTCTTAAATATAACAATGTAGTCTAATTATTGGTCCTTTGATACATCGGGTCTTTAGTCTCTTCCACAATAATATCCTCAATTGCAAGATAAAAATAATTCTATTAACTTTTTTTCATCATATTCCGTATGATTGTAAACTTTGCACTGTTTATGAAAACTCGTAGAGTAGCACTGAGATCAACCCAAACAAACAGAGAATAAGCACGGTGGTTAATTTATAATAAAACTGACTACAATCATTAGACTTTACATCAGAAAGGTACCCCTTGACCTAGCTTGAAACGATCTTAAATATAACTATGTAGCCCAATTTTCGTAGCGGCATCATGCCTGGACGGCCGGACGGATTTTGCTAAAAATTTTTTTGTTGGGTTTGATATTGTCAGGAGAAGGTTCTTATGAAGGAAAAAATTAAGAAAGTTTCGGGGAAAAATTAGAAAATTTAAGAAAACTTGACGAGTATTTTAACATATTTTTTTATCCAGTTCGAATTGAATATTCATAGCTAAGACACCACAACGTCTGTCGGATCAGCTAGTTTATAATAAAACTGACTACAATAATTAGATTTTACATCAGAAAGGTATACTTATCTAGTATAGTCTGGTCTCGCTTTGTACGGAAAGCGTTTACAATGCGAGGTCAGTCAATACTGGATTTGTATAGCTTGATGTGTAGCCGTGCCGTACTTACATGATAACTATGAAATCACTTTTATTAAGTTTTTGAAAATTTCGTATACCAGTTTGTCAAGTTGAGTCGTCCTTAATTTCCAATTTATCAATGTAAACCTTTTAAGGGGAAAGGAGCGGAAGGATAAACGGAGGAGGGGGATTGAGGGAGGACTTGGACCTCCGGCTCCGAGAAATATCATTTATCATTTATCAAATGCCAATATAGTGACTAACATAGCCATAATATTGTACAGATAAAGTGTAAGCATCTCCGCGATCAATCACTGTACCATCGTGTTACATGGGACATAATGATGTACATACTAATAAAATCCGTTTGTCACTTTCGCCTCTGTTCCTGTCACTGTTGCGGTTCGGTGTGTGTATAAAGAAATAATATTGTTTAGAAATACTTATCTAAATTAGAAAATCATTCTAAAGATAATTTTTTTTTTTGCTCTAAAATAAGCCTAGATTTTAAATATGTGCCCGGTGAATGTTAATAGGCCTTATTACTTAAACATACAAGCGGTAGCGTAACCCTTCGAAGAATACAGAAGTATATATTTTGGCCATACCGTTATCGATAAAATATTAAGGTTTTGGGATTTAAAGCAAGGCACGCATAATGTAGTATGATTTTATTTCTAAGTGTTACCCGCCTAAAACAGACACGCTACAATTATTCAGTAAGTGGTCTTATGATCATTCAATAATTCTATAATATATTAAACAAAAAACATAAAGATAGTCCATAATAAGGAAAAACATTGACACAAGATGGGGTAATTAAAATGGCCTCACGGTATACAAGACCACACATGACAGTGTAAATTAAATGGGCCACATTTTATCACAGTCCTAGCCCTCAATCCTTCACATCATAAATTCACAACAGATACTCGAACCTATTCGTACATTATAAATAGGGATACCATGTACCGTGTCCTTTTGGTTGTAAAGTTTGAATAATAATGAGCGTTCTAATTTATTGGCCCTTAAGTGTACCGCCATGAATACGTAATGTATTTATACTATTAGCCAATCGCAACAACATAACATCACGCCTATATTCCCCGAAGGGTTAGGCAGAGTTGTACTAATGTACACCCACACCTCGCCGGTATGTTTAGGTCCCATGTATTAGGAGGCGAGCCTATTGCTGTTAACCGGGCACGAATCCAGACTCCGAGCTGCTACTGGGAATTTCACAGAACAACCAAATAACACCATGTTCGACTTGGAAATCGAACCCAGGACCTCTAGCGTATTAGTCGCGCTTAGGACCACTAGACTAATGAGGCAGTCGAAACATGGACACTTTCAATTACCGTACATAGTGCCTACGATGAAAAGTATCTTGCCAGTTGATTATTTTTCGACCTTATAGTCTTTTTCATAAGGGTGAAATTTGTTTAACAGGCATCAATTACAACTACAACGTAAATAGTTAAAATAGTAAACAGACGAATGTTTACTGTTAAAAAATATGTATGTTTGTTTGTCACTGAACTACCTACAACTATTCTAATTTCTGTCTGTAAGTACCTATGTATGCTTAGATCTTTAAAATAATTACGCAGATTTTGATTCGGGTTTTTTAATAGATAGAGTGATGCAAGAGGAAGGGTTATATGTATAAGTCCAGAATTGTCAGAATATTTCTTAAATACACACACACACCGGACCGCAACCGCAAACAAATACACATAGGAATAAAAAAAGTACAAAAAAAATACAGTGACATTAAAATGAAAAAAAAAATGGCTGCAACATAGTTACATAGCTATGTGCTGGTAGTGTGTATTGCAATATATACCGTACTGTGACGGTGATAAGGTGTAAGTTTACCTGTCCCGCCATGATGGTGTCGATCTCATGCTGCAGCTTGGAACAGCGCTGCTCTGCAGACTCCAGTTGGGCTTGTTTCCTCACGTCTGGCACTTTCAGGAGCTCATCTGAAATAGATTAGTTAAATTTCATGAAAATAGCTCGCTCTACGTCTTCGCTCGCTCTACGTCATCGCTCGCTCTACGTCATCGCTCGCTCTACGTCATCGCTCGCTCTACGTCATCGCTCGCTCTACGTCTACGCTCGCTCTACGTCTACGCTCGCTCTACGTCTTCGCTCGCTCTACGTCTTCGCTCGCTCTACGTCTACGCTCGCTCTACGACTACGCTCGCTCTCAGGCCGGATATTAGATAAAGGACCACAACGATTCCCTATAAACTATACTTACTGCGCAGATCCCTGATGAACTTCTGTTCTTGCTCTAGCATCAACCGCACTGTGTGTACCTTCGACACTTCCAGCTGTCGCTGCTTCTCAAGCTGAAACATACAACAAAATCATTAAAAATTTATAACATAACATACCATCACGCCTGTATTCCCCGAAGGGTTAGGCAGAGGTGCACTTAATGTACACCCACAGTTCGCCGGTATGTTTGGGTCCCATGTAATAGGGGGCGAGCCTATTGCCATTCACCGGGCACAAATCCAGACTCCGAGCTGCTACTGAGAATTTCATAGAAAAACTCAATAACACTTTGCTCGACCTGGGGATCGAACCGAGGCAAACGGCGAACGAGGCAGTCAAAAATTTATAAATGACAATTAAATATTAGACGTAGAACAGAAGTCAAAGATGTAGGCATACGAATCATTTGAAAAGGGCAGGGAGCTTTGCAAAGCCAGATAATCTGAAGGCTAAAACGTCAGACATGGTCGCGAAATTCAATTTTTTCTTGGTTTTTCGCAAACTAATCGGCTTTAAATCACATTCTAGCTTGAGTATTACAACTTTTGCTTAAAAATCGCTATTGTAGTAGAATTTCATGTAAAATAGTGGATTCGACGAAAAATTACATTTACACGCACTTATTTCGAAATTACTATTTCCAGAAATTCCGACGGCCGAAGATAGGGCGATAAATTATTACATCACATTTTTTGAAGATTCACACTAATTATATTCTGATATTACATACATCGGCTAGGGAAAAGGTATATAAATAATACTGTATATTAATAGGGCGTAGTAATACTACCGCTTATTCTAAAATTCTAGTGTCGTCTCACTTTATTGCCATCAAAACGACAAAGATAGGTAAAGATAATATATTATGGTCAATTGTCCATAAACCCAACCCATAGCCTTTCTTTAAAAATATTTTAAGTCTCACAAAATTGTTTTGTTTAGCTATGTGTAATATCTGTGACACATAACATCTGTGGCGTGATTATTTACTACATAAGATGTTAGGTCATCATTAACAATCATGTAGTCATTGTTTATCTAGTATGAAAGTTACTAATGTCCTGGAATTTCCTAGGCAAACGCATAGCTCGAGCCAGGAATCTATTTAATTTGCTATCTAGGAAATCCCTATTTGAACTCTCACTAGTCTAAAAGGAAAATGTGAAAATTCAATGAATAGGCAGGCAGATAATTGTTGATAAATTGTTTTAACTCTATTGGTCGTATAGACCCCTCAACATATATTTTCCATAATATCTTTTAGAGGTAAGAACTGCTGAACTGCGCCATTTGGCACACAATGAGTCTGATTATTGTCTTTTTTTTTGTATATACTCTTTAATTATAGTTTTTTATTTAAGTAATTGTGTGCATTGTCCGTGACTGTGCCATTTTTTTATCTTTTTTCTTTTATGAAATGACTACCTGAAATGAATTGGACCCTTTGCCCAGCAGTGGGACAGTAACAACTAGAAAAAAAAATCGTAAGTAAAAAAAAGAAAATAGATTTATTTGCATAGATAAGATACACATGTGTCAATTAATATGTTATTACACGTAACATTTTGTGTAAGTATATCTGTTTGTTTAACCTGTGTTCTGTGTGTCCAAAAAAAATTTTTTTTTTCTCTCTAATAGTATGAAGATACGGGGGCCTCCCTACCATAATCCGTGAGGTTACGTAGACTTTTTGAACATGACTGCTTTTTTATCGAAGATTTAAGAGATGATTCCAAGAAGAGCAATTTTGCAAGATTTGAGACTGCTAGAAATGTCACACATTATCACAAAAAGCCACATCAAAGAAGGAACAACTATGTCTGTTGACCAAACACTGCATGGTACCAGACCGCGGATCCTTCAGCGCTGCCGCACCTGTCCAAACAGCTGGCGTTAAGGTCGCGTGCTCTCTCTATTTACACACCACTATAACGTACACATTTTACTATAGCTACAGACGACAATAGAGCAACGTGGAAGTGTAAAATAGTTTCAAGAGAGCGGCACAGAGAGACAATAATACAGTTGAGGTGGGGCGCTAGAAATGTTACATTTACCAATCCTTCTAGAATCAATTTAACTTTTGGAACCCTTATCGAGATTCACAGTCTTATTTTTATGAGATAACTCGGCAAACGAGCAGGCGAGCTACCTGATTGTAAAAGTCATCGCGGCCCATGGATTTCTGCTATACCAAAGGAGTTGCAGATGCGTTACCGAGCCTATTCAAGAAAGGAACTCCTATTTTCCTTGACTGAGGTAGGATTTGGGCCTCCGGCGCTCCTACACTCACCGTACTTAACAACAGTATGCTATTCGACATCGATATTCAGTGGGAGGGTAGTACTTTCCCGGTCGAGCAGACCCATTCATGCCGGCATGTAGACATGCCAGCGGAAACTTCTAGGTACTAAGTACTAAACTACGCGACACTCTTGCTTCTTTCTGTGTTTAGTAAAGCGGAGGGAAGTGAGTTCGCATCCTATCTGAAATCACATTTTTCTTTTCATGAAATTTATATTTGCATATTTTGTTAAGTTAAACGTTAACATCAGCTGACCAGTAGCGGAGTTTCACAACAGTTGTACGGCTATGACCTTGTTCGGCGCTCACGCCGTATGATTTTACAATACCTACTGTGACTATTGCATTGCTCGGACTGATAACGTGCCCCAAGGTCAACTTGTTAATATGTTCAGTTATTTTAGTGTTTACTTTTTAATTAGCTAGTATTTTGATTGTTTCCGTTTGTGGAACGGATGTGTTAGCTAATGTATTTATTTTTGTTTACTTGGCATTTTTACATTGTAATTGGAGAATTAGTTAAAAATTCCAGCACCTCAATGTAAAATGCGCGTCATCGCATTCAGTGCGTGATATCGTAGGTACATAATTAAATTGTCTTAACTTTTGATAATTAGGCGAAATTATATTGCATAAGATATTTGAAAAATCTAAAAAATATTTATATTACTTATCTTGATGAAAAAGTGTTTCTTTATGTACAACATAAGTAATAAAAACATTTAATAAGATAGGATGTATTTAAAATACGTAAAGGCCTATGGCCTAAACTACATATGGCCTCATCGTTTAAAAAAAATGCAAATAAACGTTATGTTGTTACCTTTCTTTCTTTCCAAGGGATCGAATAATAAGACAGTATCGTTCGTGTTCGTCGCTTCTAGCCGTCGCTATCCAATAGGATCTAGTCGGCGATCTTATTATCATAAGTAGGCGTAGTTAGTGCCATTTCGCGGGATCGCAGCATAACGTGGACATACCTCCTCATACCAAAATCCCGAGATGTTAAAAATTCACATTCGATCAAATATTACCAACATCATTTACAAATCCGCACAATAAATGTGTCTCTCCCAGACAATCCCGTAATCCCGGGGTATGTCCATGTTAATACATAAACTACGCCGACCACTGATTATTTATCCAATAGGATAGGAGGATTGATGAGGATGACGGATCATGCTCGAGAGTTGATCTTTAGGAAAAGCTATTTATTGCCAGGAGTTTAATACTTACATTGACCGGCACAGGTGCTGTGATGGGCGTTTTATGTCTCGATGTGTTCTGCTGAACTGTCAATACTGTCGATGGGTTCGCTGGAATATACAAAAAAAAAAATTAGATAAGATACACTCACACCTTTCCCCACAGGGGAAGGCTGGAAACAACCGCCATTTGCTAAGACTCTTGCCTATCTCTTTCGCTTTTTCCACTTTCATACATCTTGCCATACAAATGAGAAACAAAATCATTATATAATTATTTTTGCCGGGAAAAGTTTTAAAGCCCAGAAGTGCCCCACTTTTGTGTCTACACTGTTAAACCCACATAATCATAATTCATATCAATAATTTCTCAACTATATTAACGACCATTATTCTCTGAGTATATTTGGGTGGCTTTCCTGAAATCATCAGTTTGGAAACCACGCGTGATAGTAAAACATCCACGAATCTTTTATTGTAAATGTGTTTTTAGATCTCAGATTATTTACAGGAATCATATCATCAGGATCTCTTTTTATTACATCCTAGATTTCCGCCCGGATAAAATATTAATTTCTTTTAATTTTACGGGATAAATAAATAGCCTTTGTCACTCAGGAATAATGTAGCTTTCTATTGGTGAAAGAAATTTCAAAATCAGTTCTGTAGATCCAGAGATTAGCCCCGTACAACCGCACAAACTCAATTTAGATAATGGAGACTCGAATAAACATTAGAGAGTGTGGGCTAGTATTTTTTGTTCTGAGTTTAGCTTAAACATTTTTTGTAACAAGGCAATCTAGGCTTATGTAGAGTTGTCTCCTTAACATTTACACTGCATAATAATGCCGTTGCCCTTGTGTTGCAGAGCAAAGATATTCAAGATATGCTCAGTAAAATTAACAGTTTAATAGGCCCATAAAACTGTAACGCTACCATTAACATTAATGCTATGATTCGTTACGAGAAATATTTTTCGAGGCTGTTACACTAGAGGTAAAATTAGTC
The DNA here is from genome assembly GCA_958496365.1 of Subacronicta megacephala. Taxonomy (NCBI): domain Eukaryota; kingdom Metazoa; phylum Arthropoda; class Insecta; order Lepidoptera; family Noctuidae; genus Subacronicta; species Subacronicta megacephala. The sequence goes on along the minus strand of OY292539.1, from coordinate 9,072,725 downwards.
CTGAGGTACCTACCTACATTTTTTTATTGTCCTAACATGACTAACAAGTATATAAGTAGACTGGTATAAGTATTCTATATGGTATAGAATATACTTATACTGTGCTATTGTCGCCAACAACAGAAACAGTCCTGAAACATCAGTTGTTCACAAACTATATTACCCTTCAAACTGGAATACAATAATGTTAACACAGTACCTATTGCATGGCGACTGAATATGTATGTATATTACTAAAAGCCTACCTCAATATAGTTAGTATAGTTAGGAATAAGTTTTTAATACCCTACCTCGTATCATGTGCACGACCTGCTGGTGTGTGTGGTGGAGTACCGCCACGGAGTCAACGCGCAGGATCCTGTCTCCAGCGCGGAGACCAGCTCTCCACGCTGCCCCGTGTTCCTTCACGGACTGAACGTACACGGGGTTGTCACCTGGAAAGTGATATTTCTTATTAGAGAGGGCTTTGTATCTTCTTCTTCTTCTTCACTATCACTTCATAGTATAAAACAAAGTCGCTTCCCGCTGTCTGTCTGTCCCTATGTAAGCTCTAGAAGACGACGCAACGGATTTTGATGCGGTTTTTTTAATAGAGTAATTCAAGAGGAAGGTTTATGTGTATAATACATACATATTATAGTACAGTAGAGAAAACAAGCGGGCGAAGCCGTGGGCGGAAAATTAGATATATACGAGTATAAGAATCAATCGCTGTTCGTTGTCTCGCTAAAACTAGAACGGCTAGACCGATTTGGCAAATTTTGGTTTTGGAATATTTGTGGAAGTCCAGGGTATGTTTAAACAGTGAGAAAATATGAAAAAAAAATCCGATATCCGATAGGTAGCGCTTCAATCGAGTTTGGGCCTCAGATCAAATAAAAAGTGCCTCGTTAGTCTAGTGGTCCCAAGCGCGACTGCTACGCTAGAGGTCCTGGGTTCGATCCCCAGGTCGAGCAAAGTGTTATTGGGTTTTTCTATGAAATTCCCAGTAGCAGCTCGGAGTCTGGATTTGTGCCCGGTTAATGGCAATAGGCTCGCCCAATATTACATGGGACCTAAACATACCGGCGAAATGTGGGTGTACATTAGTACACCTCTGCCTACCCCTTCGGGGAATATAGGCGTGATGGTATGTTATCAAATAAAAAGTTAACACAATTTACACTATTTATAACAATACCGAAACTACGCCTTATCTTGTCAGTCGAGCTTTCGATAGCTTGATAGCTCGACTGACAAGATAAGGCGTAGTTTCGGTATTGTTACATGGTGTAAAATTGTGTTTGTAAACGGCATGGCGTAGTTTTAGCCGGCCTCACTTCATTGTTCGCAAAGTTCCATCTTAACTTTTTATTTGATCTGAGGTTTGGGCAGGACAACGTCTGTCGGGTCCACTAGTTGCATTATAAACACTGATGTGGTAGAACTCTGCTGATGACGTTATCTGGTAAAACTGAATTGCCAAATATTCTACCACTAATGCATAAAATGTATGTCAACACACACGAGGCCACACGAGGCTCTGGACTAGAGAAAACTCGTGCCTAGAATTAGAACAATAGGTAAATGTGTTAATGATGATAAAGAGATTATGTCTTAAAGAACATTAGAAGTTAAGTAAAGTAGCCTGTGAACGCCTGTGAAATTACTGGACAAATGCGACATAAGTTGATTTAACAACTGAGAGTGAGGATTCAAGATGACAATGTACGATTAATATAACTACTGTTGTTAATAGCGTCAATACCTTTCCGTTTGCCATCAGAAATTCAGGAGGCCCTTATGCTTTTTTGTTATCGTTTAACAATAATATAAAAACATGATGACAAACAAAGGAATGTTCTAGCAACGTAGAAAGGAGAGGTTGAAAGATGAAGAAGTCTAGTAGTCTAGCCGGAATATCTTTTTTTGATAGGGAAGTGATTTTTGATAGAGAGTATGTTACTAGAAAAGTTTTAAATGTCTATGAATAATTGGATATGGAAGAGGCAGACCAAAAGGAAGATAGATATGGTTACGAAGAAAGTAACTAATACAATGTTTAATGAAATATCTGAAAGAAATGGGTATACTGAGCTGAACCGAAATGAGAGATAAGAAGACATGAAGATAATGAATTTCAGTGCTAGAATTTCTTATAGATATAGCCTTAATACAGCAATAGTGGGAGATGAAAGCTTATTAGACAAATAGTTTTATACAGTGAAACGTAGAAAATATACCAAATCAGAATACCATCTTATCTGATAAATATCATAGGCATTGACATAATGAACATATAAACGAAAATAAGGAACAAACAATATACAACATACGGAGCGAAAATTCATTGGTCACACTAGCTAGTACGGCCTCGGAAACTAAAAATAAAAGGTATTTGTAATTTCCAGTCACCATTAACATTGCCTTGATAACAATACAAAGGTCGATGATGATGTGACTATAAACTTGAAGTCATCATTATGGGGGAGAAAATATACTAGGCATATCCAATAGGCTAGGCCAGTGACCATAATATAAACATCATTCAACCGCGTCATCAATTAAAAGCGAGTGTTTGACAATGGCCAGTTACATTAGGATGATTACTGATGTCTGTTAGGTCATATTAACGTGTGATGATTTGGTAAACGTATCTTTGATTTACAAGAAATAGTAGTATTAATATCCTAGCACACTAGATCCCTACTATCTTTCCAATTCTTTGGGCTTATGGCTAGTTTGGGCCAGACCTTTCAGAAGTCAAGCTCATCCCGCCATTCCCGTCTAGATCTGCAACGTTCTGGTCTAGCATTTGAAACTCACTCGGTACTTTGTTTAGCTTTCAAGCTCGATTGACAGACAGACCTATTTCGCCAAACTGTCGCTTGCAAACTCCGAGTGCGGACTTTGATGTTTAGTCCAAGACCAAGTTTGCGCGCAGTAAGTATGAGGAGAGTAGATAGAAGCATAAGTAAATAATAATCAATAGACAATATAGGTTTATTCATTCTATGATAATCTTGCGGTTTGGCATACAGCATAGAAATATTCATCGAAGCCTTAGTGCAACCAAATGTAAAGCCGTGTAGGCATTTTCTTTGCATGTGCGTGCATGTATCAATTACCACAACGAAGTTGTTCAGCGGGTAAGTTCACAGATGAACCATGGTTCGGAAATTATTTGATTATATCGTGGTTCTTGCATATTTGTTCAAAAGTGCTTACACTGCTGTATTGCGTTCATTGGACGATAACATCGGAATCCTGCAATTGTATAACCTTCCATATCTTTGATTTCTATTGAAAAGGAATACGAAATAGCTACATTACTTTCACGTTATAAATAAGAGAGTAACTTCAACATACAGCTTGCAGCACTGTTCACATATTAACATTTTACTAATTAAAACTATAAGTCGCTAGGGAATAAGCTATGCATGCATGACAGAATAAAAATTCTAAGACTACAGGTCCTAGACTGCAAGTAACAAAACGACATGACATAGATTCTAAAGTATGAAGAGGTACTTTACGGTAATGACCCGGACGAAAGAAAAACAACCAATACTTTATCGGGTATTGATAAAGTATCTGTTTTTTCTAAACAAAACCAACCTGTTTAGATCTTAACGTTCCTTTACCAACACACCGACACCTCGATAATGCATTCTAACCATGTTTTAATGCCCAACAAAGGCGCAGACAGCGTTCATGGGTTTTGGCATGGAGTTAAGGCACTGGTTGCATACATTGAATGCTTTCACTATTGATAGCCAACACCTTTCTTTGGCAGAAATGGGCCTTGATTGATGGAATATAATTAGCATTGCATTTGAGTCGACTTAACAGTATCATGTCCAATTAGGTATCCCTTTCCTTTAGTTTTACTACGTGTATAAGATTGGACAGATGCCATGAATACTTTTTAACAATCTGTTAAAGTGGCATTAACTTTTGCATCTGAGATCTACTTTGATTGTTTCTTTGGCTACGTCATGAGCTTGAGATATTCGATGATATTACAAGTCAAGTCGGTCCAAGTTGGCTTTGAGTGGCGCAGGACCGAAGCACTAGGCGAAAGCCTAGGTATAGGCCTCTCTCAAACTATGGTATCTACCTCGGTCCTGTCTCATTATCTCCTATTATTATAATGAGGGTTATGATAATGATGTGCATACCCAGGAGACCTTTCTGTATATTTAGATTTTGTAATTATATATATTTTGCTAATATTATATTGATATTTACATGATATAGAAATATAAATTTGCAGCGCCCTTACAGGGTTTCATATTGATACCAAATTATTTGTAACATCCTTATCACATATGAACGCAATAAAGACTTGGATTTGAATTATAAGAATCCACTGCGTTGTCATAGAAGCTAGGCTATGCATGGCTTTAGAATCTAAAATCGCGCAACTATAGTCTTTTCTATCCTTAAAATCTATGTCATTTTTCAAATGATGGTACTTACCGGAGACTTTCATTCCATAGCCATGCTCATCGCGGACGACGGTGACGGTGAGCAAGTCGTCGCCGCCTGGCGACCCCGCCCCGCCCAGCATCACCTGAAACAACATTAAAAATAACCCATTATATACCAAAAGACTAAAAGCACGATATAAAAGCATGAACATTAATACTGGGAATATGAGACAGATTACCTGTGCACCGTGCTTTTACCTTAAGGATTGGAGAGCGTACCGTAAAATACAACTCGAGAATTTGGCTACCAAAAACAGATTTTCAAATCTGACTGATTGATCCAGAGATAAGTTCGATCAAATAAACAAATTCAGCTTGATTATATTAGATCTTAGATAATATTTTAGTGAAAGGCCTGGTGACCTGCATACCACCACACTTTACTTAAATTTGTAAAAATACCTAAAAATATTAGGAAATCACAAAATTGTATGCATTCCATTCCATTGTGCTGACTAATGATGACGTTACAATAAAGTATCATGTCCATCATTATTTCTTACTAGGTAAAAACCGGTGCAGGAAAAAATGTACAAACTATATATAGACCAAAATTATTATTTTAGTAAGACGATAACGCCCAAAAGGCACGTGTTATTTAATCATGCCACAAAAACCCCAAGCGTAATATTAGTCACACAGGAAGACGTAACGAGTTCAAAACCATTTCCTAGTAGCCAAAACTTGGTATCAGGTCAAAAAGGTCACATACGCCTGGATTAGAAAAGGAAAGAGTGGATATGTTACATTAGACGATACGTCATTGTATGGTTTCAGTTACTACTGGTAATAGACCAGTATTGCCGTATAAAAAGGAACTGAGAAATTATATTATTCGTCTGCCTACTTATTTGTTTATGAACATGGTTAAGTGGAACTAGAAACAACCACAATTTTAAGTGAGGGTCCTAATGGACCTGTGACCGGAGATGAAACAGTAATTTCACTCATACTTATTCAAAATCAACCGGTATTTGTATCTTTGTTATTATTGATCAATGTTGACGAGCTGGAGACTGGATTGTATAGCCGCATAGCCGGCTTGGACAGAATGAATGCTCTCTGGTGTAGACAATCAATCATCATGCTGAGTCTTTAGATTTATTAAGGCAGGCAGGCTTGTGTAAACAAAAGCCCAATTTTTTTTATTTTTTTTTATTGAGACTACATTTAATTATCTCCGCGATTTTAATTTTCCCTGAGAAACAAATACGCCTGTTGCCAAACATGATAACAACAACGCAAAAATCTGCATTTATTTTCTTCTTATTCATGTTTTTCAGTTCAATCGTAAGTATTGTTGATATAGTAAGCAAAACGATGCGCGAGACACACTGGTTCTGTTAAACCACGTCACGCAAACGTAATTTCGGAGTACAACGTATATTTGCTTGTCAAGGCATCAATGAACATTGGATCATGTGTTCAATCAAGACACGCCATGATTCCGTTCTGAAGAAAACAACATTAAAGATCGTATTAAAGGCGCTAACGTAAAATTCAGTCTTCATGACGATAAAACGTGTGAATTAAATTCCCTATTACACGAAACAGTCCACGTAAACAGGAAACGTAAGAAATCTAATACTGCTGTTCGAAAAGCTTGGGAACACGATTATAGAACGAATGTTCTAGATGGTAGAGCTGAATTTTGTGGCTTCGGAATATCATCATTCTCAGTATAATAAACATAACTTTTATTCTTGTTTATGTGTACAATTGGAGTTCATTGAGATGTTTTTACGAAGTGCGTACACTATTGTCTGTAGGAAACTTGAATGGGTCGACTCCGATTGAATTGCCATTCATAACTGATTCAGGGAATATCTCTTGCCGTGTGGTCCCCGGATGAGAATGGACCTAATGCGTCACTTCCGTATGTCTCTAGATTTGAATAAAGGATTCTATCAATTACGGTTCCACTTTCTATTGGGTATTTGACAGCAATTCCGTCATACTTATTGTGACTTACGTCATAAAAAGCCCAGAGTGAACTGGCTTAGTTCACTAGTGACTATAGTGGCCTATTAAGTTTTACATTTATGCTGGACCAGGTGTTTCTTTGTTCTTGAAAAAAGTCAAGATTTCCACAGGGTATGATTACTATGACGAATAAATACCTAGGTCCTAGGCTCTTAGCGTGCCGTAACAGCCGTCTAATACAATTGACTACTTACCGGCTGTAAAGTCTGAAATAGAGCATAACCAGGGGAGCCTAACTAGTCGGCTAGGCACACTATTGACCTATTTCCCTTGGCTGTATTTTATTTTAAAACAGTAATAGCGGAATGCGGGTCACTTCACATTATAGACTTAGCTGACGATGAAATGGACCCTCGGTTTATGGTCCATTTCAATAAATTATTATAAATAAATTGTCATACGAGGCGTAAAGTTGGCTAGCTATCGGTTACACCCACTTATTGCTAGACTGAAATAGTATCAATAGGGTATAAAGCCATGATTTACTGCTCCTCTTATACATTAACAACAGAAAGATAACTTAAGGCATATTAGCCCCTAAAATAACTACAACGCGCCATCATCATAGCCGCGAATTCGAAAATACACGTGTCAAAATTCTAACGCACAAACAAACTAACGTCAACATTCTGACGCTAAAACACCTATTTAAAAGTCTTACACAACAAAAACCACGTAACAAGATATTAATTAACGACTACAAATGATCCGCGACGATGCGCAAGCGCCGTTGTTCTAGGAAACCGCGCATTTTGGCAGCGCGCACGCGTCACGCTGTCCACAGTGACAGGCGCGGAACCTGGCAAAATATGCTGGAGACTGGCTATAGAAAAATTATATGATGGTAATTGACATGGCCAAAAATAGATGTTTTTAAAATGAAATGTCTTTCAATTTCTTGCTCATGGCATTTTTAATAGTTGCCCGTGTATATTATAGGTACAATAAAATTTGTAGCACAACACGCTTTTGTCTTCACAATATACGACTTATTTCGGCACGTGCCAATATAAGTCGAATATTATTCTGACACAGAATAGACCAACTTCATCCAAAACGATAATTATAGTTAGAGCACGCGTATACCACTTTATTGGGTTCAGAATGCAATTTTGGAGAAGAGTATCACCCATACACAGACTATGCATCTATCTTTTATTATAATTATCATCCTAGCGAAAACAACAAGAAGCTAAAAGTCATAGTTGTTTGGGTCAACATCAAGAAAATATAGGTGCATGTGTGTCATAGTTTTCCTTCAAGTTTAACGATAAAGCTACTTACCAGCCGACTATTTCCTGTTTCATCCCAAAATTGTAGGACAACGTTTTGGGTTAGATGTTTCTTAATAGAGTCTACAGTCTAGGCGCTGAATTGTCCACGTTCATAAATGCCGAATTTATCTAGTATTGTTGCCTATCAGCAGTTTAATTAAAATCTCCAGTAGTATATCAAATCGGTCAGAATCTTTATATATAAACATACATATTAAAATTAATTAAAATAGATCAGTATTTAAACTAACACCTACAAATAAGTACATATAACAAAATAGAGAGGTTTAGCAAGCATTACCGCTAACCTTGACCGGGATAAGCAGTTTAACGAAAAATACAATTGTTTCGTAGATAAGATAGACACCAATTAATTATCAGCTCTTTTATGATCGGTATCAGCTTTAAAAAGGTTATCCAACACTTAGTTAAATGTTCTGTAGAACAATGGACCAAAGAGAACAGTAGAAGTTAATCGATCATAAAAGATAACGAAAAAGAGTATGAAAATCTACCTATTGATATTATGGTACTATGGTATTAGAACATATTTCTTCCTTTCTTCTACGTCTTTGGCACAAACCTTTTACGTAGTTGTTATTTAAGTTTTTGTTTTTGTAATAAACATGACGTATACATTTTACTTTTACTCACCTATATTTGTATGGCAAAACAAAGCGCACATAATGAATATTTAGGAATCTTTATCTAAATACCTGTGTCTAACAAATAAATGATTCTGATTCCTTTACAATCGTTTAAGCATCAGGAACGGCATATCTATAGAATAGTTATGTCATTGACTCTTCTATTAAAGGCCCATTTAGACGAGGAGAGTTTCTCGTCTAGAAGATACGATTATCGAAACAATATAAAAAAAAACTTCGAAAATTCGAAATCGTAGGCGAGAATTTAGTTCTTGCCTGTATGTAAACGTTTTGATACGATAATGTTATGGCGATTATTGTTTGTGATATTAGCGTACGATTTCTCGACCGAAATCCCCGTCTAAATGGGCCTTTACTTCTGATCCGATATGTGCACCATTTTTATCTCGAAATTGGATAAAAATGGCCTACTTTGGTTCAATTCAAAACGCGTCAGTATCAACAATACTATTCAAGCAACATACCAACGCTTTAAACAAACAAACATTCCCTCACAATATTCTACGTGAAATACAACAATTTACGCGGTCCAGATCGTGCGGAATCAATACTGGGCGAGGAGCTAAAGCAAATTAATAAACATTATATAGACGGACAGAACGAGGTATTGATAGACAATAATTGCGTTCCATTCTCCTTTAGCCTCTCGAGAAATGTACCGAGAATGTATTGATCTTTTCAGGGCACTCTACTGAAAAAGGCACTTCCATTATCTGGAGTTAATTTTATTTAAAAGTTAGGAGAACTTCTCAATTTTCCAATTATTTATTACTATTAGTGGTGTCCAGTAGTGGGACCATAACACTCATCAGTTTTATGGTCCCACTAGTGGACATAGGTTTTTCTCTCATATCTTTAACTAACACCATCTCTTTCGGTGTTTAGCATTTCTCATTATTCCGTTTTTACCTGGTGGTGATTTGTAGTAACAGTCGCGCTTAGAACCTCGAAAGAGATAAATTTATCTCTCCCGTGCTTAGAACCACTTCTGAGGCAGTGGGTATTTTTATTTATATTTTTTTGTATAATATGGGATATCCATAAATGGAAATAAAGTTGTCAAGAGAAAAAAGCATTCAGGTACTTAAGCAAATACATTTTGATAACATGCAATATGTTACACGTTATCAAAAGATATATTTCAAGAGCAATATTGTTTAATAATTAAAGTTATATGATAAACAGTTATAATTGTTACATAATGTTAACGAATCATGTGACGATTTTGACATATTTTATCGATGAATTTCATAACTTTTTATTTTCGGTTGCATACTGAAACTTCACCAGAATCAATTTCATTGCTGCCTATTTATCTAATGTAACAGTTATAAAAATAACTGTACAGTTGATTTTCCTTTGTGAACTAACAACTGCAGTTCATTTATTACTTAACTTATTCTTTTTATTTTTCTTCATTATTCTATATTCTTCATCATTCATTCTTTCTTAACTTATTCTGGCAAATCCTTTGCCAAGTTTTTATTAAACATATCATAAAATACTTACGTCTTATTTATTTTGACTTTTATAGCTGCATACTGTTCATTATCATAGTCATCCCAAGTTCCAAAGCCTAACTTCTCCCACTACTGGATGTATGCCGTTATCAGCTTGTGACATCACGATCCAACCGGCGCCTAAAAATTACCGTCGAAGTTATTACTTCCACCCTACTCGCTGCCGCACGGCCGACACTACTCTTACTAATCTTCCATTGAGTCATTTCCTTATAATTCTGATACTTATCATTTATAATATGTAGTATAATTTATGTTTTAAGGCTTGTATCAACCAGATAAGAAAAGACTAGATATAAGTACTATTTTAAACATTACCTACGAAGACACAGACATTTCGATGGCTCCTACGTATATAATCGTATAGTGTTTATGCAAACTTTTCAGGACAGAGCTTTAAAGATGTTTTCTTGCATTGTATCGTTGAATTTAAACCTTTTGTTTTAAAATTAACACTATGCATAGATAATAAAGGAATCTTCAATATGAAGTAGGAATAAAATATGAATTATTTTTAGTTTTTTATAGCATAGCATTATTGTTGCATACGATTATTTACGTAGCAGCCATCGATTTATTGCTCAAATTGTGGTGTTTTACAAAATTGGTGTAGCAAGTATTTACGCAATCCCTTCGATATTTCAATGACAATCGACCACAGAAGCGAATTAAACATGCATTTAAAAACAACAAAACATCCATGATGCGACGTGAGTACGCATGGATTCACAGCATTGTCGCAGACACGCCGACGCCCGCGTTAAATAAAGATTTTATCTACCAACCGTTCCACCGTCCAACGAGCATTATATCCACCGAAGCGGCTGAAACTTTATTACTTGTTTATTCTATTGTTTATGGAGATTTTAATGAGAATAATCAACCAATAGCGTTTGTCATACCTACAAAAAATCTAATTCATATAACGCTTGTCAAACGTTTCATGGTCTTTCAGAGTCCAAATTACCAAAATGTTGTCGTCTAAATTCTTGATATAGTAATAAGTGACCTCATTCAACAACGTTAAATCTATTCAAGGTAATACCATGACCATTTAGTTTGTTATGACATCAGATATGAATATATGACAGTTTTAGCAGATATCCCTGAACCTGACACTGTGTTGCATGATTGTATCTATTCAAAACCTCGGAGTTTATATATATTAGAACCGTGACCCACTTCAGACAAAATTGCGCAAACACAATACACTTAAATAGAGAAAACTGTATCACCATCAAGCAATTCAAGCATAATTACAAAGAATCAGTTTTTCTTCGGCACTTTTACTCGAAAGTGGGTCCGTCCTCCATCGCATTATGTAGATAATGCTATAATAATCTCGTACTTTCATCAATGGCGTAATTCAGTGGATTCGGTGGCTTGTTAAGTGGATTACCTAGTGTATAATTAATGTCCCAGAAATAGTTTAATTATTCGCTTTGGTTCGCGAGTCGAATCGAGAATGTCGACTTGGCACGTTTGAAATCGGTCGAGACATATGTGATATCACAAGGACCTATGTTAGGGCCTTTACCGTTCAAAGTTTTATGAACACAATCCATTAAGTCTTCCACCATAAAAGCTTCTGAATATCAACTTATGTAGTGTACAAATTGTGTCTGTGAAATAAACGAAAAGTTGGCAATGCTCTAACTTTATAGGAAACCTTTTGTATGGCACACACAAACAAGTGCTTAGTCCATGTCGGGACTGTTTGCGCAATGCGGTATTCTGTCCGGGATTGCAGTAATGCACTGGAAAATTATGTCAAATCGTGGAATAGTTCATTTACCCAAGACTCATGTTTTACATGACATGAATACGACGTCCTCAGAATATTGTGAGATAAACTTTCGAAACTTGGGATCTGTTCTCGCAGTTTCGAAGGTTTAACAAGCGCAAATACATCAGCACGTACGTAATTAAATCAAAGCGATGTCGTCATGATATCCAAACGGAATTCCGAATCATGTGGCTCCACACACCCTGATGGTGAGTCACGAGAAATGCACTCTAAAACTAGAACATTATAACATCGCGAACATCACGTTCCCACGGATTGGTACAGGGTTGGCGATGTGGATTCTGATGTACAGTCGGCCAAGAAATTGGATTACCTTTCAGTTTGAATGTCATTTGCACGTCATAAATTAAAAAGGTCTATTTTCGTTTGCAAGACTAGTGATGACAAACGCAAGCCCATTCAAAATAAAATAAAAACGCGGTAGTCTTAGCGTGATCTTCATAAAGTAGACTTTTGAACAACATAATTAGGCTACGCCTAAGATATAAGTTGACGTCTAAGAGACAGCTAAAGTGGGTACATGATACGGCGTCTTCACGCTTTATTAACATTTAAAGGGTGCTCGGTGTGTAAATTATAGATTATATGTGAGTTGAGAAGGCTAACTGATGAAAACAAAACAAAATGTTCTAGTGCACAATTTCTAACAGTTGTGACTAACACTAACAAGGAATTAATTAATAATCAGAGTTTAGGATTCCTTATTTGCAAAAAAAAATCTAGATGTGTGGTTCCGATCAGATTTTTTGTTGTTTGTTTTGTTTATGTGCGTAAGAATTTTTTAATGAATATACACACATGCCTTCAATACACAAATTAATTAAGTGAGCCATCCACTTTTATGTACAAAGATTTCTATTCTTCTAACTCAGATCATAATGTATTAAAGTTTAATATGATGATAAGACTTTCTCCTTCCTAAAATTTTAATGTTCCAGTAATCCTTAAAGATACATGAGACTCTACAAGCTGTTATTACCCGGATCTCTCGAAAGAATATAATTGCCCACAGAACTTCAGTTTTACTAACCCTTGGAAATTCTGTGCCTAAGTGGGCTGTACAGCATGAACTACCGCTCGCAAAACCAAATGAAATATAACCCTATATTTATCGCGTACTCATCACTACTGTTGATATCCATGTTGTACGAAATGAGGACCGGTGACATCCACATAACTTCTCATTTTAGAGCCTGTCTCTCGAGAGTTGGGCAAAGGCCAGCCCTTATGACTTCCAGACCTAGGAGAACATTTAATTTGACAAATGTTTGTAATAATGCAGACTGTGATAGAAAAATGATAGTCTAAGTTTTCCTTATCACTCTAAACGTGCCAGCCCTGAAATAACGCAACATGTTAAGGGCTCAATGCCTATACAGTAATAAAATTAACACAATGACTCATATCAATTCGCATTTTTGCCTTATTGCTTCTCAGTATCCCATCTCGCCCCGAATGATATCATACAGCCAACAACGCCAGAATTTCTTGCTATGGGATACCTTATACCATAGTCATACCATCAAACAGTTTGTTTTTCTCTAAGCCTTTACCACATACCTGTCATAATAGACTGTGTATTGCCATCGAAACATACGCGTATTTATAAGGCATGTAGTAATACTATAAGTATTTCATAGGTAACATGTTTTCATTTTCCCTTCTTGACCGAGCAATTAACATTACATTTCCTTATCTGTTTTGTCATTCAATTAATAACAGTCGGCGTTACAAAGCTGTGAGAAATAAAAACAAATCATTATCACGGCTAGCGATAACCCGGTAAAGTCGTCCATGTGGAACGCAACAGCGGAGACGTCCGGCCGCGGTGACTCATCGGACTAGAATGACATCAAATCGCGAATACTTTTTATAAATTCTTGTTTTTTTGTCGCATTTGTGGCGTTTGACAGCAAGGCCATTCTGCCAACATGTTATATTTTTTGACGTAACGAAGCAAACTGGGCGATGTAATCATTATAACCCCGGTGAGGTTACACAAACAAAATGTTTGTTTACGTAGTTTACTGCGTTTCTAGTTTGTCGGATAATTGTTTTAATGATCGGAGGTAGGGGTCGGAGTGGCATTACGTCTCTGCAACTACGAGACGCACGCCCCATTGGACACGTCTAATAATCATAGGTAGCGTTTCAAATATTAGCGTACATACACTGCCGCAATTATCCTCATTCAGCCTAGCGTTTCAGCGTCTTTGCCAAGTTCTCTGATCAATAGTACGATTGTAAGCCGCCCTCTGTTTTTGAGAAAACAATGTATCTCACTATGCATGAATTTGGCAAGATATCTACTGGAACTATACATAGCAAATGCACAATACAGTTGCACATAATAAAGCCCTTTTAGATGTCATATCCCTTAATCTGATCTGGTACAATAACAGTGGTTTATTCTATAGATGATATGTTATAATTCAAACAGCATACAATGGTACCGCAAAAATTTCTAAAACCAGTTCCGAACGCGAAAAAAATATTTTACCATCGAAGTTAAACGGTATATCCAATCTGCTAACCAATAACCAGTTTGTTTTCTACTACAAGCCAATAAAATATCAATATTAGTGTCTTAGTCTTAAATAACAAGTCGGAATGCGATAACTGCTCGCATAGTTGCAAAAGGTCTACAATGAAATAGGTCAAACAAATTAAATGCTTCGCGAATACTAATGAGCCGATGTTAAAACGGTACGTTTTTTATTATGATTTGGTTGGGGCTTTATCGTTTGTATATAACAGACACAAAGTCAGACAAACAACACCAAATTATACTCCATTTGGTTAGGTACTTAACTAAAGGTAAACAAATCATAAAAAAGGTTCTTCTAAAGGGCCATTTTTCATCTTGAAACAAAACGTAAGCAAAATAAATTATTTAATCATTAAAAATAATTTTCCTTTACTATACTAGCATATTTTACTACTTTGTTTAATATTAAATGGTAATTATAAATTCTTAAGCTTGCGACCAATAAAAAAATCAAATCTGATTATTATGTCATCAAGTATTGCAATGTGCCTACTAGAAAGAATCTAAAATGACAGGAAATCAAAACCTTTTTCTACTTATTAGACTTTTGATAACTCGAAAAAATTAAGAAGTAGTAGCGCGAGGAAGCGCGGCAAAATAATTAGCCGATATTATACTTAGTCGGGTAACCAGACGCCATTCGTAACAGTTTGTACTTTCGTTCGTTTTTGTGTTTCTTTTGCCGTAAATTCTATTATTTAGTTATAGTTTTGTTTGTTCGTTGTTTTTATTGATTGTTAGATGTGTTGTTATTAATTTCACTCCCAATTCATGAGATACCATTGTAATAAAGGTTGAAGATCCCTGAACGCCGCCATTTTTATTGTTTACCTTTAGTTAAGTACCTAACCAAATGGAGTATAGTGACATTATTATGTCATCTACATAGACAAATAAGACTTCGTTCAATGTTGAGTGTTGTAGACTTTACGGCTACAGAGATAACGTTCAATAAGAGCCGCAAATGACTGCTTCTTATCGCAAAGCAGTAAGAAAATGAAATGATAAAACAGACTAATGGCGGTATAGGAATCTGTTAAAGACTGTATTGTAATGAGAGACGTAAATCCAAAATGCCGCAGCGCTGGTGATCAAACTTTTCACCTGTGCAATCATGAATCACAAATCCGTTGGTCTTATCTTAACGGACACTCCTAACGCAAGTCGCAACTGGGTTACTTACAATTGTGTTTCAATAACTCGAGATCGAAATCTGGAAAACATTAATATTCAGACTACCAGGCTAAAATAGAAAGATTACTTGAACCAATTATTGTTTTATCTTAGAGAAATTCGTAAAAACTGTTATAAAAGTATTGATTAGGGCTATCAATCACATAATTATATAGGTTTCGAGTTTGAAACTCATCATCGACTGATATAGCTATGGAAATTTTATCTGTTAAGTTAGTAATAACTGTGTCCAGCACGATATTGCCAAAATTATAATCGTCTTACTGATCACCAACATTATAAATTTCATGCTTTACGGGGAGTAATGCATAAAAGTCTGTGCATGATGTCCCTGCTCTCCGTCCAGCAATCACGTCAATGTTACAGTTATATTTAGTAGGATATAACATAATTTAAAAAAAAAACGACATAATGTTTTGCTGTGGAACACATAGTAGATAACTAACTTCGCAGCAGCAGCTACTCTTCAAACTACAAGTACACTTAAAAAGATAGCGGTAACAAAATTACCTGGAAATGTCTACAAAGACACAGCAGTCGTAAAATCTAAGAATTGGATGAGAACCAAAACAGATTTGAGATTAGGAGAACTCGTAACATCTTCAATTATTCATAACGCTAAACTAATTATCGTTGTTTCTCTTTATAGCGCCATACCTGTCTAAAATAGTCGGAGCTGTCGTTTTCGGCGAACGTTACATTTAAAAATACATTGATGTTACTTCTAAGAAACATGTGAATCATATCATGCTCTTGATGATTGGGCCAATGACAGCATTTAGATCGCAAAAAATAGGAGCAAAAGTCTCATCGAACGCCATATTGTATTATTATTTATCCTGCGGCTTTCCCGGGACATGTCCTTCACGTTACCACAATTAGTGAAATTTTCTAGAATAAAATGAATACAATTGGACTTATTATATCTTCATAAATATTTCTCTTCGTAAAAACGATTTCTAACGAATTAATAACTGCTTCTCAAAATATTCGAGCAGACATATAAAAAAGTACCATAGTTACAATGTAAAAGCCATAATAAAATAATTTCCAACAACATAGTTTCAGCATTCTTCAGACAAACATTTTGAGTACTTACTTTAAATATTAACAATTTAAACACCTAGCTAAATTTAAATTTTATTTTCGTTAGAATATCTAAATTTTCTGATCCAAATTTTAACATCAAAGTGCGGACACCGTTAAGAGTTATTTCGAGTGCAACACAAAAAATAGTTTTTTTCTCAAATAAATTACACCGAGATTTCGGCGCCGACTAATTTATGGTTTTTGAGCATCGTAAGGAATTTCAGAGATCATTTTAACATCATTAACAGACGGTATACTTCCAATTGAGAACATTAACTTGTAATAAATCGTGATGTTTGCACATTTATGATTTGATGTTTCTTCTGCGGCTTCTGATATCTATTGGCTTGCCATCGAAGCAGATTAGTAGATAAGTTACTTACCATGTCATAATGTATTGAATGTTACTAAACTTACGTCCTGCAACTCTCACAAATATCTCTGAGGACTTAATCTTGAGTGTTATTATACTCAAATTGGTATAAGAACCTCAAGGAAAACTAGAATAGGATTAGGTTTTGTCAAGATTCATCGTAACCATCCTGCCGTTGTCCAAATGTATGGGGCCGGCGCAGCATGTCATTTTCCTTTGAAGGTTAAGTCATGAGTATATTGCAATAACGTAGTTTAGTAGTAGTAGTGCCTGCTGGCATGTCTACATGCCAGCATGAATGGGTCGCACGACCGGGGAAGTACTACCCTCCCACAGAATATCGACGTCAAGTACCAGTATGCATACTGTTGCGTTTCGTACGGTGAGTGTGGAGCGCCGGAGGCCCAATTTCTCCCTCAGTCCCCTTCCTTCGCCTTTTCTCCTTCCCCTCCCTTTTCCTTAAATAGGCTCTGTAACGCATCTGCAACTCCTTTGGATTTGCAAATGTCCACGGGCGGTGATGACTACTTCCCATCAGGTAGCTCGCCTGCTCGTTTGCCGAGTTATGCCATAAAAAAAACGACGGAGAGTTTAAAGAAGTCAATGTTGTTGACCATTTATCAAATAAGATTCTTAAATCGACTCATTTGAAACCGAGGCGAAAAGACAGCTATTTAGAGCCCAGACTTCAAACAAGCGAAAAAATTTACAGAGGAATTTTTAAATCTTTCAATGTATCGTCTCAGACGTCCTACATAGATATAAGGGTATAGTAATTAAAAATGTGGTCGCGAATATAGGAAATAATATATGTTTTAATGTAGACGATGTCTGTTTGAAGTCCCAAAACCCAAAACAACATTAGTGCGAAAATAAAATTTAGGGCAAAGCTGTGAATTAATGCTCGGATTTAGGCTGATGCAAAATATATTGCGCACAGGTGAATTTGTAGACTAGCACTTGAAAAATATTTTAAATCGCTATTTTTATAATGTTATGTTGGCTGATTAGTATTTAAGTCTATATCATAAGCTCTCACAGAAAGTAATAATTTTGAATGACCTCATTTAGCTCTGGTATACCCAAAGAATATTTAGAAATATATAAATAAAACCACAGTTAGATTCTAAAAAAATATCTTAAAAACTTGACTCATATGGTCCATATTCAACCTTCAAGGCGTAGAAATCCTTGTCTTTCAAATCTTCCAATTACACATAAATTAAGTAAAGGCAGCCTTCGATAATTAACCTTTCAGTTGATATTACTATTAATCATGTACCAAATGATTTAAGTTGGTCGAACCAGCCATCGAGATCGGTCGTGATAAATATCTTGAGTCTACCCAACGACCTTGTTCCTAAATATTTGAATGGACGACACTGATTTCGAACAGTTTTCAAGGAGTTATAGTCTATTCTCGATATGAGGATCTATAACTTCAGCTGTAGCTTTAATATTAGGTCTCACCACAGCTCAAACTTTTCAATCTTTGTTATCAAAAACAGAATATTAAATATTGTCAAGTGCTCAAGGCGAACAGCTTTCTAATAAAGGTTGAAAGTTTATCAGTTTCGGATCAGGAATAATAAAATAAAGAACAATAACCACAGGAAACTATATATCATCCGTTGATTTCACATCGTTTATTTTTTAGGATATCAATTTCCATATCTCTTCGAAGGAAACATTGAGGATATCTACCAGTTATCGTACAGTGCAAATTGTCGGACCGAAGGGAACTGGTTAATTAATAGTGCGCGTAGGCGGCCTATCAACCTGTCAGTACCTGGTATTGCAATCTTTGTGCCAAATACGGTATAAATAAACATGACTCCAAGCGATGCCGACACGCCAAATATTGGTATCTGCTTAGGAAATTACAGCATAAATATTGAGTAGATTCTCAATTCAAAATATGCGCTTTTGCAATTCTAGCTACTGACTTTTTTTTAGATTGCTGCAGTTGCCGATTCCTATCTATTACTTTTGTAAAAGCCATTCTCGGAATCACACAGAAATATCTCACTAAATCAGTGGAAGTTTAGCATGAGTTTACTCACGATCACGAGTTACTAATGATCTTCTATAGTCAATGACATCTGTAGTATCATTTAATCGTCTGGGAGTAAATTAAAATTTACGTAGAATTTCGTTAATTAAAAATTCAAGTATTAAGAAGGTATGTATATATTGTGAATGACATATTGAGTAATAAATTATCATTAATGGCATACGGCAGTATTGGAGAGCTGAATTCGCCTACAATTTTTCTTTTAGCAATATCAAACCAAGGATTGCCGTAGGCTTATTGTAGTGATAGAAGAGGAATAAAACAAAAAGGAACAAGGACCAGGCATTTTATGCATCTCTAAGCTGGAATATACCACAAACCACAATGCACCACTCACTATGGCAGCCAATTGCACTATAGGTCTGAATATTCAATGTAATATATTGATATCGCTAATTCTCGATTGTAACAGCAACACATATTAGTTTTATCCGACATAGTTGACGTAATCAGTCATTTTCCTTAAGTAGCTCCAATTCTGATAGAATTTATTATTTTTTTCCTGCAAGAAAACAGTATAGATAAGTGTGTTAAAAGCCAAACGATTTTTTATGACTTATAGTTGCTGCCCGCAGTTTCTCTGGCAACCCAAAGGAATTTTTCAGACTAAATGTATCCTGCCTGTGGCCTTCTTCAAGGAGAAATATATCAGTACACCAAGATTCAAATTCGAGATTAAAATTGGTTGAACGTGAAAACGTTACCAACAGACAGACTTCCAAATTGTTTGGATTCATATTTATAAACAAAAAATATCATTCAGATAAATAATAATCAGCATAACCTGAAAACAATGTGCTCATCAACATAAACGAAAAGTCCAAAGCCCGCAAAAGTTCCAAAATGGTAATAACACATGCACAAAACACAAGACCATTTTCGAAAACGCTGATCATAAATTGGCAGGTAGAGAAGCCCATTAATAAAACACAACCTACTCCTGCAACCTATAATTTCGGAAAGCATCGACCCGAATCGACCAAAAAACACGTAAAAGACAAACGCATCGCTTTCGGACCGTTCGCGGTATGTGTGTCAATTAACTTGACCTTAACAGACACATTATTAAAATTTGCAAGCGAGCTGGCTTTTGCAGGTTTAACTAACCTAATTGGAGAGGCGAGAGTCGTAATTAACGACTCGTTTTTCATGGAAACTCCAACAAGTACGATGCCGGGATGATTCTAACGATTTTGATCTATGTGGTTAAGGTCCGGAATGGCAGAACCAGATCCCACTTATTTTTTCTTGTACAGATAAAACTCAGGAGTTTTAGAAATAATCATATTCGATCTTTAAAGAGCAAATGGAATAAATAGACATTATACTCACACATAAACTTCAAACGTAAAGAGTCATTTAGGGATATGATCATCCCCCCTAGCCCTTTCCCAACTATGTTGGAGTCCACCAACCAGCTGTCGGTCTAATCTGATGCGGCTGAATATCAGTATTTTATACGAAGCAACTGCTATCCTAATTTCTCGACGATACCAAAATTCGAAGGATAGACTGGTGATTGGGCTTTTTTGGCCTTGCTCGCTCTTGTTAGGAATGCTCATTCAATTTTCCATTCCAATCACAGAAACCGTTTTGAGCTGCATTTTTCCGATTAACGCTTTTAAATATCAGTCATAACAAATCTAAATTCGAAACAAAAGCTAAGCACACCCAGGCATTACATATTTACACATCAACACATAAAAACTTGATAAATGCGACAATTCACTCGAAGGTCGACTTCGGCAATAGCTCGAAGTATCAAAGGCCTCCTTGCGTCAGAACTGAATCTCGATGCTTAGCTCATCGCGACCGGTTTGTGCATCACATTTGTTTACTATTAGACTTACTATTTCTACCTGTTGGCTAAATATGATTATTGTCTAATGCACTAAAGATTTTGGCGGTATGACTTTTTGTATTCTATGAATATGAGTTTCTCCGTCTTTTTTTAACTATAAGAATGTGGTTTTTTAGATTCTTAGTTTTATCACTTTATCATCGTTAAATATTATTTATTTTATTACGCCGCATATCTTGAGTGAATCACATCCTTAACCTTACTGTGAAAACTTGTGATTGGCCTTTTTTCACTGTTACTTTTTCTATCTGTATATTAGTTGTTAGTTTCCTGAAAAATCAAATAATATAGAAAAACCTTTCACAGTTAGCCTCTTCAAATAATTCCTTATTCCTTCTAAGCTTGAACCAAACTATTCCAAACGCGCTTATGTTTACAATTAGTCCCAAGTCAACATGAAGTTTTTAGGGCTTGTTTTCAATATTTTAACAATAACAAATACCGAATACGAAATCTACTAATTAAACAAAACAATGAATAGTAAGTAGTAGTAGTAAAGCATATTGTAATTATTTAACCAAAGGGCATTTGGCGACTAATTTATGAATATAAATTAAAATCACATCACATTTGGTAATCGTCGTTTCATAATATTTGGAGCAGATTTGAATAGGTAAATTTCTGTACAATAAGTATCTAAGTCTGAAACCAATTGAATATTGCAATTTACAATAACAATATAAAAGGTACCAGAATTTATTAGTGCCCAATAGCATTGATTTCCACGCACAAGGCGACAATGGAGAAAGCCTATTTTAGCCAGGACAGTTCCATCTAACAAAACTCGTATCACTCAATCTAGCTCCAATGACGCATAGCAGGCATTTTCATACAGTATTCTACTTAGAAAATAAGGGAACTTTAACACATACATACATACATATTGTCACGCCTGTCTCCCATGGGGGTAGGCAGAGACTATAGATTTCCACTCGCTACGATCCTGGCACACTACTTTCGCTACTTTAACACATAAACTTTTTAACTATAATATTTAACTATATATTATAATTTTTCACTACTTTAACACATAAACATTGCAATATTAAATGATTACTTACACTGTATTTTTGAGATCAAAATGTTTACAGTAATGAATGTAAACCTAACAAAGTATGCAAAAACAGTGCAAAGCGGAATTGTAGTTCTGTCTTTCGAACGTTTTATGTAAAAATTGTTTACATTTCAAAACTATGGAATCTGGAAGCAGGTCGTTCGACAGATGATTCCAGAACACTCTGTAACGGTAAATCCTGATTTAAAAACAAGTAATGTATCGCCTTGTCTTTTTTTTGCAATAATTCCGCGAGGCTAATGACCTCTATTGACGACAAAAAATTACGTCAGCTTTGCAGTATACGAAGGTTAACGACTTCGCGACATTATTGCACCCTTTTCCAATGGTCCTCCTGATACGAAATCATATTATCAAATATTCAAATTTTATCCATTTGTTCGAAATATTCAATTGTACAGTCAACGGTTGAAATTATTACCAATAGATGGCGATAGACTTCATCCCTTTTAATATTTAGTTCTATACCGTTTATAGAACGTAATATCAGTAGTAAACCGTCGTGTGGCTCACGTGTGCAGAAAGTATTTAGTTGCAATTCTGTGTGCAAACAGTTTCCCAATACCTCGTCAAGGTATCAGAACACAATCGTAGCTACCTCATGCCATAAACCCGATTGGTCCCGAGCGATAATTAGTATGTTTGTGCAACGTTTTACTACTGCACGACTACAAAGACTATCCTACAAGAATTTAACGACGAATCTATGTCTATTGAACGCTTTCAAACATTTTACGCCGGTTAGTGGAAATTTATTTAGTGAATGTTCGGCCCATTCTTCGGCTGTCTTGCACAGAATTCTAGCAATGATATAAAATGACGTACGCTGTAGTTTCGTAACATTTTCGAAGGAAACGTCTCTGACCTTTTATACATTCTTATAATCACAATGAAATATGTTCTAATTATAAATATTAATATTTTTAACTTCCCTCTTGAATATTTTTCGGTGCCAACATCATTTATAATGTTGGAAGTACAAAAAATGTTTCGATGACAAGCGTGACGAAATGTAAAATGGGAACGCATTAGGGTTAGACATTTTATTTTACATACGAAAATACAACGAATATAATTATTGTGGTTGGGAGAATCTTTTTCCGTATTGTAAGTGAATGTTATTGATAACAAAGCATCAATAAACGTCGTATCACGGTGGCAACCCTCACAATCCGACAATTATGTTCCGAGTGCGTGTGCCTGCGCCAGCGCGAGTGTCCGATTTCATTCATCGGCGCTTGGGCACAAACAAACAACAATGAACGCTGCGTATAGAAGCGAGGGTGACTGTGAACTTGTTAACTGCCTGTGCGCATGGCGTACTTCCTTCACGACTATGTTAGAATCACTCCTCTGGATATCATTACGATGTAGAGTTAGCATAAGAATGCTCATTCTCCAGAGAAAACCTGTAAAATAAAGTCATTCCATTTCGCTTCGCCAGAAGACCTGATTCTGATAATTTCATAATACAATTGCAAGGGTTTTTAATCAGGAACTTAATGCAACGTTAACATTTTGCCTTCAAAATCTTGAAATATCTATGTACGCAAGTAATTGTGCAGGGTAGCTACTTCGCCTTCTCAATTACTAGTCATTAACTTGATGACGTCAACACTTCATAAGATATTTGCCTCTAGGGGGAGATTCTAAATGGTTACTGTTTTAAAGTGATTGAAATAGCTCTTCATATTTAAGTTTGCTGACTCCAAACATTATATTAGGAAGAAGATGTTGCTCGGCTATGCAGGATGACAAAAGGAACACACTATAGGTGTAAAGGATGCTAAAAGAACCAATGAACTGTTTATTGAGGATGTCAAAAAGGGTAAGAAGAAAATTAAGCCGGAAGGAATTAACGCGCCAAAGAAGAGAACAGTTGTAATGGGACAGTCGAAACAATTCAATGAAGTAGTTAGATAACATCAATTAAACAACATTTATACGTTACGATTAGGCACGCTTACATAAGCCGTTCCCTCGATCCACCATCAGTCATGTGAAATCTGCGGACTGCGCCACCATGCCTCAATACTTACGTCACAATTTTTATTTTCATAGTTTCAACTTTTAGTACCACTTTAGTGTAATCTTTACACCATCGTTTTATGGTGCACGTGTTGCTTAGGAGAATAGAGTACCCCCTGAGTTTCTTGAAGATACGAAATCAATACTGGCGTTAAAGGGTCCTTTTATATCGATATGCGTCAGCCAGCAATGCTGATCGTTTGCTTTATTATATTTACATGGCATGATATGGTTGAATTGATATGTAATATGGTGTGTCATACGGAATTTTGCTTACTTGGTCTAATATTACTTGGTTATATAGATAGCGACTATATTTAACGATTCATATATACGGTCTTCAACGCAATTTATAACAATCTGAAGTATCCAATTCAGAAGATGTACATCAGTTTTGAGTACCTAATCAGCCTTGAAATCAATCCATTATCTATGGATGACTAACCATTTCCTGTATGAAGATCCCCGTGCCTTGGAGTTTTACAGTTGGTGCAACGACACAAAATTTCTTCTGGCACTGCATCACAGAATGTTATGCCAGCTTTCATGATCAATATTTGGCAAAGATTTGGCAATGACCAAACATTGCAGCCAAAATCAAGTATTATATTTTCATGTGTTATGGAATCCAAGGAGTAGAAATATTCGATATCGATATAAGATAGATCCAGATGGTTATACAGGTGCTTCCTAGCCAACATTTTAAGCAGTTATAAAAAAGGTCCCTTGTCCTCGTGCTGTCCTGTGTTGTCCTCGTCCTGTATTCCTCTTTCATCAACATATTTTTTACTCCAGTAAATGCTGTTAGTGAAAGAGGATTCAGACTGCTTTTTTTCAGCAATATTATTACATAACATCGTACTCTCGCCTTTGAAAGCGTCTCGTAGCCTACTTGCGTACTAATTGAGTCCATAATTCACACAATGCACCTCACACACACAAAGTGTAAGGACTCGGGCTCATACACGGGCGCGTGTGTATGAGCCGTGAAGGGCATACACTACGGAAACTGGTTTCTCTAACAGTGGAGGCAGCTAACTGTTTATAAAGCATTTAATTTCGTTACTATTGTTCGCTGTCTAACACAAAATTTAAGTAATTTTAGGACCGTATTCTAAATTGACGCTTGAGCGGTAAACAGACCTTTTGAGGAATCTTACCCCGCGTTTCCGCTGACAAAACATGTTGCAAACATCTATCTAGCTCTCAAAAAATGAGTGGTAGGTAGCTGTTTGCAACATGTTTTGCCGTCAGTGGGAACGCGGGTTTAGAGTTAAATGGCAGACTCAAACTAAAGTCTAATTATACAAGAGACGGAGTTATTATGTATAAAAACTTTTACCTATGCACTATTTACAGAACATGGGGTTTAATAAGACGTGTCAAAGTTCTTACGGCTGACACAGATGCTGTCGCTGTTGCTTCTGCAAGAACCTGTGTGGCATCACCTGTAGAGAACTGAACGCCCGTTGCCAGCATTGTAAGATCCTCGAGCACCATACGCTCGACGAATTTTCTGCTTGGGAAGTGGGCTTTGTGAACTTGGCACCCGACATCGCAAAAAAAAACTGTGATTGTGTTTTTCAAAAGAGTTTGGTAAGTAGTGGATAGTAGTAAAACTTTTTTCGTTTGTAGTAATTCTAAAAAAAAATAAAAAATGAAAAAAAAATTTTATCCCCCCAAATTAAAAAATCCAACTTTTTTCGATTGATTCTGTTGAATAATCGTTAGTAGTGGATTGTAGTGCAATTTTATTCGTTTGTAGTAAAACAGAATTTTTTTTAAAAATATTTTTGTTTTGGAGTATTCTTTCAAACAAAATTATTTGTTCTCGAGGCGTACACGATTACTAGAAACGTTAAAATTGACTGCGGGAGGTTCGTAGAGGTTTGTAGTGGAATTATTTTTGATTTTAGAAAAAAAACACTAGATTATAACAGAAAAAGTAAAAAATTATATATCTAGACGATATTTTTTGAATAACTTTCATTCAACATGATATACGATTACTACAAACAATAAAAGTTACTGCGGTAGGTGCGTAGAGGTTTGTAGTGGAAGAATTTTTTATTTTAGTAAAAATACACATGATTAGGAGAAAAAAAAAATTAGATGATATTTGTTGAATAACTTTCATTCAAAAGGATATACGATTACTACAAACGTTAAAAGTTACTGCGGGAGGTTCGTAGAGGTTTGTAGTGGAAGAATTTTCGATTGTAGTTAAAAAAAACACTTGATTAGGAGAGAAAAAGTAAAAAAAATATATATTTGGACGAAATTCTTTGAATAACTTTCGTTCAACATGACATATGATTACTACAAACGTTAAAAGTAGTGTCCGACCGAAATTTCGGTTTCGGTTTCGGTTTCGGCCAGTTTCGGCCAAAAAATCAAGCTTCGGCCCGAGTTTCGGTTTCGGCCAAAAACGGCCGAACCATTCGGCCGCGCCGAAACTTACAACATCGTACCTTCGGGTCGCGCTCGGATAACGTCGGGCGCGCTCGGCACGGCTGGCAATATGGCGTCGCTCGCCTGACTCCGCCGGCAACTACCTAAATCAGTGCGCTTTGCTCTTGTGACGTGTCAATACGTGTTGTGTTTGTGTACGAATAATGGTAAGTAGTTTGATCAAGTATTTTAGTTTGTTTTTGTAATAATTAACGCTTTATTTTAATAGTTTGCTAACCTATTGACGAATATATTTAATTTTAAAGGTGTAAGTGCCAAGGTTAAGTACCTGCTTCATTAAAGTTTAAAATTCATCTAAGTTGCGTGTACTATTAATGTAATAACGATTGTAGGTACCTGCCTATGCAATAAATGAAAGGTGAATAGTTATTAATTTAAATTTAATATAGACGTGTAATGTTAATGTAATGTTAATGTAATGTTGCGAGTAATGTAATCGTAATTGACGATTTACGAGTAACGTATGCTTAGGGTTAGTGTTGGGCTTCTGGGTTTGGTTGTACACATAATTAATAGTAAACGCGATTAATCCGGTAAAATAAATTGTTTTAATTTATGAATAATTTTATTGTTTTAGGTAAAAAATGTCACAAAAGGAAAGACATCCGATTTGGCAATTTTTTGAGAAATCTACAGCTGACGTTTCGAAAGCTGCCTGTAAACTGTGTAACAGGTCGTTTTCACTCGGTAGCCATGAGCCTAAAAAACAAACCTTGCATGGTCTAAAACAACATTTATCAAAACAGCACGAAGCCGAGCATAGGCAGGTTTTAAAACGACAGTCCGAATTGAACGAAGTAAAAAACGAAGCCAAATTAAAGAAACAAGAACAAAAAATTCCACAAGCATATGCATCGACCTCTAGTTGTGATAATCAAAACCTTGTTCAAAGCACAATTCCAGGTTTAATTTCTAGACCTAAACTGTCTCAATGGCCAGATGATCATGAAATTTCTAAAAGGATAGATAAAGCCATAATGGATTTGATAATTGTAGACATGCTTCCATATACGTTGGTTGAAGGTGAAGCATTCCGGCGACTAAATTTTACTGACCCGCACGCTGTTCATAAGTATAGATCAAAATCCGAAAAGTATTTCAGAACATCTTTGATGCCGAAAACGTACGAAAAAATGAAGATTAAAGTAACTGAATTAGTTGCAAAATGTAATTGGCTTAGTGCTACCACAGATATTTGGAGCAACGAGAGTAAAACCTGTTCACTGCTGAGTTTCACAGCCCATTTTATTCTGGAAGAAAAGCGTCTGAAAGTTATTTTAGGTGCATGTGTGCTAGAACAGAGTCATACGGGTGAATATATTGAACAAAAATTTTCGGAAATGGTTACAAAATGGAACCTGCAAGGAAAAATATTTCTGGTGTTGCGTGACAATGCACCTAATATGAATAGCGCTATGCGTAATAATTACCAATCGATTGGATGTGTTTCGCACAGTCTGCAGCTAGTTATTAACAATTCGCTTTTTATTGATGCCTTAACCAAAAAGACTCTAAAGAAGTGTCGAAAGATTGTAGGCCACTTTCACCATAGTGAGCCAGCTACCAGGAAATTGACTGAATGTCAACATCAATGTGGAACCCCGAAACATGTTTTGGTGCAGGATATCGAGGTGAGATGGAATAGTACTTTCTTGATGTTAGAGAGGCTGCTAGAGCAAAAAAGTGCAGTGAACTTGTATAGTGTAGAACATGGCAAGATTGAGACGCTAACTTCTGACGAATGGGACCTCATAAAACACCTAACGAATGTGCTGAAATTCTTTTACGAAGCGACACTTGAACTATCATTCGACAACGCCTGCATCTCAATAGTAATCCCTCTGATATCGCTGCTTAATCGAAAATTACAAACACAATCAGAAAATGAAGCAGAAGCGTGCATAAATATGAAGCATGCTCTCCTAGAATCTCTAAATAATAGATTTTCTTTTGTGAAAGGACATCCCTTACTAATGGCTGCAACTTTACTTGACCCAAGGTTTAAATCCAAATATATATCCACAGACGAAGTTAACATTGCCACAAATGAGATCGTTAATTTTCTGGCAAGGTACAGCAAAAATACTCACCGTGAGCAAGAGAACGACATAAATGCGACATTGTTCTCTGAAAGTCAAAATATCCATAGCCAAATAGAGAGTCTTTGGGATTCACACGACCAGTCAAATATCGAGCAGATGCACACAGATGAAAATCTTGACCCAACAGCGACTTTCAGGCAGACTCTACAATGTTACCTATCAGAACCCTTGTTACAGCGTAATGCTGATATTTACTCCTATTGGAACTCCAGCCCATATCCTTTATTACGAAATGCTGTTCTAAAATACCTGTCAGCACCACCGACAAGTGTACCTAGCGAGCAGTTGTTTAGCGCTGCTGGACAAATATATGCTGATAGGCGAGGTAATCTGCTTGGAGAAAATGCGGAAAAACTATTGTTCTTGGCATATAATATAAGACTATTCAACTTCGATTACTAAGACTGTTAGCGTTAGTTAAGTAACTTTAATAATTATTATTGTACTATCTGTTGATTAATACGTAAAAAAAGTACTATAGTCAAACTTACTGTACTGTAAGCAAAGTTGATAAGACTGTTGTAAACAATAAATGACAAAGATTAAATCTATAAGTAGTTGATCCTAAAAAAGAAATTGTTGATCTCAGTAAGTATGTCAAAAACACTGTTTTTATTTTTAATTAGATAATTAGTTATAAAAAATAAAAAAGTATAAGTATAGATTTGTTACTATACTATGCTTGTTGATTTGTTATCATAACCTATGTTATGCACCTTATATAATAAAAGAAAGAAAAGGTTCGCTAAAATGATTACCAAAGGTGATTAATTTGATTATGTAATTATATTTGAACTAGCCAGTCGAGGCAAATAAACATAATATATGAGCATCATATTTTAATAATAAATTTGTTTTATTTTATACCACCATTAAAAAATCGCTAACTTTGTGTTACAAATAATGTATTTTTTTCACTTTATTTTATAGGGTAGTTAAATTTTCAAACAGACCCTCTGTAACTGTGCTGAAATTTCAGTGTAATAAATCTTTGAAAGTAGAAACCTGTAATTATAGGCGTCTTTTTAGGGACTTTTTTTTTTAATAAAAGGTTCGGTTTCGGTTTCGGTTTCGGCCGAAACTACAATGAAACCGAACCTTCGGTTTCGGTTTCGGTTTCGGCAAAATAACATGTTTCGGTCGGTCACTAGTTAAAAGTTACTGCGGGAGGTGCGTAGAGATTTGTAGTGGAAGATTTTTTTATTTTAGTAAAAAAACACTTGATTAGGAGAGAAAAAGTAAAAAAAAAATATATTTAGGTGATATTTGTTGAATAACTTTCATTCAAAAGGATGTACGATTACTACAAACGTTAAAAGTTACTGCGGGAGGTTCGTAGAGGTATGTAGTGGAAGAATTTTCGATAGTAGTAAAAAAAAACACTTGATTAGGAGGGAAAAAGTAAAAAAAAATATATTTGGACGAAATTCTTTAAATAACTTTCGTTCAACATGATATACGATTACTACAAACAATAAAAGTTACTGTGGTAGGTGCGTAGAGATTTGTAGTGGAAGATTTTTTTATTTTAGTAAAAAAACACTTGATTAGGAGAGAAAAAGTAAAAAAAATTTATATTTAGATGATATTTGTTGAATAACTTTCATTCAAAAGGATGTACGATTACTACAAACGTTAAAAGTTACTGCGGGAGGTTCGTAGAGGTTTGTAGTGGAAGAATTTTCGATAGTAGTAAAAAAAACACTTGATTAGGAGGGAAAAAGTAAAAAAATATATATTTGGACGAAATTCTTTAAATAACTTTCGTTCAACATGATATACGATTACTACAAACAATAAAAGTTACTGTGGTAGGTGCGCAGAGATTTGTAGTGGAAGATTTTTTTATTTTTGTCAAGAAAAACACTTGATAAGGAGAGAGAAAATAAAAAAAATATTTAGATGATATTTTTTGAATAACTTTCATTCAAAAGGATGTACGATTACTACAAACGTTAAAAGTTACTGCGGTAGGTTCGTAGAGGTTTGTAGTGGAAGAATTTTTGTTTGTAGTAAAAAAAAACACTTGATTAGGAGAGAAAAAGTAAAAAAATATATATTTGGACGAAATTCTTTAAATAACTTTCGTTCAACATGATATACGATTACTACAAACAATAAAAGTTACTGTGGTAGGTGCGCAGAGATTTGTAGTGGAAGATTTTTTTATTTTTGTCAAGAAAAACACTTGATAAGGAGAGAGAAAATAAAAAAAATATTTAGATGATATTTTTTGAATAACTTTCATTCAAAAGGATGTACGATTACTACAAACGTTAAAAGTTACTGCGGGAGGTTCGTAGAGGTTTGTAGTGGAAAAAAAATTGTTTGTAGTAAAGAAAACACTTGATTATAAGAGAAAAAGTAAAAAATAATATATCTGGCCGATATTTTTGAAATAACTTTCATTCAAAAGGATGTACGATTACTACAAACGTTAAAAGTTACTGCGGGATGTTCGTAGAGGTTTGTAGTGGAAGAATTTTTGTTTGTAGTAAAAAAAACCCTTGATTATAAGAGAAAAATTAAAAAATTATATATCTAGATGATATTTTTGAAATAACATTCGTTCAACATGACATACGATTACTACAAACGTTGAAAGTTACTGCGGGAAGTTCATAGAGGTTTTTAGTGGAAAAAAATTAGTTTGTAGTAAAAAAACCCCTTGATTATAAGAGAAAAAGTAAAATAATATAAATATTTAGATGATATTTTTTGAATAATTTTCGTCCAAAAGGATGTACGATTACTACAAACGTTAAAAGTTACTGTGGGAGGTTCGTAGAGGTTTGTAGTGAAAGAATTTTTGGTTGTAGTAACATAACATAACATAACATACCATCACGCCTGTATTCCCCGAAGGGTTAGGCAGAGGTGTAACAATGTACACCCACATTTCGCCGGTATGTTTAGGTCCCATGTAATAGGGGGCGAGCCTATTGCCATTAACCGGGCACAAATCCAGACTCCGAGCTGCTACTGGGAATTTCATAGAAAAACCCAATAACACTTTGCTCGACCCGGGGATCGAACCCAGGACCCCTAGCGTAGCAGTCGCTCTTAGGACCACTAGACTAATGAGGCAGTCCTAGACTAATGAGGCAGTCTCATCAGTCAGTCAGTGGTTGTAGTAAAAAAGACAAAATACAACTTTTAACGTTTGTAGTAATCGTATGTCATGTTGGACGAAAGTTATTCAAAGAATATCGTCAAATATATTATAATTTACTTTTTCTCTCCTAATCGAGTGTTTTTTTTACTACAATCAAAAATTATTCCACTTCAAACCTCTACGAACCTCCTGCAGTAACTTTTAACGTTTGTAGTAATCGTACATCCTTTTGAATGAAAGTTATTTCAAAAATATCGTCCAGATATATTATTTTTTACTTTTTCTCTTATAATCAAGGGTTTTTTTTACTACAAACAATTTTTTTTCCACTACAATTCTTTACGATCCTCCCGCAGTAACTTTTAACGTTTGTAGTAATCGTACATCCTTTTGAATGAAAGTTATTCAAAAAATATCATCTAAATATTTTTTTTTATTTTCTCTCTCCTTATCAAGTGTTTTTCTTGACAAAAATAAAAAAATCTTCCACTACAAATCTCTACGCACCTACCACAGTAACTTTTATTGTTTGTAGTAATCGTATATCATGTTGAACGAAAGTTATTTAAAGAATTTCGTCCAAATATATATTTTTTTACTTTTTCCCTCCTAATCAAGTGTTTTTTTTACTAAAATAAAAAAATCTTCCACTACAAATCTCTACGCACCTACCACAGTAACTTTTATTGTTTGTAGTAATCGTATATCATGTTGAACGAAAGTTATTCAAAGAATTTCGTCCAAATATATATTTTTTTACTTTTTCTCTCCTAATCAAGTGTTTTTTTTTACTACAATCGAAAATTCTTCCACTACAAGCCTGTACGAACCTCCCGTAGTAACTTTTAACGTTTGTAGTAATCATACATCCTTTTGAATGAAAGTTATTTCAAAAATATCGGCCAGATACCTACCTATATTATTTTTTACTTTTTCTCTTATAATCAAGTGTTTTCTTTACTACAAACAATTTTTTTTCCACTACAAACCTCTACGAACCTCCCGCAGTAACTTTTAACGTTTGAAGTAATCATATGTCATGTTGAACGAAAGTTATTCAAAGAATTTCGTCCAAATATATATTTTTTTTACTTTTTCTCTCCTAATCAAGTGTTTTTTTTAACTACAATCGAAAATTCTTCCACTACAAACCTCTACGAACCTCCCGCAGTAACTTTTAACGTTTGTAGTAATCGTATATCCTTTTGAATGAAAGTTATTCAACAAATATCATCTAATTTTTTTTTTCTCCTAATCATGTGTTTTTTTACTAAAATAAAAAATTCTTCCACTACAAACCTCTACGCACCTACCGCAGTAACTTTTATTGTTTGTAGTAATCGTATATCATGTTGAATGAAAGTTATTCAAAAAATATCGTCTAGATATATAATTTTTTACTTTTTCTGTTATAATCTAGTGTTTTTTTACTAAAATCAAAAATAATTCCACTACAAACCTCTACGAACCTCCCGCAGTCAATTTTAACGTTTCTAGTAATCGTGTACGCCTCGAGAACAAATAATTTTGTTTGAAAGAATACTCCAAAACAAAAATATTTTTAAAAAAAATTCTGTTTTACTACAAACGAATAAAATTGCACTACAATCCACTACTAACGATTATTCAACAGAATCAATCGAAAAAAGTTGGATTTTTTAATTTGGGGGGATAACATGTTTTTTTCATTTTTTATTTTTTTTTAGAATTACTACAAACGAAAAAAGTTTTACTACTATCCACTACTTACCAAACTCTTTTGAAAAACACAATCACAGTTTTTTTTTGCGATGTCGGGTGCCAAGTTCACAAAGCCTGGGAAGTGCACCACCGTGTCCTCAGGCGAGTATCTCTCGCTTCAGATCGTAGTGTCAAACATGGTCGAGACTCAGAGCCTGTGGCAAGCGGTGGCCTCTTTTTTTGAGAAGGTCAAACCTAAGTACAAATGGATATTTCTAATATTTTGCAGAATATCATGAGACATGCTGCAGCTGAGTTTCTGTAATGTGGTGGGGATAGGATTAGGACAAAGATATTCTATTTTTTCTTTTCCCTTGAATTCCTTTTTCTTATTATAGATATAACATTATTATCTATACTAATATTATAAAGCTAAAGAGTTTGTTTGTTTGTTTGCTTGTTTGCTTGAACGTGCTAATCTCAGGAACTACTGGTCCGATTTGAAAAATTATTTCAGTGTTAGATAGCCCATTTATCGAGGAAGGCTATAGGGTATATATCATCACGCTAAGACCAATAGGAGCAGAGCATAAATGAAAAATGTTGCGCAAACGGAAAAATATTCTTTTTTACCACGCGGGCGAAGCCGTGGGCGGAAAGCTATGTTCTTATAAAGCGATAAAACCTTCTCACAACTCCATTTAGATGAATTAATTTAAATATCAATGACTTTACTTAATTTTGAAATAAATAATTATGATTATGAAAAATCTTTAAAGTAGGAAATTGTACAGTAAATAGTAACAATTCAGGTATGTACAAAGTAGTACACAGTCTTGACAAGCTAATACCAACCTGGCTAATTGTCCTTTGTTTCAAGTAGGTAGGTAGAGTGCCACAATGTCACACAGGCACTGGGCAATTATGTCATGAACAAGAATCAAAGATAGGAATTCTACATGCAAATCATTATTTTTTATGTTGCTTAAGTAGTCATAAATGGCTCTGTTATGTAGAAACTTTATGGTTCTGTAATGAGGATGTTCAAATAGATATTCTTTGTATCTTTTTTATACAATTAGTTAGTTGTTGTTTTACATGTACAAGTAATACTAAGACCTATGTTAAAACTATATTGTTATCACAATTTTGTGTAAAATAATGTTGAGTGATAATGGAATAAATAGTATGATGATGAAGTGTGAGTTGGTATATATATAGTCCTCCTCATCAGTTTCGACGACGGCGACCCTGAATTATTAATTATATATATTAGCTTTTTTTATCAATTTTAAGAACTATTTCGTAATCACTTTTTCCTTTTTGTAGCTTTTTTAGCCTAACTTAATAACTAACTCCAAATAAGTTTAGTATAGGTATTACATAGGTTGGGTTGGCTGGTTGGTTACAATGGTTGTCTGTAAGAAATTGCATTGAGAGATAAGACCACCAATTGTACCTTATTATGTAACTTTGTTTCTGTTTTTTTTTTGGTGTACAATAAAATCTGTTCTTTTTTTAAATTTATTTGGAGAGTAGTGGCTGTTCTCACATAAGAGGTAAGCCTTAAAAGAAAAGGAAAATATATTTCTTCATAAATAATGCACCCTTTGGCATATTAAATAAGCAAAGAATAATACCTTTCTTTTGTTGTACACACCAATATTCCTATATTGGTCTGCTACCCTTTTAGAAATTCAAGTCATATAACTATGATCAAAAACTGTCCTGAAACATTTCTGAAATGAGGGTACAAAAATGAAGTAGGTATTTAAATTAAAAAACAATGGCACACTCAAAAAGCTTTTCTTTAATATTATGCAAACATCAAAGGAGTCTCGTTGGCGCACTGCCCAACCACACTCAAATTATTGGTTTGCCACATGCAGACACAAATTATGCTTTATGACAACTATTCCGCAAAATAATGTGTCTAGCAATTGAAGGACTTCCAATAGTTAGTAATGCTTTTAATATTAAAGGACACAACTATAATATTTTAAATGGACACCATCTGTACTGTAAATAATTATTCAAGAACAACAGCACATTTAGCCTTCATTTCATAATAAACCAAAAAAAAATACCTGCTATCCCTGTGGATTTCCACCATTACTTCAGTAACTCAATAACTTGTCTTTAAATTGAAAACCTGAGACCCAGCAGAGAAAACTATATTTTATACAAGCACTTTTTATCAAAACAATTTTCTGCTCAAACTAGATTTTTGAAAAATATATAGAGTAAAATGTTATTATGATTGTAAGCAACCCCTACTCAATTTATTATCAGTTTGCTGGCTAGACTAACAAAATATTAAGCTAATTATTGAAGAATACTTACAGTAAACAGGAAGATAGTTTTGAACTGTTTTTAATAGGTCAGCAGTGTGATATAGACATAGATCACATAAAGTAAGGATCTACTGCTCTTTTATGTGGAAGAAATCAATGTCTTGGGGACTTGTGACATAAACACCACGACTTAACATGCCGCACACGGCGTACGATTGGGAAAATATCATATAATTATTCTTAAAATACGCGAATATGATGTCACTGTCGCACACTCGCCGTGTGCTGCCTACGCACCTTATGTCACATTTAATCTTAGAGGGCAGTCTCTAATTGCCATGTCCGACCTCCGACTCCAAAGCCACTCTACAAACCACACATTTCGTAATAGGTCACCACCAAAACAATAATACGCGGCACACTTTCGAAGGGATAAGGAGTGACTTAACTTCAGCATACCACAAAACTTACTATCTCTATCGCGCTTAGGTACCTAACTACAAAAACAAACGAGACAAAGTACTGTCAAAACTACGAACTAAAACTATTTACACATAACATAAAACTGTTAACAACTTAGTTTTATCAATAGAGGAGTATGCAGGCACAAAACTTACCGTATTCAAGTGCACATAAATCCAAAACAGATGTCAGGGTAAGTTTATTGACGAAAACAAAGCACAAAACACAGACAAAACACCTTTTTAGATAAATGTATAACCACAAAGTTATCACTTGGATTAACACAGCATGCACTAACACTGGGCACTACAGGGGTCGCGAATCTCCGACAATATTGTTTATTTACAACGAATAACACACGACATCACGCAAAATTTCGAACACGTCTGTCGTATCACAACGAGTTGCGGCCATTTTGCTTAGTGTCGAAAAAAGAAAGAGATGCAATCTCTATGCCAAGTAATCCAACCAATCACAATCTGTGTTCTAAAAATGCGCCCCGTTTATTGGTTTGAAGTGGAGACTTCTATATAACGTTTAGTTAGGGCACCTATCATAACACCTTTTGCCTCCACTTTCATTGCTCTTTTATTATAAATACATTTTGCTTCTCCATTTTACAACTTTCTTAAACCCTCTATCTTATCAACATATTCGTTATTATCGACTTATTTGATTCATTCAAGGCAATTCAAGATACTTTTTAATTTTAGTTTTGTTTTTGTCTAATCCAAGAACCTCACGCAATTAACTAACAAAGGCCGCGTTTCACTTGGCGATTAAAACGATTAGTGGTGTGCCGTATTGATTATTAATAATCGATTAATCAATTATCAAAATAATTGTTTTCAATCGATTACTATTTAGATAATAGATAATTATCGATAATTGGTATAAAACTATTTACAGTTTGTTCAAAATAAGTAAGCCGATCGGAAGTTGTCTGCAAGTGGTTTAGAAGTGGT
The DNA here is from genome assembly GCA_958496365.1 of Subacronicta megacephala. Classification (NCBI taxonomy): domain Eukaryota; kingdom Metazoa; phylum Arthropoda; class Insecta; order Lepidoptera; family Noctuidae; genus Subacronicta; species Subacronicta megacephala. Next base: position 9,035,669 of record OY292539.1, on the reverse strand, counting down.
AAATTTTTGTAGAAAGAGTTGCTGTAAAGCTAATTAGAGTCGTATATAATGATTCTAATGATTTTGTTTACTTATTTCGATATTTATGTATTAAAACACTTAATTAAACGATTATAACACCGCGGTAGTTCGGAACGGCTAACTTCCGATCGGCTTACTTATTTCGAGCAAACTGTAAGTTATGGTAACCCCTTTTTGCTAAGGGAATCCCCGTCACGTTAATCATTAACTTTTTAAGGTTTAAAATCATTTGAAGAAATTTGACAGTTTTGTATAACCTGACGTTCTGGCGACTGTACAATTATATACATACATGTAAATTACGGATATGTATATTTTTTATAAATAAGAGATAATGTTCTGTTTGATATTTAATTTAAATATTGTATTTTTTTTATAAATAAGTGATTAACTTCTATTTGATGTTTAATTCCTTTATTGCTTTTTTTTTAATAAGTGACTATGTTCTGTTTGATCTTAAATTTCAATTTTTTTATTTTTATTTAAGTGATTGTTGTGTTTTTTTTTAATCTTTATTTTAGACAATTTGAAGAAAATATGTTTGATTTCAGACATAATCGAACGAAAATGGATTAATAATCGATTAATGATCGATAACATTATTTCGCATATTCAATTAATCGATTAGTAAAATAATCGGATCCGCACACCACTAACAACGATCACGCTCACAACCGCAGTTTTTCTCTTTCCACTTGCTTGTGAGCCAGGGGCTGGACACTTCTATACTTGATACTTATTGTGTAGGCAGTAGCGCTATCTCTCGATAAATCCCATAAAACAAAAATAAGTTTCATTGCGTTGTGCCTCATAATGCCATAGATGGAGCTTATTCCAAGAATTGGTACTAGTGTTACTGTTTTATCGACATTATGTGGAATATGGCGGTTGTTAAGTTTGGTGGTTTTCTCTCAACTTCAGTCACTGTTTCGTGATATTTTGTGTGTTATTATTCAGAAATTGTGTTTTGTTGTAAGTTTTCGATGTGAAACACACAAAGACAAAGTAAATATATTGATTTACAGTTAGTGCAAAAGTGTTAATCGAATTCTGTGCGGTAAAATGAGGACTAATAATGCAATGGACGTAAATTGTAATGGCGTAAATTTATTATGAAAAACAAATATTATAAAGCACCGAAATAAAGAAATTTCTGAAAAACTTGTTTTTTTATGCACTATGACCACATACAGAAGTATATAAACCTAATATAGGTTAATATATATATTAATATATAATATACGTAGTTAAGTAAATATATCTATATATATCTCTCTATATAAAACAATCAGTACATGGGAAACGTCAAAAGATGGCCTTAGTGTTCAACAAATGTCAGTTGTGGTGAGTGGTGACACGAATATTGCTGAGAGGGCTCTCTTTTCCTAGTATATTATTCTACTCTTTGTTGTGAGCGTTACTGTCATAAACTCAAGTGGAACGGAGTATAGCGTTTTCTCAACGATCATTTCGACCCACCTTTTTAGATGTTTCGTCGTGGGCGTGTCATGACGTCATGAGTGACATTTTCGCCGCGACCACAACGACCGCAGTCGCCTTGTGGAACGACATAATGAGCGTTTCACCATGGTTACGTTTGAACTGATTACATGAAATTATTTTCATTGCGTGGTAAAAATTTAAAAATTCTATAAAATCGATGAATAAATTTCATCAAAGTTGCAATTCCTAAAGGTTTCACTTGTGTATAAAATAAACAATATTTAAGCCCTACCCAGCGGTGTTTCCCGGGTCGACGACGTTCCATCCTATCAACTTCCGCAACGATCGCATATCGCAAAAAATCGGTGTACGGCCGCGTGCCACAACTAATTATGACAAGTGCTTTGCGGCCTGCGGGCTCCTACAAATCACAGCGTGAAGATGTTCACAACGCTCCACAACGCGACTGCGCGACGGCGGCGGCGACGCACTGACAGTCCCGTCAAAGTCAGGACTGCTAATTTGATATACATTTTATTTTAATTTATATTTTTATTTTAAATTTGTCAGTGTATGTGTAAATATATAAGTAAAAGGATAATATATGTTACTTGGTAATGGCAGCAGCGACGCCGAGAGCAGTGCCTGCCAACCTTTGACCTCGCTGGATATTCTGGTAAGATGTCCTCATTGTTCCCAAGCCCGCTTCTTTAAAGGTGAACGAGGTTTGAAGGTGCATTGTGGCAAGGTCCATAAACACCATAATGCACCTTTAACCCCACAACTGTTTCACCCTCACCCAGTCTAAGAACCCCCATTGAACAACCACTTTGGCAAAAGCTATCAAAATTAAAAAATTCAACCCCAGTTTTAAAGAGAGTTCCCCGCGGTGCGCGGCCTTTGGTTGCACTGAGTTTAGCGCGATGTGTCCGTCTTGTCACCCGGGAGAACTCACAAAATGCTTGGGAACAATTACTCACCTTCCCTTATAGGATTCTGCATATTCAGAAAAATTTGGCTATAAAAAAATCGTTGACTACCCAAATTAAAGAAAATTGCAATATACAAGTTTCGACCCTAAATTACCAGCCCAAAAATTGCACAATGGTTTTCTGCATCATGTGGAATCCAAATTAAGCGAAGGTGATATAAGTGGAGCAGCCAGGATAATCTTTAGTAGTGATGTGGTTGCACCGTACTCTCCAGAGATTCTTTCAGCTCTGGAGAGTAAACACCCGTCTCCAGTGGATGGCCTCGTTTTCCCTGATCCCCCCGACCCTGATACCAATTCATTGACAGTTACAGCTCACCAATTGATCACGGCCGTCGGGTCTTTTCGGAATGGATCTGCTGGTGGCCTCGACGGCTTGACACCCCAGCACCTAAAGGATCTGACGGGTTCAAGCGCCGGGGAAGCCGGTGAGTCGCTTTTAAAGGAGCTTACGGCTCTGATCAACTTAATGCTCTCCGGTAATGTGCACGAAGCCGTCATTGACGTTTTGTACGGGGCTAATTTATGTGCTCTGCGCAAGAGGGATGGCGGCATTCGTCCCATTGCTGTAGGCTGTACCTACCGTCGTACGGCAGCCAAAATTTGTTGTGCCTTTTATAATGAAACTTTAAAAGGCAAATTTCAGCCCCTACAACTAGGATTTGGTTCCAAAGGGGGCTGTGAGGCTGCCGTACACGCACTTTCAACTTTTTTAAAACATAATAAAGATGAGGTCGTCCTTAAGGTTGACATTAAGAATGCCTTCAATTCAGTAAACAGGGACGCTTTGTTGACTGAAGTAAAAAAAGAAATTCCCAAAATTTACAGTTTTCTTTGGCAATGTTATAGACACCCCTCTAAACTACTATATAAAGACAATCTTTTGGAATCAGCCGTCGGTTGTCAACAAGGCGACCCTCTGGGGCCAGTCATTTTCAGTTTGGCAATAAATCCCATCATTAAGGAACTAAATTCCAAATTCAATGTATGGTACTTAGATGATGGGACTCTAGGAGGTGATGCAGACACAGTCTTAGAAGATTTTAGATATTTGAAACAAAAATTCCACTCTATTGGCCTTGACCTCAATTCCTCTAAATGTGAAATATTTTTACCCGATACCACTAACCAACAACTGACTTTACAAAAGCTCAATGCAATAGCTCCGGACATCAAAATTGTTGAAAAAAACCATCTTCACCTGCTAGGGTCCCCAATCTTCGAAGAATCTTTTCCACATTTCATCGAAGAAAAAATTCAAAATTTTAATGATATTTCGGAAAGACTTTTCAAAATTAATATACATTCAGCATTTACCATTATTCGATATTGTTGTTTTGGACCAAAATTTACTTACTCCCTCCGTTGCTCACATTTGTGGAAGCACCAACACCTTTTGGAAAAAGTAGACAAAATTATACAAAACTTTGTTTCGTCGATCTTAAATGTAGCTTTGGATGACCGAGCCTGGTTACAAGCCACGCTTCCCATTCGTTTAGGTGGCCTCGGCATCCGCAAAATTTCTAGTATCAGTTTACCGGCGTTCATATCCTCGGTCCACGGTACTGAAAAGTTGGTCAGAGATATTTTAGGACCTTCTCTGACTGATTTTGAGGTGCCGTTTTTGTCCGATGCTTTGAACGTCTGGAAAATGACTTGTCCCAATACTGATGTACCCTTGATCCCATCTTCCCAGAGACTATGGGATGCGCCGCTTTGCAGTTTGACACGGAAAGAACTTCTGAATACGTCAGTCAATACTGCGGAGCGTGCTCGTCTCATGGCTGTGGGTGAATGGGAATCAGGTCTCTGGCTTCGGGCACTTCCTTCATCCAACATAGGGACCTTGTTGGATGATACAACTTTTCGGCTTGCTACTTGCCTGCGCCTTGGCGCTCCTTGTGTTGCTCCGCATCGCTGTCATTGTGGCGAGGCTGTCGACAGCCTCGGATATCATGGCCTGTCATGTTGCAGAAGTGCAGGCCGCATTGCACGACATGCCAGCATTAACGATATCCTCCGTCGTGCTCTTGCCACCGCCGGCGTACCAGCTGTTTTAGAACCTAATGGCTTGTCACGTGACGATGGGAAGAGACCAGATGGTATGTCGCTTTTGCCTTGGAAAATGGGTAGGCCTTTGGTGTGGGATGCAACTTGTGTTGACACCCTTGCTCCATCCCACCTTCCAAGCTCAGCTGGCTGCGCTGGCGCTGCTGCTGCTGCCGCGGAGACTCTCAAACGGCGCAAGTATAGCAACCTGTCGGGTAGCTATATGTTTGAGCCGTTTGGGGTTGAAACGCTTGGGTCATGGGGTCCGAGTGCCCGTCTTCTCTACAAGGAAATATCTAGAAGACTGGTCGACGCCTCGCGTGATCAGAGGGCTGGCTTATTCCTAGGGGAGCGCATAAGCATTGCCATTCAACGTGGCAATGCTGCCAGTCTTCTGGGCACAATGCCGGACGACAGCGATGCCGAGGAGTACTTTGACGCCTAGTCGCGCCCGCTGTTTTTGTGTATCTTTTTTTTTTTTTTTTTGTAAAATATGTAAATAGTGTAAGTAACTACTATAATATATTTAAGTAATATTGTAAAAACTTATAATTAAATGTGATTGTTAGTAGTACTTAGCTATGAGCGTTTTGATCGTTGTGATCGCCAAGTGGAACGCGGCCAAAGTTATAGCGCGAGATATGACACATTTTAAAATGTCAGTTTTTCTACTTTTGTTTTTATCTTAATTTATTTTTGCTAAAAAAATATTATTACAATTAAAATGACTTTTAGATGGAATTTAATTATTTTTGTAATAGTCATGTTCACAGTTAGTATAATATTTTTTTATTTGTTTTTTACCTCCTACCATGTTGCCTTATCTCATTGTTTATCCATTTATTTTTCTAGTTCAACATAACAGAGTTTGAATGCAGTAAGAAAACAGGCCGTGATAAAAACAGGACAATCAGTAAGTGCACACTGAAATAATAATTGGACTACTTTCATTTAGAGGCACCCACTGGCTAAGTAAAGTTTATAGGTACGCACACGTCGAGCTATGCAAATCCAGTTTACGCTTTTATACTAATCAGCCGATACAATGCGAGATCAGTTTATGCTGGATATGTATAGCTTGCCCTGTAGCCGTGTGTACTTGTATTATAAATATTATTTCATGAATAACTTAAACTATTGCTAACTTTTATAACGAGGCCAAGTGGTTTGATTGTTCAATTTGTTTGTTGTTCTGAAAAAAGGCCAACATGTACAAATCTATCCCTATCCTATCTTCTAGGCAAACCAGCCATGGTAACGGGATATCCTCTTGGTATATCGGATGTGTTTGATGATGCAAGCGGTGTATTCAGGAAGATAATCGGCAAAATGGTCGCCAACAAGAAACTGATAGGCATGGACTCTGGCTGGTATTGGTGATTCTTTCTGAAATAAACTGTTTGGTACCAAAAATCCTTATGTTTTAACTTAAACTGCCTTCTCCCTGTTTAGTGATTATAGAAAGCACTGCTGTTAACGCAAGAGGTTCCAGGTTCCTTTCAAGGGTCTAACAGTGTTATTTTTAATATGAAATCCTCAGTAGCAACTGGTCTCGATTTGGGACAAGCTTTCCCCTTATAACATGGTGTCCCAAGCATGCTAGAAAAATTTTCTATGGTGAGCTGGGATCATACCCAAGACTCTTGTGCGGTGGTCACACTTACAATGCCTGAGGAACCCATACAACAGATCACCACTGACATAATAATCTTTCAAATAAGACAGAGGATAATTGAACTCAGTCCACAATTGGTGAAGGTGCACTATTGTACAGTCCATTCAAATAACTGTGTCGGAAGTTAGGTTCCTTGTGTGTATATGTTTTTCCTAATTAATTAAGAAAATAAGATGCGATTCTTGTAGAGAGTAATAAATAAAACTTGTTTATTAAATTTAATTGTATTAAATACTTTTCACCATCAATCAACACAGAATGTAGGCAATTTTTACTATTAATTTTTCATACTATGTCGACATACATATAAAAATAATATAGTTGCTTTGATTATACAATTGGTGGCAATATAGTTAGAGGTCTATGATACAGTCTACTTTTCACATCAAAATGCCTTCGCCTGTGCTTCATTAAACATGTATTCCCTTTGAATTTACCATGGCAGATATCACATTCTAAATCTGATGCTGCATGGTTTCGCTTCACATGTTCAGAGCGACGAGATGCAGAAAGAAATGTCAAATCACAATGTTCACACTTATAAGTAGTGACCGACCGAAACATGTTATTTTGCCGAAACCGAAACCGAAACCGAAGGTTCGGTTTCATTGTAGTTTCGGCCGAAACCGAAACCGAAACCGAACCTTTTATTAAAAAAAAAAGTCCCTAAAAAGACGCCTATAATTACAGGTTTCTACTTTCAAAGATTTATTACACTGAAATTTCAGCACAGTTACAGAGGGTCTGTTTGAAAATTTAACTACCCTATAAAATAAAGTGAAAAAAATACATTATTTGTAACACAAAGTTAGCGATTTTTTAATGGTGGTATAAAATAAAACAAATTTATTATTAAAATATGATGCTCATATATTATGTTTATTTGCCTCGACTGGCTAGTTCAAATATAATTACATAATCAAATTAATCACCTTTGGTAATCATTTTAGCGAACCTTTTCTTTCTTTTATTATATAAGGTGCATAACATAGGTTATGATAACAAATCAACAAGCATAGTATAGTAACAAATCTATACTTATACTTTTTTATTTTTTATAACTAATTATCTAATTAAAAATAAAAACAGTGTTTTTGACATACTTACTGAGATCAACAATTTCTTTTTTAGGATCAACTACTTATAGATTTAATCTTTGTCATTTATTGTTTACAACAGTCTTATCAACTTTGCTTACAGTACAGTAAGTTTGACTATAGTACTTTTTTTACGTATTAATCAACAGATAGTACAATAATAATTATTAAAGTTACTTAACTAACGCTAACAGTCTTAGTAATCGAAGTTGAATAGTCTTATATTATATGCCAAGAACAATAGTTTTTCCGCATTTTCTCCAAGCAGATTACCTCGCCTATCAGCATATATTTGTCCAGCAGCGCTAAACAACTGCTCGCTAGGTACACTTGTCGGTGGTGCTGACAGGTATTTTAGAACAGCATTTCGTAATAAAGGATATGGGCTGGAGTTCCAATAGGAGTAAATATCAGCATTACGCTGTAACAAGGGTTCTGATAGGTAACATTGTAGAGTCTGCCTGAAAGTCGCTGTTGGGTCAAGATTTTCATCTGTGTGCATCTGCTCGATATTTGACTGGTCGTGTGAATCCCAAAGACTCTCTATTTGGCTATGGATATTTTGACTTTCAGAGAACAATGTCGCATTTATGTCGTTCTCTTGCTCACGGTGAGTATTTTTGCTGTACCTTGCCAGAAAATTAACGATCTCATTTGTGGCAATGTTAACTTCGTCTGTGGATATATATTTGGATTTAAACCTTGGGTCAAGTAAAGTTGCAGCCATTAGTAAGGGATGTCCTTTCACAAAAGAAAATCTATTATTTAGAGATTCTAGGAGAGCATGCTTCATATTTATGCACGCTTCTGCTTCATTTTCTGATTGTGTTTGTAATTTTCGATTAAGCAGCGATATCAGAGGGATTACTATTGAGATGCAGGCGTTGTCGAATGATAGTTCAAGTGTCGCTTCGTAAAAGAATTTCAGCACATTCGTTAGGTGTTTTATGAGGTCCCATTCGTCAGAAGTTAGCGTCTCAATCTTGCCATGTTCTACACTATACAAGTTCACTGCACTTTTTTGCTCTAGCAGCCTCTCTAACATCAAGAAAGTACTATTCCATCTCACCTCGATATCCTGCACCAAAACATGTTTCGGGGTTCCACATTGATGTTGACATTCAGTCAATTTCCTGGTAGCTGGCTCACTATGGTGAAAGTGGCCTACAATCTTTCGACACTTCTTTAGAGTCTTTTTGGTTAAGGCATCAATAAAAAGCGAATTGTTAATAACTAGCTGCAGACTGTGCGAAACACATCCAATCGATTGGTAATTATTACGCATAGCGCTATTCATATTAGGTGCATTGTCACGCAACACCAGAAATATTTTTCCTTGCAGGTTCCATTTTGTAACCATTTCCGAAAATTTTTGTTCAATATATTCACCCGTATGACTCTGTTCTAGCACACATGCACCTAAAATAACTTTCAGACGCTTTTCTTCCAGAATAAAATGGGCTGTGAAACTCAGCAGTGAACAGGTTTTACTCTCGTTGCTCCAAATATCTGTGGTAGCACTAAGCCAATTACATTTTGCAACTAATTCAGTTACTTTAATCTTCATTTTTTCGTACGTTTTCGGCATCAAAGATGTTCTGAAATACTTTTCGGATTTTGATCTATACTTATGAACAGCGTGCGGGTCAGTAAAATTTAGTCGCCGGAATGCTTCACCTTCAACCAACGTATATGGAAGCATGTCTACAATTATCAAATCCATTATGGCTTTATCTATCCTTTTAGAAATTTCATGATCATCTGGCCATTGAGACAGTTTAGGTCTAGAAATTAAACCTGGAATTGTGCTTTGAACAAGGTTTTGATTATCACAACTAGAGGTCGATGCATATGCTTGTGGAATTTTTTGTTCTTGTTTCTTTAATTTGGCTTCGTTTTTTACTTCGTTCAATTCGGACTGTCGTTTTAAAACCTGCCTATGCTCGGCTTCGTGCTGTTTTGATAAATGTTGTTTTAGACCATGCAAGGTTTGTTTTTTAGGCTCATGGCTACCGAGTGAAAACGACCTGTTACACAGTTTACAGGCAGCTTTCGAAACGTCAGCTGTAGATTTCTCAAAAAATTGCCAAATCGGATGTCTTTCCTTTTGTGACATTTTTTACCTAAAACAATAAAATTATTCATAAATTAAAACAATTTATTTTACCGGATTAATCGCGTTTACTATTAATTATGTGTACAACCAAACCCAGAAGCCCAACACTAACCCTAAGCATACGTTACTCGTAAATCGTCAATTACGATTACATTACTCGCAACATTACATTAACATTACATTAACATTACACGTCTATATTAAATTTAAATTAATAACTATTCACCTTTCATTTATTGCATAGGCAGGTACCTACAATCGTTATTACATTAATAGTACACGCAACTTAGATGAATTTTAAACTTTAATGAAGCAGGTACTTAACCTTGGCACTTACACCTTTAAAATTAAATATATTCGTCAATAGGTTAGCAAACTATTAAAATAAAGCGTTAATTATTACAAAAACAAACTAAAATACTTGATCAAACTACTTACCATTATTCGTACACAAACACAACACGTATTGACACGTCACAAGAGCAAAGCGCACTGATTTAGGTAGTTGCCGGCGGAGTCAGGCGAGCGACGCCATATTGCCAGCCGTGCCGAGCGCGCCCGACGTTATCCGAGCGCGACCCGAAGGTACGATGTTGTAAGTTTCGGCGCGGCCGAATGGTTCGGCCGTTTTTGGCCGAAACCGAAACTCGGGCCGAAGCTTGATTTTTTGGCCGAAACTGGCCGAAACCGAAACCGAAACCGAAATTTCGGTCGGACACTACTTATAAGGCTTCTCACCAGTGTGTGTCCTTGTGTGGTACAGCAATGAGGTCTTTGTCACAAACCTTCCACCACAAAATTCACATTCAAAATTCTTTTGTTTTGTATGCGTTACAATATGATCTTTTAACTTGCTTGTAGAACCAAATTTTTTACCACACCAATCACATACCAAAGCTTTACCATTCTCATGTTCTAACTGTATATGAACACTAAGGGCAGTCTTCTGGGAATACTTTTTGTTACAATAATCACAAATGAGTTTTGCTTCTGCATTTGACTTTCTCATCTTTTCACACAATTTCATTTCAATGTGATTATTAAATGTCTGCTTCGCTTTATAAATCTTGCCACAAGTCTTGCAAACCAGACGTAATTTGTGACTTCGTTCATGATGTCTGAGTGAGTACATATTGGTGTATGTCTTGCCACATTGGCTGCAAACAGCAGAACGGTGACTATCCTTTGTATGCCTATTCAGGAATTCCTTAGATCCAAAACTTCTTGGGCACTGAGAACATTTGAAATCTTTCGGGGCATGCACCCTCAAAAGGTGCTGTTTTAATTTGATGGCTGTTGGATACAGTTTCACACATTCCTTACACTTATAACAAGTTAGATCATCCTTGTCAAGTACAACTTCAGCTAGTTGAAGAAGGTTCTGCATCAGTTTAGAACATTTCCTTTTTTTGGCAGGTCTCTTTGCATTATTAGTATCACAATATGACTCCAGTTCAAATCTAATAATCAGTTCTTGAGATTTCATCTTTAACCTTTGAAATCTTTTATTTAGTAAAGTTGGAATATTGCAGTTTCTCTTTTTATCATAGTACAAATCCACATTAAAATGACTTGTGTCCAAAGCAAGGAATAATGACTTATAATCATGGGTTTCTTCATTTATATGTTCGGTGTGTTTTTCAAGGGATTCTATTGTATGAAGCAGCTCCTGATGATTATTATTACATTGTTGAATGAACTTGTAACAATTTATTGCTGTATGCATGCACTTTTGACAAATGTTATTTGTTGGAATGCTATTCAAAACCTGAAACATAATTGTATAATAGTTAAACAAATACTCAAACATAAAAACTTCAATGGCGTAACCATTTTACTCCCTACTACCATATTGCAGGAGAAGACCTATCCAGACTATTTCTGTATGATACTGAGGAGTTAGTTTACATATACTTTAATTATATACTCACTTTATCCCCTAACACTGTTGATATAATTTCATATATTACTTCAGTCTTTTGAATATCAAACGAAACCTCGTCTTCAATATAAAATGAGGTATTCATGTCTCCAATTGAAACAAAGCACAAGCAACAACAGTTTGTATTGTCAGACAAAACAATACGTATACAACTAGATAAATGCATTTGGGCTGTTTGCTAGACTACAAATTCCCAAAATTAAATTCAAAAGAAGTAAAAACTATACACAACGATTTCTTCTTAATAGGAATGGCTTGGTAATATCAACATTCCACAGCACTATCGTGGTAACACAAATTAGTATTTAGTTTTGGAAGAACATAATTATTTTATTCACTTCCAACCAATTGACGAACCAATTGATTCGGTTTGTTGTTAATATTATCAAGTCTTTGGTATCGGATTTTACTTGACGTTGATAACAGTTTGACGGTTTGCCCCTCGTCCGACAGAAAGTGACATATCTTATCATTTTATGTAAATGTCATACCATAAACCACAAACCATAACGTAGGGATGTGACTTGACGATAAAAAAATCGATTTCATAAAAATCGATTTTTAATAAGATAATAATCGATTTTTTTGATAATTCTCTATGATAAGGTACGATTTCAATAATAAATAAATAAATAAAATAATCTTCGAGTAACGAATACGGAGAATAGGTACGATATCAGTAGAGTAACGAATACATACTGAGAATAGGTAAATTAACAATATTATGTTAGAGTAACGAATACGAAATCTCAAAATGGCTGACAAATATTTGACTAATACCCGGTAATAGGTATATATATACGAAAAATTTGCAAAATAATATCGAAACATCCCCCCCCCCCCATCAAATGGACTGGGTAGCGGTGTTGCATTGTTATTTTTTTAATGGCCGCCAGTAGAAAAAAATGGAAAAAGGGGACGCTTAAAATAAAAGCATCGATTAATAAATAATCGATTTTTTTACCAATAATAATCGCTCATAAAAAATCGATTTTTATGAAATAATAATCGTTTTTTTTTAATAATCGATTATTTTTTAACATCCCTACCATAACGTGTCTATAATATGATAAAGAACTGGCACAATCACTGGAACAATCGATCGACAGTAAATACGCCAGTATTTACTGTCGATCGATTGAAATATAATTTGGATTAGAATGGGATCATCTGAATGTAGCTTAAGGACACTACGAATGAGCCAGCATTAATAGCATATAGTAGTTTCTGCTTACCCCTATGGGAAAAAGGCGTGAGTATGTATGTATGTACCTATGTAATAGCATATAGCCATAGATTCGTGCAGCTGCATCAAAAAACTAGAGTAACTTTTAGCAATAAATTAAAACCGCCTTCAAAAAATAATAAAAATAAAGTTATAAATCTAAAACAGTTTTGGAAGTCGGTGCTGAAACAAAAGATCCACTCACATTAAAGCCACCGTCTTCCGAAACTGTGGATTTTATTTCTAAATATTTAGTGATCACATTTTACCAGAATGAGACCGGAGAGAGAATGAGAGCAAATCCTTTATGTAAACATCTATATCTATAACATAACATAAAACATACCATCACGCCTGTATTCCCCGAAGGGTTAGGCAGAGGTGTACTAATGTACATCCACATATAATAACAATAACTATAACATATATATAACAATATAATCTATAACATATATATCCGAATTGATTACCTTCTCCTTTTTGAAGTCGGTTAAAATGCATAAAAAAGACAAAAAAGGTTATTTAACTTTATAAATTTTATACTTATATGACAACACGCCCGTCGCACAACTATATAATTATTTCACTGCAGAAATCACATAAATGACCATATAATACAAGTGCGGAGGACTGCCTCATTCATTTGTCTCGTAGTGGTCGTACGCGCGATTGCTACGCTAGAGGTTCGATCCACAGGTCGAGAAGTGTTATTGGGTTTTTCTATTAAATTCTCAGTTCATACCAGCTCGGAGACAATACATACATACATATACTCACGCCTTTTTTTCATAGGGGTAGGCAGAAACTACAGAACGCCATCTGCTACGAATCTTGCATACTTCTTTTGCATCGTCCACATTCATACATCTTGTCATACACATGCGCCGGTTGCGGGTACTACGCACCTGACCTTTCTGAAGGATCTCACTAGATTAGAGAGACTAGATTTGTGCCCGATTTAATTACATGGGACCTGAACATACCAGCGAAATGTTCTCTGCTCCTTTGGGGAATACAGGCGTGATAGTATTTGTATGTTTAATACAGGTGCGCCGGGCGTTCCAATCCAAAAGGAACCAATTGTACGCACGGCTACACATCAAGCTGTACAAAACCAGTTGCGGTGGTCTCTTATTGTATGGGTGGTCTATACAATGCGAGATCCGCTTAGACTGGATTTGTATAGGTTGACCTGTAGCCGTGTGTACAAACACTTTAACTTGATGTTGATGCCGCGTGTACACGCAGGTGCATTTATATATTTTTAAAACTAAATTATTATACTTTTTAATACTATTCTTTTAAACGGAAGTTAGGGAAATATTTTTACTATAAAACTATAACAAAAATATTTTTTCGTAGTCTGACTGACTGCGTGTGTTGGTTGTCCGCCATTTTATTTCTTTCATGGCGTCCAACACCAACTGACAATCTCCGTGGGACGGAGGTTCTTGAACGAAAGATTTTTAAAGCGCGCGATACAACTTTGAAACAAGTTCGATTTTAACAATTAGTTAGTTTAGTAAAATAATAAAATGGTTGAGGATTCTGAATTAAACGTGTTAGTGTGTAACGTGTTGAACGAAACCCATTACAGCCATTGCAGGTTATGTCTGAAGGAAATTCAAGATCAATACGTTCGTCTTCATGATACTGTAGTGTTGGATCCCGAAAGTGGAGATTTCCAGACACTCACTGAAGTGTTGACTAAGCTGTTGGGGCCTGGAGTATGTAACAATAAGATTACTGTCTCTACTGTCTTTTTGGACTTTAAAACCAAAACAAAATGTCTCAAATTGTTGAATAACTTAAGTATGAACTTAATCTTATAATAATTCCTATTTTCAGATGCGGGAAGAGATAGTTGGCATAGATGCAGTATGTACAATATGTGCAGACAAAGCACTTGAATCTTTTAAGTTCCTGCAAATGTGTGAAAAATCACAAGAAAAATTGAATAATGTTTTTAATAATCTAACAAACAACTTGAATGCTGACATTGATACAAATGCAGCTCAAACTCTTTACATAGCAGTAAGTGAATATGAGTCTCAACTTATTTTTATTAAAAATGAAGGAAAGAAAGATCCAGGAACTAAAATGTTTCAGTGTACCGTGTGCAATGAAATATTTGATGATATGCTAGAACTTAGGGTGCATAACATTACAACTCATGCTTCATCCAAATCTGAACGCAGAGAGTACATACATCAATGTCCTGAATGTGATCAGTACAGATGCAGTGAAGAAAGCTTGAAAAAACACCAAGAACAGGCTCATGGAGAGTTTGTGTGCAAGGACTGTGGCAAACCCTGCAAAGGTATGGATAAGCTGCAAATACATGAACAGAAACACATATCTAAAAGTGAATGTCCTAAGTGTGGTAAAACCTACAACACTAAAGGATTCTTCTTAAAACATGTCAAGTTATGCCTGGAAGACCGCCTGGACCCACATCCAATCAGGAGTAAAATCAAGAAGACATATTTTTGTGACAAATGTGGTAAAGGATACAGCACTCCTGGTGGTCTGAGAGTCCACAATAGATTTGTCCATGGTAATGCTAAACCTCATGTATGTAAATTTTGTAATAAGCAGTTTACTGCTCCAAGCTACTTGAAGGTTCACATGGTGAAGCACACTGGTGAAAAGAACTTTAAATGTGACTTGTGTAGCAGACAGTTTGTATCCAAAGAGGCATTACTGTATCATACCAGGAGACACACTGGAGACAAGCCTTACAGTTGTACACTGTGTGATGAAAAATTCGTTAATGCCTCGGCTAGAGCAGAGCATATTAAATTTAAGCATGTTGGGCCAACTCTAATGTGTGAGATATGCTCTCGCAAGTTCTTCACACCAAACTTCTTGAAACAGCATATAAAGAAACACCATGATCCCTCTAACAAATTGTATTCTGGCAGGAGCCTGATACCTCCTAATGTTCCAGCTGTTGAGAATATGAGAGTTAGGTTCATTGATTGATAGTTAAACAATGTACAAAATAAAATAAGCTTCAGTAAAGTACTTACGCTTATAGTTAGAAAAAATCATTATAGATATATTACATCAACTTATAATTTATACCAATTGGATATACCTGATTTTGTATTGACCTATTTCAAAAGTAAGTTAAATAACATAGGTAAATAAAATTATATATTTAATTTGTTTTTTTATAATAGTGTGTTCTAAAAGATATATAGATATTTTAGATATTATAAGATGGTAATGAAAATGCAATGATGTATTAAAATTTAGGTAGTTTATCCACAGGGGTAGGTAGAAACTATAGAACAATGTGGTCAGCCATAACCTTTCGTGTGTTTAAGTCGTGGATCCACGTTCGAAAAATTTGAAACAACAGTGTCGTTTGATAGAATCTTAGAATGTAGTAGTATTGCTTTGGCATGTCTACATACCTGCATGAAATGGTCAGCATGACTGGGGAAGTACAACCCTCCCACAGGATATAGTTGTTAAGTAGGAGCATGCATACTGTTGTTTTTCGTAGGGTATGTGGAGTGCCGGAGGCCTAATTCCCCCCTCAGTCCTCCTACACCAAAGATTGGCAGCGCTGGATAAAATTTTTACAATACAAATTTAAATTCTCCCCAAATCCATCCATGCCTTGCCTTGCGGTGTAAAAACCTTTAGGAGCAGGGAAAAGAGGGGGTGAATGATTTCACTCCTTTGTAAAGGCTAGTGTTACGGGACTTCAAAGAAACACTGGCGAAGCAACTTCAGAGATGCTTAGTTATTTCGAAAAAACTTTAGAAGCAGATACAGAAATAAATCTTTAAGAGAGTCTGTATGATTGTAATTATGTATTTATTCATACAAATGGATACAACTTCATATAATGTAATGCTAGGTCACTGACCTTAACTGTACTATATAAAAAAAGTAGTGTAAGTAAACTCATAATACTGATAAAATAATTAATAGACCCCACGTAAATACTACAGGAGATACTTCATATAGTTTTTGGTAGAGCTCCCTCAATATTCAGGCTTCAAAGTTGTGTGCATCTTGAACTGCATTCCATATCTCAAAAATGTTTATTCTGCTTCACTAATATTCACATTGATAAAAGCTTAGATATATTTGGGTACTGTTGTGGCTTAATATTATTTGCACTTAAACTAATATTCTGATACATTGAAAATGGCGATTCTGCTTCAGGTGCATACAATTTACTTTGAGGATTATAGTGCCTTTGTACATGTTTTCGCAGTTGATGTCCTGTTACAAACTTGACATGACAAACATGGCATTCTTTTGTGGGACCAAAATGCTTTCGCCTTTTATGTTCCATTCTCCGTGATGCCGAAAGGAAGCTTTCACTGCATAGATCACATGGAAAAGGTCTCTCGCCCGTATGAAGTCTAGTGTGGTAGACTAGTGCCGGCTGCGTCACAAACTTTCCACCACAATGTTCACAGTGGAAGTTCCTCTCTCTAGTATGTTTCACTATATGATTATTCAGTCTACTGATTGCATCAAACTTCTTCCCACACCAGTTACATGACAGTACATTCCCAAATCCATGGTCTGTTTTCATATGTGTCCGTAAACCATTTTTTCTGGCATATCCTTTATGGCAAATGTCACAGAAGAAGCTATGTTGCCGCTCCTCAGCATTGCCACATATTTTTAAGTGGTATTTAAAAGTGTGTTTGTTGAGAAATGATTTGTTGCAGCGTGGGCATTTATTGACGTCATGTTTATCTAAATGTCCTCGCAAAGCAATCTTTGAAGGAAACTGAACAAAACATAATTTACATATAGCAGCTACATGGTGCAGTTTGTCATGTAGTTTCAACATTTTTTCAGTGCTAAACATTTTTGGGCAACTTGGACACTGGATCTTTTTAGGGTAATGTAATCTTTCAGCATGCACATTTAGTTGGTGTTGAGTGGCAAAGAGTTTAGGACACTGGGGGCAAGGATACTTATAGTTGCTATGCACCTTCATATGTTTAACAAGATCACATTTGGAGGTAAATCGGTCTCCACATTCTTCACATATCACATTAGACTTCTGCTTCATCACCTTAGTGTTGTTAGGTGGTTTAGCTTTAAGCACTTCTTTTATTTTATTTAGTGCAGTCTTTTTACTTCGGAGTGTGTGACGTTTTTTACTAGTGAATATGTGATTTTGATTATCCTTGATCATTAGGTATATAGTCTGTACATTAGGCATTATAGTCATAGACTGGTCAAGACTTGATGAGAGTCTATTCAAGACAGCATTCCAGTTGTCATTAGAGATGAGGCATAATTTTTGGAAAAGGTAAGCATTGGTTATCATTGTTGCACAGTTCATGCATAGAACTTGTGGCAAGGAAGGCTCTTGTTGAACCTGAAAATGGAGATTAGACTTTTAGACAGAATTAAAACTTAAACCAGTTTTTAGACCATTACATATTTTTTGATTAATGGGTGAAGTACCTGTATTATATTCTGGCTTACAAAAAAATGAATAATAGGAATTACTATGTCATAGGATGCATTTAATAATAGATATATACCTACTTGCATTTAGATGCAAGTGGTTAACACAACCCAGCAGTGGTAATATCATATTAAGATGCTTTTCGGTCAGCGAGTAGCCTTAGAGGCAGCTCTGTTATTTGTAATTTTAAAAAGTTGAGCACAGGAATGTCAACAAAGATTTATGTAAAATTGCAATACTTACACCTAGCTCGCGGAGCATATCCAAGAATGTTAAAGTTTCGTCGTAATAGGACCTTTGAAGTCTAATATTGTCTTCAAAAGATACCTCTTCTTGTTCAGTGGAAAGAAAACATAACCTACAAATATGTTCAGACTCATTGGTCAAGAACTTTAGAGCTGGTAAAGTTATGTCAGCCTCTGGATCCATTCTAAATATTCTAATGTTCAGTTGGTACCGTAGTATTTTATTTACAAAACGCTTCAGATATAAATTTCATGTAATCAGTCGCTAAACTTTTGATCAAAGTTTGTTCATTGTTCGACTTTGACAATGACAGTCAATGACTGATCGACGATTCGTCAATTCGACAGTCTTTCTGTCAATCCTATGTCTACAAAAAACCGACTTTCTGTCAGCATGACGGAAAGTCGGAAAGCTATGGACAGGATTTTTTATTATTTTAACGTATATTTTCACATCCAGTTTATTCATTATTATTATTAAAAAATCTAGTTTTATTGCCACAACGAAATAAAAAAATATAGTTTTCAAAATAAATAAATATAATAAGTATATAAATCATGAAAAGAGGTATAAACGACTAAATAATTAAATAGTCTTTTTCCTAAAGACATTTAATACACTACTAGTTACTATTAAATCTCTTTGGTTTATCCAAAGAAATATTATGTGGGTACTCCACACAATATGGAAAATAAATAAATATACGCAAAATATCTGATCAAAAAAATAAAAACTTGGGATTCTAATAATTCTTACTATTCTAGCTAGATAGAATAGTCTACGAGTAGGTATGCATCATTCGTAAAAGAATAACAAGGTCACATCGCTTAATTTAAAGGTGATATTGGTATTTTCTTTCACTCGGCTCGGCAGCAGCGCAGCTATAGATTAGCGCAGCAGTGAATTTTATTTTACCTTCATTGCATTCAAAATTTATAACAGACGAGTCGCAATTAAACGCCGAGTTGTCATAAAAAACTTTGAGAATAACTCAGGTAAGCTGTTGATTTATACACTTGTACGTAAATTATCTTTATCGAAGCTTTCTTAATAGTAAAATTGAGCAAAGAACATTCCATATATAAGGAAAATAATAGGCTGTCTATATATTGATAATAAAATGTTGAGTTACGTAACTAAATACTTATAATTAATATCACTCAAGTAAGTATTATTTGGGTATATAATAATATTCAGTGACCTCTCAGTGAATTTGCAAACACTTCTCCCACCTACGCAGTAATTTATTAATAGCTGTATGCGTTTTGTCGAAGATATGCTAGACATTTATCAAGTCCTTATAAAAAAAGGAACCTAAACTGCATATTACGCCATGATTAATCTTCGATGACTTTTAATTTTATTTCGACTGGAGGGTTTTGTTGGTCATCAAGAAATGGTTTTTGAATACCACGTAATCTAATAAGTCTGTGCAATCAACCTTGTATCTAGTCTAATAAAAGATAACATACCATCACGCCTGTATTCCCCGAAGGGTTAGGCAGAGGTGTACTTAATGTACACCCACAGTTCGCCGGTATGTTTGGGTCCCATGTAATAGGGGGCGAGATCTAATAAAAGATCTCTTTTTATTTGCAGATGGAGTCTTTCCTCCCACTTATATTGGCGGGCCGTAACCTGGGCGAGCGTCACCGGTATCTCACCTCTCTAGTACGTGATGCTAAAGACAGCAGAGCTTCGTTCCACGACATAGAAGCTCTGGCCGAACTGTCTCCAGTCGACCGACTCTTCAAGATAGACCTAGCCACAAAAATTAAAAATGTAGAATACCTCTTACGTACTTTAAAAGATGATGACATGTTATACGTGAGCAGAACTCTAAAAGCTACATGGCTTTTAGATCACCGTGACATCATCAATCCAAAATATTTAGAAGCTGGTCTCTTTCCAGAAATGATCACACCGGCGGTAAGCAAAATGAAACACTGGCTTTACATCAATCTGCGAGACCCAGCAGCGTGTCAGGAGTTCTACCAGTATTATAAAGATGACACATTCCAGTTCGCTATAAAGTTTCTTAGTCACTGTACTCAGGAGTTCATTCTGGAGGAGGTTCCCAAGATATTAACGAAATTATCAACTCATTATTTGAAAGTATTGAGCGAGAAGTGTCCTAATGTCGCAAAAATATTTTTTGATTCGTTAGAAACGAATGAAGACGTCAGAACGCAGTATCTAAAACATGAGCAATCGTACTTCAACAGTGTGAAATACGTGTTGAAGTCTGACGCAGACGTGTTTCTAGACATAACAGAAAAGTATTTCAATATGAAGAGCTTCAAAAGGTTCAGTGCATCAGCCACGGACTACATTATACGCTGCCACAAATCTAGATTTACAAACAAGATAGAGCTTTACGTTGCCTATTTACTGCACATCCCGACCTTGGCTGAACGACTCAGCGCCGAGGAATGTCAGGAAGTAGTGATGAAACTGGCGCGGGCGAACTACTTACAGCAGTGGTTCCAATATAAAGCGGTGGAGTCACTGATTAAAAGGCTCAGCCCCGATAAGAGAGCAGCGTTGAAGAAGCGAGTGTTTGTTGAAAAGGATGTCGGCGAGCACGTTGACGCATGGCCATACAGCACACCGGAACCACCCCTGCCTAGCACTGATTCTGGTTTGCATGTGTTTGATGACAAGAATTATATGCCAGTCTGTGGCGTAGCTAGGCGGAAGATTACGAAACGTGCATGTAAGGGACGTTTAAAGGAAATCTGCCAAATAGAATCAACCTTAATTAAATCGGAATTAGACCGCCTGTTCGATGAGTTTCGTTTTGTTGGATTTGATCGGGCACTTTATGATTTGAGAAAGCGTTTAGAGGCTGGGGGTTCTGCGGACAGGAGGCGCGATATGTTTCTTGTTTTGGTCAGCAAGAGCGGAGGGCGCTGTGATTCGGTAGCAGCCCTATTACGTCTCGCAGCGCAGCACAGTAACGAGCCAGCGCACATACGCGCCGCTATAATACGCAGCCTCGTGAAGCGTGCTTACGTCTGGCGTCTGCCTGCAGACGTCTGGCAACATCTGCTGGATTTCGGGCACGGACTGGGGCTTGATGGCTCAACACCTGAAGCCACCTGCCGTGAGGGATTGCACGCAGTTGTGATTCGGCAGCTTTTATCTGGACAAGCCGAACCAGCTGTTAGATCTGCTTTCCTCAGCGATTTTTCAACTCTGACAGAGTATTCTCTGCAAAAGGACGAGCGAGTGCGCATTGCTACTGGTCTTCAGAACTTGTTGGCAGCAGCTGCGGCAGAAGAGGAACCAGTTGCAGCTGCGCAGCGCATCGGCCAACTGCTTGATGTCTTCGAAGCATACCATGCCTGTGTTGCAGCAGCGTCTCCACTAATAGAAGCAGTGATAAAATTATCTTGTCGCGACGCAAAAGTAGCACGTCCCATATTAGAACGGTTATATGACGCGAAGATTGCACGTCGTGAGTTACAACGTTTTAACTTAGAGTTTCGTCGTGACCAAGCTGCACTTTTGAATGCGTTACGCCATGACCCGTCTGCCCTTACACTTAGCAGTGTAGTCGAAATATTATGTACAGGCGAATCTCGCTGCGATGGTTTCATTTCAAAACTAGCGATATATTTCAATCAGAAAGAAGATTTAACAACACAGATCCGCACAGCTCTGAAAATAAAGTTTTTCCAAGAACAGAATTTGAAAGTAGCTCGACCGTTAACAATAATTATGGGCAATGATTTTGAAGTGGAACTGAAAAATCTAAGCGTATCGGGTCCAGAGAATGTGAAAACGGCGGCACTTTGGGTCCACGCACATCGTGCCCGGCCTGTCATCAACTCGGCAGAATGGGGTTGGCACAAAGCCGGTGTACAGGCAGTTGCAACGCGAGTAATGTGTTGCCGGAAAAGAGAACGTGTCCAATTAACCCGTGCATTAGCGGCTGAACGACGCACGGTTCGCATAGCCTTAGCACTTAGTATTCGTTCCGATGGGGAGTTACTGCTTGATACCTTTGTGTCAGCAGCTAAATTGCGCCCCGCAGTTACTCTGCAATCTGCGTTGTCGTACTTCCGTCGCGTTGGAGATACAGCTGACCTCAGAGTATGGGATGTTGTTAAGCCCCTTTTGTCTAATATCTATTTAAGATCTCGCGAGAAGCGCCGGCAGCTTCTCGAGAAAACTGACGAGATTCCACCTACCTTGAAATCAGACTACTGCGCAGCTTTGTTTATAGCAGTCGACAAAATTTCTCCAAAGAGTTCGTGGTATATACTTCGTGATTTGTCTGCCCTTCTGCCAGAAGTCAACGATGATGTGATTGAAAATATTTTAATATGGATTCTGGAAAAGACTGATAGTGAACCGATACCGTACCCTGCTATATTCGTCAGATACTTGATGTTGTCTAGAAATGAAGACGACTGTGAAAGAAGATTTGTCACGATAGGGTATCGGTTTTTGGAGCGTTTAGAAATACTTCATAGCGAAGGGGATTTAATGTTTTGTAAAAGACTAAATCAAACTATCGTTAGTTTAAAGTACAATGCAGCGTTTTTAGACACAAAATACTCATCATGTTTCTCAGTGACTAAGAGAATCTTAGCTTGGATGCAAAAGTTCATGCCGAAAGAGGAATATTTTAAGGAATATACGTGGATACATTTAACTATGTTGTATTACAGAGCAATTAGACAAAGTATAAAACAGATGCCAGATGTTTTCGCTGACCCGAATAAAAGAAAGAGAGAGGGTGCAGATGCTGTTGGTTTTATCTTCGGGAGGTACATAACTAAAGAGGTAGCTGAACTTGTGTGCACATACTTTGACTCCATATTAGAACTGTACACAGATGCGTTACTTGATTACTTCGGTGATGATTACTTCTTATATGGAAATTCGAGAGCACAGTTTATTAAATGTGTTCTTAAGGGTATATTAGTAGGAGGATTTAGTGGCCACCATCGTATCGTAATATATGCTCTCAAAGATTATAGGTGTGATGTTAAAGAATCTGCAAGAGAAGAGTTGCAAGAATCTATAAAAATGGATAAGGAAATCGAATTCTTTGTCAATGCTGAATTGTATACTTATGATTAGTTTATTTTTTAAGTTTAGTTAAGCTCTATATCATTTTATTGAATAGCGTATCATTGATTCTGAAATAGTTGCAGATAAGTATTTAAATTCTGTGTTTTCTTTTGTCTGCATTTGTTTTGTAAGTAAGGTATAGATGGATGGAGGATAGCTTCAAATAGTAGAGAAGGTTCTTGGTCCTGCCGTACTAAAACTCACAGTATAATACTGTTTTTATAACGGCACATACAGCCGTATGTGCCGACTTGAAAGGCTTTCGGTATTTAAGGCTAGCCTATACTGGACTATTAGTGCGTTCTTAGAACGGCATCGTTATTATGATTGAGCTTCTAATAAGTTTTGTTATTTCATGATAGGAAGTTACGAAGAAGAATTATATTCTATTTACATACCTAATTATATTATATTTTATTTATATTTATTTATTCTCTAAAATGCAAATAGAGGATTCTGCCAAAATTGACAATTTACATTTGCAGATTGGAGTGTAAATTGTAAGTTTTGGCAGAACGATTTCTAAGCGAAAGTTTTAGTTTTGATGTCGAATTCTTATTACTAAGACCCCAAAATGTGGTACAATTTGCAAAAAACCAAAAGAAATTTAATTTTGCGCCCAAAACAGACGATCAGCCTTGAATTTAAATTCCCGGCAAATCGTGGCACAGAGTGAGATAAGAGATGAAGTTGCCTATTAAAAAAAAATATAAGTAAAAGAGTATTCTAAGGTTTCCGTACCCAAAGGGTAAAAACGGGACCTATTAACTACTAAAACTCCGTTGTCCGTTTGTCGGTCCGACTGTCACCGGGCTGTATCTCATGAACCGTGATAGTTAGACAGTTGACATTTTTTACAGATATTTATTTCCGTCTCCGCTATAACAACACATACTAAAAAACAGAACAAAATAAATATTTAAGGGGCTCCCATTCAACAAACGTGAACGTGAAACGTTTTTATAGATAATGGTACGGAATCCTTCGTGAGCGAGTCCGACTATACTTAGATTAAGTTAACGTTTATGTCGCAATTTCTACTGCCACCTAGAATGTGTTACAGCGGAATAATTTGCGACGCCTTATCTCGTCAGTCGAGCTTTCGATAGGTCGAATGACTCGACTGACAAGATAAGGGCATAGTGTTACACTATGATAAGGGGTAGTTTCGGTATACGTGTGTGCTTGTAATTGTGTTTGTACATGGCAAGGCGTAGTTTTAGCCGGCCTCACTTCTTTGTTCGCAAAGTTCCATCTTAACATCTTAAAAAATATTTGAATTTCGCGCCCAAGGTTAAACTGTAAATACACAATAAGTACGTAATTTTTGTTTTGAATCGTTAATTACTGTTCCTAAATACTTAGTTCTTAATATTAGACATTTTTAAATAAAAATTGAGATTCGCCTGGTAGGTAGTTCTTAACTGCGCACAAATCACTCTGTTCGGACGAAAATCAATGGATGAGTCACTATTCGTCGGGAGGATATCGTCAAGATTACTGCAACTTCTCTGTGTTGTTGTGCCAAATATTGTTTTTAAAGTGTGTTTTCTTTTATCGTAGACTCTTGTCTATATGAATTCAATCACTTTGTATTGTGTTGTAACATTATTAGTACGTAAATTGTCGGATTCATCACTGGTTTAATATTACAGTTTTCCTCATATAACCACGGTAAGCCCTATTTTTTTTTTACGAATTACTTACTTTTAGATATATGTTGGTAAACATTTTGTGAGATTTGAAGGTAGGTACACAAAAGTTATTAATAATGTTCTTGTTCTAGTTACAGTTTGTTCTAGCTGAATAGCTAAGCTTGTCTGAAGTTGTCCGCAAGTGGTTTAGCAGTGGTAAATTTTAATAGAAAAAGTAGACGTAAAGACGATTTGGGGTCTTATATGTATCGCATTTGCGTTTGCGATTATTTTCTTTAATAATCGCAAACGCAAATGGACATTATAAGCTTATTATTAAAGTCCATATAATAATAGGTACCGTTATGACAGATTGAAAAGTAAGGATGGGGTCAAAGAAATCGGTTCCTACAATATCCGATTCATTCCTGTACGGTCTTGTTACCACACACACTGATAGTTTGCTAATAGGAGTCAAATGATACACTTGTTGGTAATAAGAATAACTGATATATTAACTGATTCACTGACTCTAACTTAACTATAATGATATGATAATTATGACTTGATGAGAGGAGCACACGCGGCGTACTTGCTACCGAACGCGAACTCTGAGAACGCACGGCCTTGATCGATTGCTCAACGCGAACTGGCTCAAACACATAATTGGTCTACTTTATAACAAATATGTTTTGCTGATTGAGCACAATAATATTGTACGGTTGGCCCGTACATGCTCCCGGGCACAAAATGATGTAAAGATGATGCTGTTAATATGAATGGATGATACAAGATGATGCCAATCGGGTAATGCCTAATGCTACTAGTTAGTAAATGATTTAACAAATGAATCCCGACAATCATAATGACACGGATTTTTTAAAACTACACTTGGGGTATATGGGAGACGTGGACCTGTTAACACACGCACTAGATTGACTGTTTGCACTCACAAATTGACCACTTTCACTAGTTTCACTATTTTGAGCCGGCAATGTCACTACTGGTTGCATGGCAACCTGGACCTGCTGTTGCGGCTGCAGCCGGCATCTCCGGACTTGTTTACATACTCCTACTGCTCCAATGATTCCTAACACTCCCACTATGATATATATGACAGTATAGTGATGAATATCACTGTAAGATACTGCTCTATCTACTGGTGCTTCTTGTTTCATGATTTCAATCTGTCTCTCAATCTCTAATAGTCGCTCATGATGATTTTCGACATCCGATGAATTAGAATGAGGTAATGATATATCAGGTAAAGTTAAGTTTATGATATGGTTTATTTGGGCTATCTCCGGGGCTAATATTTCCGGCCTTAAAATTACCTTGTTTTGATCTCGCTTATGTGTATAAACACTAAATTCCTTTGCTTTAATAATACAACCATGACCTACGGTAAGTAAACCAGCATGCGTCAGTTGTATGCCGGTAACTTGATCGTCGCATATCAATTTCATGTGGCACGCGTCGCAACAATAATATAAATATGTACCTACTGAATGTAACTCCGTCCACCTGTCAGTGCAAATGTTCTGAGTAATCATGCATGTCGATGATTTTTGCTCGGTCTTGCACAAACTTGTGTCATCTTTCATTCGATATTCGGGCGTCTGCAGGGAACATAACAAAGTTTGGGCATTTTGTTGAAGACATAAGGATATATCTGAGTTAGTCATCGGTAAAAGGGTCTCCTTGTTTAAGTTTATAGCTGCATAGTCTGATATTGTGATGACACTAATCATTTGTCTTCCTATTTGACGAGGAATTGGTACGATCTTATACAATTCGTATCTATCCCTGCTGATAAGCGGAATTTTGACTTCAAATATGATGTAATGCTTAGTGATTCTTGCTCGAATCTTTAATAAATTGTACATGTTTGCTATATGATTATTATCTAATGGTAACGAGCAATCTTTGGAAAGTTGGCCCGATATAATATTCAGTTCACTTTGTAATTGATCAGGTGATAGTAAATGAAAGTTCACTTTACCATTAAAAACGTTAGTTACAGTATCTAATATGTCGTCCTGTGTAGCTTTTAAATAGGATAAAATATTTTTTGTAATAAATGAAGTCAACATGAATTCACTCATAGCGGAATTATCTTGTACTTTCGTTTTAAGAGTAATCAATGAGTTTTCTATGCCCATTAATTTCATGTTTATTTGTTTATGCTGTTTGTCCATGATATCTTCCATCCTTTTCAGAACATTAAATTCAGCTTCTACTACAGAAGTTTGGTTTTTCCATAGAAGAGCCAAATGATTATAATTTCTCCTAAGCTGAGCAATATCTTGTTCATATTTTTCAGCGAATCGCTCGTCTAGTACCCCAAATAAGCTATTTGCAACATATCCTATGCCATTGATAAGACCACGGCGGCGGCGTACGCGCGCGCGAGCGTTGACCTGCTGATTCAGCAACATGTGATTATAATGTTGTAGTTCCAGCTGATCGTGACGTAGCAAGGCTATAACGTCAGCGCAATGTGATACGTCCTTTATACTTGAACATATGTGTTCTAGATATTTTATATACTTAGTTAATGCTGTAAACCCATCCCAGTATGGATTCATTTCATAATAGACGACGAGATTCCAGTCGTCTCTGATCAGCTGCATGTTTTGAATTTTGTCAAAATAGATAGCTTGATGCGATGATAACTCCGAAATGTTATATGCTCCGTCGGTATGAGATATAAAAAGCATCATAAATAACAGGAACAATGAGGAAATGAAATTCGTTTTAAATACTCTTCTGCTTGATGTTTTCATCTTACTATGATAGTCGCTCCTTGCTGATGTTTGATCGGATTTGTTCTGCTTGTATGTTTGATCTGGCTGTTCAGTATTTACTGGCAAAAGTGATAATTTTACCACAGGTCTCTTGAGAATACCATTCTTGGTTTTGACTGACACTACCCTGACGTAGCCGTCTTTACCTGGGTGAAGATCCACTACACGACCTAATGCCCATTTTCCTGCGGGTAAGTTCGCATCATGTATAATTACAATGTCATTGATTTTCATGTTTTCTTTAGGACTTTTCCACTTGCTTCTTGACGATAATTGGGTCAAGTATTCCGTACGCCACCTTTTCCAAATGTCATGTATAATCTTTTGGGTAAGTTGCCATCTTGTTCTCTCATCTCCTTTTGTATCCACGATGGTAAGAAGTGGTCCGCTTGCTAAGAAGTGAGACGGCGTTAAGTAATCAATGTCATTTGGGTCTTCTGATATAGCGCAAAGGGGTCTCGAATTAAGGCATGCTTCTAACTGTGACAATATAGTGGAGAATTCTTCGTAAGTGAGTTTTTGTTCACCCACTACTCTGGTTAAATGAAATTTGAGGCTTTTGACTGCCGCTTCCCACAATCCTCCCGCACTGGGCCAGGAAGGGGCATTGAAATGCCACTCAATTTGCATTTCACTTATTTCTGTATAAAATTCCTCTGATAGTATTGCTTTTAAATCTAAATACTCTCTTGTTAGTATTTTGTTTGCTCCTACGAAGTTGGTCCCGTTGTCGCTGTATATGTGACGCGGAGTACCTCTTCTTGCTGAAAGTCTTCGTAGTGCTGCTAAAAATGCTGATGATGTTAAATCGGACACGAGTTCTAAATGAACTGCCTTCGTGACCATGCACACAAACACTGCTACGTAACCTTTAGAAGTTTTGATACCTCGGCCCTTGCTTGCCTTAATATCTACATAACCCGTGAAATCTACTCCGGTATGATGAAATGGTCGTGTTGGATTTGTCCTTGCTTCGGGGAGATCACCCATTATCTGATATTGTTTGATAGGACTCTGTCTTCTACACAGTACACATAAACGTAGGCGTTTTTTGACTGCCTTGTTGCCGCCTAGTATCCAATACTGTTGTCTAAGCCATGCCATCGTTAAACGCGCTCCCCCATGAAATGTTGATTTATGCGCTTGATCGATCAACATGTCCGTTAAATGTCCATTATGTGCTATTATAATAGGATGTTTCATATCCTCACTGATATGGCTATTTCTCAATCTACCACCCACTCTTAATAGACCGTTGCTATCTACAAAGGGATTCAGATTGTTTAACTTGCTTTTTGTATTTAACTGGCCATGATTTTGAAGATCACTGATTTCTTCTGAGAATTCTGTAGCTTGAGCATATTTTATGAGTTTAAATTTTGCATTCTGTAACTCTACTGTAGATAAGAAGGGATGTTTGTTAGGATGTCGTGAAATTGCTCTTAAAATCCAGGCTAATACACGCGTTGCTCTTGTAAAACTGTTATGTTTTTTAATGAGTGTATCGATAATATTCGAGTCATTGTTGCATATTGCTACATTCAATGGTTGTGATTTCCGTGTTTCCAAATCAGTGCTATGAAAATGGGTTGTTTGTAGTTGGTTTAGGTAACTTGAAGATGATAACCAACTAGGCCCTTTCCACCAGAGAACATGATCTTGAAGCTGCTTCATAGTAATACCACGGCTTGCGCAGTCAGCTGGATTCTCGTTTGATTTAACATACCGCCAGCATGAGGACTGCATCGTTGCCGTGATCTCTCTGACTCTATTGGCAACGAATGGCTTCCAGCGACTTGGTTCACCCTGAAGCCAACCTAATACGGCTGTTGAGTCACACCAACCGTATAATTCTATGTTGCATGAACTTAAGCTTTGTACAATCTTGATCATAAGTTTAGAAAGTAAAAGAGCTCCACTTAATTCTAACCTAGGAAGTGACACTTCCCCACCTGACATCTTGCTGACTGGTACTAATTTTGTTTTTGCTGCTAAAAGTGTCACTAATGCTTTATTTTGTCGCTGTATACGGGTATACACTACGCAAGCGTACGCCTTTGCAGATGCGTCACAGAAACCATGTAACTGAATACAGTCTTTTTCTTCGCATCCAATCCATCTTGGTATTTCAATTTGATTTATGTAGTCAATTTCTGCTCTTAGTTTCAGCCAATTTGCATAAAGATTATCCGGTATCTTGTCATCCCATTTTAAATCTAATAGCCACACATTTTGAAAAAGTAATTTTAACTGTACAATCACTGGCGCTAGCCAACCAAGTGGATCGAAAATTTTCGAGATCTCTGCTAATAGTGTTCTTTTAGTAAGTCGTGATGATGTTTGTTTTGACATTTTGCACTGAAACACGAATGTATCATATTTCGCATTCCAAGCAAGTCCTAATGGTTTTGTAGATTCTTGATGTCTAAAATCGAAAGTCTCTTGTTTCATAGTTGCCTTGTTTGCACTTTCTAACAGCTGAGGTTCATTTGAAGCCCATTTCCGTAAATTGAAACCTCCAGACTTTAGTAATTTTATTAAATCGCCTTGTAATTGTTTCGCCGAGTTGATACTATAGCCTCCACTGAGGAGATCATCCATGTAAAATTGCTCCTCCAATGCTTTTGCTGCTGCCGGGAAGCGATGACGCTCGTCACATGCTAGCTGCTTGAGTGTCATCATAGCTAAAAACGGTGCTGGTTTGGTGCCGTAGGTTACTGTTGCTAGTTGGAAGTCTTGTAAGGGTAGTTCTGGAGACTCTCGCCACACAATCATCTGATAACGTTGATCTTCTTGATGTACTTTTATTTGCCTAAACATTTTCTCAATGTCTGCTGTAAAGGCATAAGGATATTGTCTCCATTTCAGCACCAACGATAACAAGTCCTTTTGTAAATTTGGACCCCGGTACATAACATTATTTAAGCTCACCCCGGTAGTGGTTTTATCTGACGCGTTGAATACGACTCTCAGTTTTGTAGTCTTTGAGTCGTTACGCACAACGCAATGATGTGGTAGGTAATAACTGTTCATAATATTGCTGCGGGTGGGATGCATGTGTCCAGCATCAATGTACTCATTAATAAAGGCCTTGTATTCTTGCGCCATGCTCGCCTGCCTTTTGAACTTTCGTTCTAGTTGGTAAAGCTGTGCAACTGCCCTAGGCTTTGATGATCCTAACATCTCATCTGCTTCTGGATGCATTGGTAGACGCACAACGTATCTCCCGTCCGTTTGACGAGTTGTCGTTGACTCGTACAGTTGAACGCATTGATTATCTTCTGCTGTCATGTTGATATCTTCGGTAATATCTTCGGTAATATCTTCGATCGACCAAAACTTCTGAATATCTTCTAAATTGTTCATGATAACGTTACAATGTAATGGTTTGACGTTACCGCTCAAAATCCACCCTAAACGTGTCTGTTGAGCTGTTGTTGAAGCGTCAAACTTGCATATGCCTTCTAACAAGAGTAGGCTGTAAATGTCAGCGCCCAATAATATGTCTATAGGACGACTTTTGTTGAATTCCTCATCTGCTAATATTATGTTATTTAAAGGCCAATTTGGTTTTGGGAATGAATAACTGGGTAGACTGTTAATGAGCTGATTCATGATTAAAACATCTGTCTCAAACGCAAATTCGTTACTGAGCGATGTACACTTGATATTTATCATCCCCTTGCAGTTACTTGTTTTTGCACCGACTCCTGAAATTACACCTTTGCATCTTATACGCGGTAACTGAAGCAATTGTGCTGCTTTTTCAGTTATAAGGGAAACTTGTGACCCTTGATCTAACAAAATGCGCATTTGATGAAATGATCCATCTGCTGACTGTACCATGATGTTGGCGGTTGGTAACAGAACTTCAGGAGGCTCATTATGTTGCGACACATGCGAGTTCTTGCGAAATTTGTTATTCGCTTGATCTCGTTTCGTAATTTCTGTTGCTGTCGTAGATAAATCGTTTTGCTTTGAAGTGCTGGCTTGCACAAATGCTTCATGCAAAACCGTATTGTGTTGACCATTGCATTCACGACAACGCTTTTCTGAATAACAATCTTTATTGCTATGGCAATACAGACAGTTCTCGCATAATTTAAATTTATTTACTGTTTTAAGCTTGTTGTTAGGCGACATTTCTAAAAATTGCTTGCAATAATATAATCCGTGCTCATTATTTTTGCAAAGCGGACACTTGTACTTTGTTTCTTCCGCAAAATTGCTGTTTGATGAATGCGAAATAGAACGACGATTTGACGAAAATGACGTTTTAATATGATTATTGTATTTCTGATTATGATTTTTGAGGCCACCAAATGGATTGTAATTATTGCTAATTTGTTTTTGTGGCTCTTGTTTTTTCCTTGATGACTCCATGCTTGTGAATTTTGCTTCCAAGAAATCTAAAAAGTCTTGTAGCTTAGGTATTTCTCTCGGTTGCTTCAGTGACTCAATATAGTCATTGTGTGTCTCGGGATCTAATTTTTGACATAAAATATGCACTAACAAAGGATCCCAAGTGCTGACATCCACCCCTAGATTTTTGATGGCGTTCAAACCTTCAATAGTGGTGTCGTGAACCTTCTTTATATGATTCAATGATGGCTGCTGCATAGCGGGGATGTTTAGTATAATGCTGATATGAGATGAAAAGATCAATTTTTTGTTATTGAATCTGTGATTTAGAATGTTCCAACAAACTTCGTAATTGTCCGAGCTGATATGAAGATGTTGAATTAGTTTTTCTGCTTCTCCCTTAACCTTGCTTTTAAGGAATTGCATTTTTTGCGCACTTGACAGCGACGGGTTGTTATGGACAGTTTCAATAAACAAGTCCTTGAAGGAAGTCCACGTATGATAATTCCCATTGAAGTAAGGTATCTCTAATTTTGGAGTGGACTTGTCCCTATGTGCCACAGACCACATTTTTTTATTGATAGCCCGCTTAATGTTATTGTATGATTGCTCGTAATTGGAATATGCATTCTCGTACTCCAAATTTTTTCCCTCTAATTCACTATCTAACTCCCAATGTTGCTGATCAATGACTGACCAACGTGACTGAATAGTTTGTAGGATATCCTGAAATTCCCACTTTTCCGTTACACCTTCTATATCTACGCTGGAAATAGCCCGCTGAAAAGCCCTAAAGTTACTTGCTTGCTTGCGTAACATTTCTTCAGTCTTCGATTTTGTACCCTGCGACTGAACGGCTAACGGCGATGGCTGGAATGATGTACTCGGCATAGTTATTGGAACGGCCTGTTTCAAAATAGGAGTCGACGGTCTTGTTTCCGACGGATAGTTCTCAATTGCTGACTTGACCGTTTCATATTTTTCTTTAGCGAGCTCGAATGTACGTGAAATAAAATAGGAATGCCCTTTAGCACCATAACCACATAATTGAAGGTGATTAGATTGAAACTCCTTCCAATAGTTGTCCAGAGTTTCTAATCTTCGCCTGATATAATCACCTGTTTTTCTATCCCCACCATCTTTCTTAAAATTGGTGTAAATTTGTTCAATGCCTGAAATGATTTGCTGCTGATTTGCTACTAAATCTTCCATGTTGACTTGTTACAACAATATTATAAATGGAAAGATCTTACTTGATTGCTGCTGGAGTCGCCGAAAATTGCTGACAGTACCGTTCTTGCTCGATCACTGCAGATGTATCTCCGACGTAGGAAACTGATGTATCCACGCTGATTGTTACGCTCGAAGGACCATAAAGATGTACGGTCTTGTTACCACACACACTGATAGTTTGCTAATAGGAGTCAAATGATACACTTGTTGGTAATAAGAATAACTGATATATTAACTGATTCACTGACTCTAACTTAACTATAATGATATGATAATTATGACTTGATGAGAGGAGCACACGCGGCGTACTTGCTACCGAACGCGAACTCTGAGAACGCACGGCCTTGATCGATTGCTCAACGCGAACTGGCTCAAACACATAATTGGTCTACTTTATAACAAATATGTTTTGCTGATTGAGCACAATAATATTGTACGGTTGGCCCGTACAATTCCTTTTTATTTACTACTGTACTACATTCTCCGATCGATTCTTTGTATTTATTTACTAATTGATTACAATTTTACAGATTTTTATATACACGCTAGACAGGCGGGTTGGGTCTAAGTAGTACGCGTGAAGATAATTTATTCAGAGGTTACATAATATTAATTTGACATAAAATCATTTATTTTCATGAAATTCCCTTTTATTATTCCATTTATTTAATCTTAAAGCATATCATTACATTTTTAAATATTATTATAAAATACAAGAGAGAATAAAAACATTTAAAAATATAAAAATAGTGATCCACCGGCATGGGGAACAGGGTCCAAGCTACCGGTGGTTAGGGCCCCAGAGACAGGAACCTCCTCACGATACGCGCCGTATCAAGAAGTACTGCCTTCTGAATCAGGCCCTTAACCCAGCCACCCAACTCGAGCCTCCTGAGGTGTTGGTCGAGGCTCTTGGCGATAAGTCCATTGACCGTAACGACTATCGGCACAATGATGGCCGAGTCCAAATTCCCTTTATTATTATTTTTTATTAATAAACTGATAAATATTTTTTTATTAATGACTGCCTCATTGGTCTAGTGGTCCCAATCGCGACTGCTACTAGGTCGAGCAAAGTGTTATTGAGTTTTTCTATGAAATTCTCAGTAGCAGCTCGGAGTCTGGATTTGTGCCCGGTGAATGGCAATAGGCTCGCCCCCTATTACATGGGACCCAAACATACCGGCGAACTGTGGGTGTACATTAAGTACACCTCTGCCTAACCCTTCGGGGAATACAGGCGTGATGGTATGTTTATTAATAAAAATAGATAAGTTATTAGTCTAGTTGATAAGTACGGGAACAGACGAGTGAAACAACTGATTGCTAATAACGCACTGACGTTTATTGGCTTGTTAACTAAGTGGTGCGTAGGCACACGCACACATACTTAACATTCCTCCCCTTAGCTTAGGAATACAAATCAAACAACTAAGCTACAATAACCTAATACTATTGCTTAAATATAAGTACCCTTTAATAGAATAATTTGTAGTTGACTTTGGGCCGGTTACGTTTAGAACGTGGTGTGGGCGCAGGCTCACTTGCCTGCTGTTGCGGTAGCACTTCGGATAAAGCCTCCTGGAACTCCTCCTCCTCCCCCGAATTGTCAGGTGCTGAAGGCTGTGAAGCAACTAAGGGTGAAACTGTTGGAATGGCTGATCTAGCCTTATCGGAACGATCAGCAGCTATTGACGTGTCCTCACCCCCTTCACCCGTGTCTCGCCGCGACGTCTCGTCAGTAGACTGCGTCTCTGATATTGTGCTACCACTTGGCTCCTCTAAGTCCATATCCACGTCTTTATCATCATAGCAATCATCGCCTTTATACTTAATGATCTGATTTTTATGCTTCCTCGCCGTCACCGAAGTTACTACGTCCCTGATTAAATACAATACTTTGCCAATTTTTTTTATCACTACCCCTTTGCACCAATTATGTTTACCATTGAGTGTATGATTTTTATAATAAACTATGTCACCAGTGGCAAACACTGAAGTATTATGACCACTCATATTATTTTGCAAACACTGTTTACGTTTAACCATATCAGCAAGAGCCGTGGACGAAGGCGATGGCGATTCCAATTTAATTAGATCAAGACGAGTCCTAAGCTTCCGACCGTATACCAGCTCAGCCGGTGAGAAACCGGTTATAGTGTGAACGGAATTCCTGTAGTCAAACAAATATTTTACAAGTTTGTTATTTACATTTCGCTCCCCATTACAACTAAGCAAGCTTGTTTTAATACCCTTTTTAACTATCTTGACATAGCTTTCTGCCTGTCCATTGCTGGCTGCGTGGTATGTCGGAGACGTCACGTGAGAAATTCCGTTCACCCTACAGAAGGTCTCAAACTCACGTGATGTAAAAGATGTACCATTGTCACTGACCAGTGTATGCGGAATACCAAATCTTGCCATAAATTCGTATAACCTGTCAATTGTTGCTGAAGAAGAAGTACTACACTTCATGTTGTAAACTTCGACCCACTTAGTATAAGCATCCACTACCACTAAATAGGTGTGACCGGTAATCGGTCCCAGAAAATCAATATGTATCCGGTAAAACGGTGTTGGAGGGTATTCCCAGTGTGCAATCGGCGCCCGTGGTGGTGATGGCCGTACCTGCATGCAAACATCACACGATCCTATCAAACGTTCTAACGCTGCGTCTATCCCCGGAAACCAAAAACGCGCTCTGGCTTCCGCCTTTGTCTTAACTATCCCATCCTCGTCGCCAATGATAAGTACGGGAACAGACGAGTGAAACAACTGATTGCTAATAACGCACTGACGTTTATTGGCTTGTTAACTAAGTGGTGCGTAGGCACACGCACACATACTTAACACTAGTTTAATTGAAATCAGTTATTCTACATGAAGTATTTTGTAAAAAAGTAGCGTATGGTTTTTTAAACTAATATTTTCATTAATTTACGCTTATTTAATTAAAAACCATCATGAAACTCGCCTGGATTGAAAACGGCTTTTTATCAATACATTCGATTATTCATCATCTTTTACCGATTATGTGTGTACACACGGCCACAGGTCAACCTATACGAATCCAGTTTAAGCTGGTCTCACATTGAACAGGCTTCCCAAACAGTAAGAGGCCAGCCTAAACTGGTTTGTATAGCTTGATGTGTAGCCGTGCGTACAAGTGAATTTGAAGAGTCGCAACTGACTACATGACTTTGAAGTGAAGTCTAGAAAAAAAGCTATTTATTGTTAATAATGGTTAGCTTAGATTAATTAAGCCTTGTTTGAAGGATTTGAATTTAAATTTAGTGATTAAGAATTGTACATCTTGTGATAAAATAAAAATAACTTCATAATTTCATGGTTTTACGGAGAAGGTTACTGAAATTGTGTGAGCTACGCCTATGCAAGGTTATTTCGGCTTGAAAAGTATGGAACGTCAAACGGTATTTCGTACATTAGATGGACCATAAGCGATTGATTTTACGGTAGCGCGGTAGTTCGGAACGGCTAACTTCCGACGAGCATACTTATTTCAAACAAACTGTAGCAATTACCAACCAAAGTAGGGTGCACAGAAAGGCCTCGCTGTTTGTTGAAACATTTTCTTCAGTTACTCGTTCGGCCTAGACTATCCTACTCCTAGGAGATGTTAAATGATAGAAAATCATTATAATTATTTTTTAATGGGGTTTAGCGAATGATGGATGTTTTTTTTATAATACGGAAAATCGTCATAGATCGTCAGTCACCTGGGGAGGCGGCAGGGAACGTCGAACACGAACCCACTAAAAACAGCACTCTTGCTTTCTAATGCACACGGCAATACCATTTTCTAAGGCTTCGGCACTGGTCTATCTGGTTTATGTCAGATTTTTAGGTTATTTTGACTTCACTTTTTGTCTTATTTCTCAGTATTCCGGTTAGATTATGGCTATACTATAACTATACCATCGTAGTCTAAAGATTATAATTTGATCTTGACTTATGACTGATTATGATTTGATCTTTGCACGGGACAAATATTTGTTAAATCTACAGGTATGTGTGTATGTGATTATGCACATTTTGCAAAAGCACCTGCGATAGAAACGAAATTCCTAGTAGGGTTTCAAAAACAAAATAAATGAATCCATTCACTTTTTATTTGCAGATGGCGGCATTCGTACCAGTAATATTGTTGGGAGACCACCTGGGCCAGCGCCACCGGTATCTCGATTCTCTAGTACGTGATGCTCAAGACAGCGGAGCTTCGTTCCACGACATCGAAGCTCTGGCCGAACTGTCACCAGTCGACCGACTCTTCAAGATAGACCTAGCCACCAAAATTAAAAATGTAGAATACATCTTACGTAATTTAAAAGATGATGACTTGTTATACGTGAGCAGAGCTCTAAAAGCTACATGGCTTTTAGATCACCGGGACATTATCAATCCCAAATATTTAGAAGATTGTCTCTTCCCAAAAATGATCACGCCAGCAGTTAGCAAAATGAAACACTGGCTTTACATCAATCTGCGAGACCCAGCAGCGTGTCAGGAGTTCTACCAGTACTACAAAGATGGCACATTCCAGTTCGCTATAAAGTTTCTTAGTCACTGTAGTCAGGAGTTCATTCTGGAGGAGGTTCCTAAGATATTGACGAAATTATCAACTCATTATTTGAAAGTATTGAGCGAGAAGTGTCCTAATGTCGCAAAAATATTTTTTGATTCGTTAGAAACGAATGAAGACGTCAGAACGCAGTATCTTAAACATGAGCAATCGTACTTCAACGGTGTGAAATGCGTGTTGAAGTCTGACGCAGACGTGTTTCTAGACATAACGGAAAAGTATTTCAATGTAAACAGCTTCAGTAGGTTCAGTGCATCAGCGACGGACTACATTATACGCTGCCACAAATCTAGATTCACAAATAAATTAGAGCTTTACGTCGCCTATTTACTGCACGTCCCGACCTTGGCTGATCGACTCAGCGCTGAGGAATGTCAGGAAGTAGTGATAAAGTTGGCGCGGGCGAACTACTTACAGAAGTGGTTCCAGTACAAGGCGGTGGAGCCACTGATCAAGCGGCTCAATCCCAATATGAGAGCGGCATTCAAAAAACGAGTTTTCGTTGATAAAGATGTTGGCGAGTGTGTGGATGAATGGCCTTATAAGATACCCACTCCCCAAATGCATACTAATTCCGATCAGCATATCTTTGATGATCTAGATCCTGAACCTAACATTACTCCTAGGGCCCGCCGAATTCATTTCCCCACTTTGATGAGAGGTAGAAGTATTAAGCTATGTTGTAAGTATATCCCATTTAATCGCTTCCTAGCAGACGACTGTAAGCGAATGAAACCAGATTTGGATAAGTTGTTCGGTGAATTCAGATATATTGGTTTTGATGACGTGTTTCTAGAATTGGAACAGCGGTTGGGCGCTACAGGTCCTGCGGACAGAAGGCGTGATATATTCCTTGTTTTGGTGAGCAAGACTGGCGGCCGCAGTGATGCGGTAGCAACCGTATTGCGTCTCGCAGTGCGGCACATCAACGAGCCACCGCACACACGCGCCGCTATAATACGCAGCCTCGTGAAGCGCGCTTACGTCTGGCGCCTGCCTGCAGATGTTTGGCAACACCTGCTGGACTTCGGGCACGGACTCGGTCTTGATGGCACGACACCTGAAGCTGCCTGCCGTGAAGGATTGCATGCTGTTGTGATACGTCAGCTGTTAGCTGGCCAGTGTGAACCAGCCATCAGCACTGCTTTTCTCAATGATT
Source organism: Subacronicta megacephala (assembly GCA_958496365.1). Classification (NCBI taxonomy): domain Eukaryota; kingdom Metazoa; phylum Arthropoda; class Insecta; order Lepidoptera; family Noctuidae; genus Subacronicta; species Subacronicta megacephala. The sequence goes on along the minus strand of OY292539.1, from coordinate 8,996,526 downwards.
TTTCAACGCTAGCAGAGTATTCTCTAAAGGGAGACGAGCGAATGCACGTAGCTATGAGTCTTCAGAATATGTTGGAGGTATCTGCAATGAACGTGGAACCAGCAGTAGCTTACCAGCATCTCAGTCAATTGATCGATGTTCTAAAAATATATCGTATTCAGGTCAAGCCGGGGTCAGCATCGATAAAGACCGTAATGGCCCTAGCTTTACATGCCCCATACTTCGCGCAACCGCTGCTAGATCAGCTTTACAAAGCAAGGATCGCCAGACGTGAGCTGTTTGCGGTAAACTTGAAGTTCCTTAAAGACGAAGCAATACTGTTAAATGCGCTGCGGCACGACCCGTCTGCCCTCAGACTCGAGCCGATTGTTGACCTACTATGGACAGGTCAATCACGCTTCGTTGGTTTCGGTCAATCACACTTCTATGGTTTCGGTCAATCACGGTTCGATAGTGTACGTCAATCCCGCTTCGATGGTTTCATTTCAAAACTAGTAATTTACTTTCAAACAAATGATTTCACAACACAACTACGAAGCGCATTGAAGGAGACCGTTGTCGAAAAACGGCAAACGAAACTCATTCGACCACTGGCAAGCCTTTTGGGCAACGATTTGAGAAATGTATTGCATGAGTTGGACGCAGCAGGAACAGAGCACCTGAAGGTCGCGGCGGCACTCAGGGCATGTGCACACCGCGCCCGACCTCTATTTAACTTGGCGGGCTGGGGTTGGCGCAAAGCTGGGGTGAAAGCTGTAGCGACTCGAGCGATATGCTGTCCAGAAATACAACGAGCTGAGATAACTCGTGCGCTGGCAGCCGAACGACGGACCGTTAGGGTTGCTCTAGCTCTTAGCATGCGCTTCGAAGGTACATTGCTACTAGACACATTTGAAACAGCAGCAAAGCTACGTCCTCCGGTAGCACTGCGCGCTGCGGTGTTGTATTTTCATCGTCACGATAACAATGCTGACTCCAAAGTCTGGTATATAGTTAAACCATTAGTATCAAGTATCGACCTATCATCACGCAACTGGCTTCGGGGGCTACTCGAAAATACCGCCTGGATCCCTTCCAACATCAGAGCAGACTACTGCGCAACTCTATATTTTGCTATCAATAAAGTCGACAACTCCAAAGCGGAACGTGTGCTTTTAGATTTAGTAAAATTTCTACCTTTATATGGAAAGTCTTTTGAAAACATTCTGCTTCACTTACTCGAAAATACTAACACGGATGTAACGGCTGTACCGTACCCTGCTATGTTTATCAGATACTTGATGTTGTCTGGAAATGACGAAGATTTTGAAGAAAGGTTCGCTAAGATAGGGAGTAGATTTCTGGAGCGATTGGATACACTGCGCCGCGAAAAAGACTCTCGTTTTAGAGCTAGACTGGATCAAACCATGCAGAGCTTTAAGTATAACGCAGCATTTTTAGATACAAAGTATACATCGTGTTTGTCGGTGATCGAGAGAATCTTAGCTTGGATCGAGAAGTTTATGCCGAGGGAGGAATATTTCAAGGATTACGTCCAGATACATTTAACGATGTTGTTCTACAAAGCAGTTAGACAGATCATTAAGCAGATGCCAGAAGTTCTCGCGGACCCGAAGAGAAGGAAGTCGAAGGGTGTTGATGCAGTCGGCTTTGTCTTCGGAAGGTACATAGCTAAGGAAGTAGCTGGACTTGTGTGTACATACTTCGACTCCATTATAGAATTGTACTCAGATGCATTAGCTGAATACTTAGGAGATTACTTCATGTACAGAAACTCAAAATCTGAGTTCATAGGATTCATAGTGAAGGGAATTTTGGCAGAAGGAGTCGGTAACCAGCGCCGGTTGGCAGTTAATGTGTTTAGTAAACATCGGTACATCGTGGAGGACTCTCTTAGAAAGGAGATAGAAGAAATAATGGTAAAAGATGAAACAATGGCGTTTTTCGTTCACGCTAAATTATTTACTTAAATATCAAGTGCCATATAACTATTGTGTAATAGAAGATAGGGTTAGTGTAGTGGTTGCGCAATCGGTTTCTGCGCCACAGATTGTGGGTTTGATCGACGAAGTAAATATAGGATCCACATGTAGTCATCCCGGGTTTGGTTGTATGTGTTTGGAAAAAAAAATGGAAACGTACCGACGCTGCAATATATGAGAAATCCTAATAGAACAGCTTTTTTGTGGGATAACTCGGCAAAAGGGAGTAGTACTTTCCCGGTTGTGCGAATTTTGGCAAAGGGAATTTTGGCAGACGGAGTCGGTAACCAGCGCCGGTTGGCAGTTAATGTGTTTAGTAAACATCGGTACATCGTGGAGGAATCTCTTAGAAAGGAGATGATGGCGGCGATGAAGGATGGCGTTATTCGTTCACGCTAAATTATTTACTTAAAAATCAAGTGCCATGGATAACTATTTTGTAATGGCAGAAACTGATTGCTCAACCACTACACTAACCCTAGTGTAGTGGTTGAGCAATCAGTTTCTGCGCCACAGATTGTTGATTCGATCGCCACGCGGAATAATTATTTGGAGGATCTACACGAATGACCATAAAAAAGGCAGTTAGAAAACTGCACCACTGAAAAGTTATAAAATGATAACATTCAGCTTGGATAATGGTGATGCTTAAAGTAAGAGCCCTCAAAGCCTTTGTGGTAAATAACACCACAATGGTTTTGAGAGGCAGTGAAGCCAAAATATATGAAGGAATGACATGGGCCTTGTGGAAGATGAGACGGTTACAATTATTTATCTATTTACATTTGAAACTACTATGGAACAAAATATATTTAAACTACGGATAATACAGAATTATAGAGATGTGACAAGATAACTACGTTGATAGATAGGCAGGACACATTTCTAAGTCCAAAGAGAGAAGGTGCACCATAAAAACAACAAATCAAAAAATAAAGGCAGCCCACGGAAATGGTGGGCAGACGATATTATTAGCATAGTTGGGAAGACTGGATGTCAATTGCTCAGAATAGGGAAGAGTGGTGGATGGAGAAGGCTTTTAATTTTACCCAAAAGGGATATCTAATATCTATCTATATGCACTTAAGATGTAAGGATAATGTATTAGTACATTATCCTTACATCTTAAGTGCATTACATTGGAAATTAAGAAATGTAAGATTAAATAAAGCTTTATTATTATAATTTTGAAGCATATATTTTTTATATCTTCGCTCTAGTTGGCCAGTTTTGGCCAAGTCAAAGCCAAGTGCTTACCTGTCCTAAACTATAGTAATTAGACCAGGATCGATAATTTTTGAAACCAAAAATTAATAATTGTATGATGAAACCCATTGGAAAAGGAACAGAATATAACAAAAATTAAAGGAAAAATAATTTACGGGCGATCTGAAGTCGGGAAGTGGAAGGGAGAGATTTTTTACCCTAATCCCCCCCCCGGTTAGGGTAAAAAACGGTTTATGTCGATTTCTGTTAAAACTACAAGTCTTCGAATCGATTTTTATTTCTCAAAAAAAAACGATTATATAAAAATTGTTTTTTTAATACTCTATTAATTTTTAACATCCCTAATAAAAATCTACATTTAAAGAACAAGATTCTGTGAGTTATTCCCAGTTTTTCCCCCAATTGCCACCACTGGTGACAAATGGGAATTTTTTTCAAAAGATTTCTCATTTGCTATCGGTTGCTAGTGGTGGCGTCGACAATGGTGGCAACTGAGAAAAACTTGATACTGTCAGCACAAAAATTTTAGCAGTTTGTGTTTAGAAGCAGTTGATATATTGCATGTGTAGAAATAAATAATTGAAACTGCACTGGAAATTTACATAACTCACAAAAGAGGCGCTAGACATAATTGATTCATTAGGTAAAACTAAATTCAACATCACACACTTAATATTAGACTGACCTAACTCAAAATAAGCCACTTTTTGGAAAATTGCAAAAAAAGTCATTATTTACAACTGGTCCAACTTAATGACATAAACCTCCAACCTCCATGAAAATAGCTACATATTAATAAATTATGTATTGTAAGAATAGTTAGTTGATTAAGTAATGATTTAAATATTGATACTAAAATGGATTTTGTGTCACTTAGGACTTAAATCGTAATTGTCAATCTATTATTGAGTGGGCGATATATTTTCATACCTACCCATGTAAGTATACTAAGTATATAATAGTATCGGTGTATTATGTTATTATTATATCCCAATACTTATATGTATGTATATAGTGACTTAAACCTTAGGTGGAACATGCTTTCAGATTCATAGTTAATGATTTCCAGATCAAAAACTCATTTATTCAAATTAGACTATAAAGTAGTTGCTGAAAACAGTATTTAATACCTTTTCTTTTTCCTTCATTGTTGCATAGGTATATATTTAATCCTGAAAAAAAAAAAGATTGAATTAAGATTAAATGAAACATTCCGAGCCATCTTTTTGCTATGCATAATTTATTGCACACTGAACTTTCCGATTTTAGTTTTTGAAGGCACACGACACGATGACACGAGAGGTATGAATTTATAAAATCCGAAATGTATACATTTATTACTTACATTGAAATCATGAATTCTAGTCTAGACAGATCCCGAGAATAGTAATTTTATAGAAATTAAATATACGTAAGTAATATCTAAGTTGAAGGTTGAGTCTGAAATAATACAAATTATTAATATTGAGTGTAGGTAGTTCGTTTCACAAAGTTTTATAACACTCAAAGCATTATGCAGAGAACAATTTTCTTGAAAATGATTTTATTTAGTAAGGTGAGACACGTCACGATTTAAATCATTGGATATGTCCAGAAAAAGGAAATAATTGGAATATTTGATAGGTCAATGTGTTTGTATTGTATTGTACCATGTAGCATTTTTGGTTTTTCACAATACAGAAACAAAAGCGAGCCTTGACATTTGACAATGACATTACAGGGTAGGAGGGAGGGGCACTCCAGGAGCTACTTCACTTCAGTTCAGTAGACTGTATGTAGAGATGATAACATATTAAAATTGAATTTGGCGCGCAAGGCTGAACCTTAGCCTTAAATTAAAAATATGGAATATTATGCAAGGTACGTACTGCTACACATCAAGCTATACAAATCCAATATACGCTAGCATTGCATTGTACTATATGCCTTTACATTGCCAGCTCAGCCTATATTGGTTTGTATAGCTTGATGTGTGGCCGTGTGTACACGCACGCCAGTTTACCTACTTTATTGGAATGTGTATAAAATACGAGATCAGCTTCAACTGAAATTGTAAAGGTTGATCTATAACCATGTACGTACACACAGCTACACATGATGCTGAACAAATCCAGTATCGAGTGAACTCGCATTGTAAACACTTTGCGTACAATGTGAGGGAATGCGAGGGCATCCTATACTAGATTTGTATAGGTTAATGTGTAGCCGCGTGTACAAGTACAACAATAATCTAGTTCTAGTTTATAATCAGTAGTATAATGTTAAATACCTGCATAATAACAACTTAAGATTTACTTGAATAGTTAATTTTATTACTCTTCTTTACTACTCTTTGTTGTACTTATGTTTTAAAAACAGATTCATCTGGCTAAACGCTACCTTGGGTGCGAAATTCATTTTTTTTTGGTTTTCGTAAATTATTCGTCTTTAATACATTCATGGCAGTAAAAGAACTAAGTAGTAGAAACGGGCCAAAATTGACAATTAACACTAAAATCTTCGGAGATAAAGATTCCAATACTCAATCATGAATAATTAATTGAGTTAAATTGTTGATGTCGCACTTTCTACTAATATTTTGCCAAAAACCAAGCAACAAAAAATTGAATTTCGCGCCCAACCTTGACGCTTTAGACAAGTCTGTGGATGAGTCACTTTTTATTGGGTGATCTCATAGTATCCATCCAGTTTTCTGTATGTTTGCTGTGGTGTTTATGTGTGTTTTTGTAGCGTGTAATATTTATTTTTGTAATTACCCCGTATCAGTAGGTAATTATTTTATCGGCAATCAGTTTTCTAATACGTAAATAATGAGTGACTAAGTGAGCAAATTATCGAATTCATCGAAACTGGTTTAAATTTCAAGTTAAAATTCCACATATAACCACGGTAAGTTTTACTTAATTTGGAAGAATTAGTGACTTAAAATCTCAGCATAAAATAGTTACTAACTTACTTACATAAAAAGTAGTTATTTTGCGAGATTTGACTGGGCACAAATTATTGTGGAAGTTATTTCGTCGACATGTAATATTTTACAATTTTTTTTTTTATTTCCTGATCGGTTTTGTTAATATTTGTTGTGATTTTTGAAGTATATATATATTATTTGATGTAACTTTAGATATTTATGTTTTTTCGAATCCACAGTAAAACTGATTGTACAGTTTTGTGACTCTGTACTAGTTTTTAAGAAATTTTATTATGACATATATCATAATAAATATTTATAATAAAATCTAGTTAGTTACCTATTTTGTGCGAAAATAAAAACATTAACAACAACAACATATTTTCTTTCTTTCTTTCCTTCTTTCTTTCTTTCTACCTAGGTACCTACATATAAGGTGCAAGGAAAGGTTCTCCTTTAGTGGGGTCTAGCAAACGTCGGTGAATAATTAAAGTACTGAAAATCTTCAATATCGTCTGCCACCTTTGGCGGCGGCTGGGGATGTCGGACTAGTACCGAGTAAATACCACACTTGCCTTCTCATCCCATTCCATGGCCATGACTATATCACGGCCATGGAATTCACGACATTTGCCACAATCATGTGGTCTACTCTGATCCGCCTACCGGGGATACCTTACCTACAGATGCCTTCATGTGCAAACGCACAGAAGTGTCTTGATGTGTTAATGAGGGTCACCCATCCGTATACTGACCGTCAAGTAGGTATAGTCTAACGGTGCAGATAGCTTGATCAGCTTAATTGTAACTTAGCAACAAGCATCTCTGGTCTCTTGCAACCGTTATTGGTTATTTATTAATTAAATAAATAAATTGGTAGATCTAAAACCTTGTTATCTTATTTAAGATCTAGAAGAAACTTCTCTGGGTATCAGTACCTACCTACCTATTTCCCAGAGTTTGGGCTTCGGAATCCGCACTTTACAGTACCAGGACCCAAATATATTGGAAGAAGGTTATGATGATGATTGGTGATTTCCACAAGTCACCAAAAACCACAAATTACTGACCAATTTTTTATTGAAATCGATCAGGAATGACAGTAACTAACGAACTCCCCACCACATATTTATTCTAAGCAGTTGACGTTACCAAATATCTATACGATTTGGCAGGTCGTTTGTCAAAATGGCCGATCGATCGACTTTCGTGTCTCGGTTTGTAGTTTGATCCCCGCACCGAACAAATATTTGTAACTATGACCTAGGTTTAGGTGTTTTACAAAAACAAAATAAATTAAGTTATTAATTCTTTATTTGCAGATGGCGCCATTCGTACCAGTAACATTGTTGGGAGACAACCTGGGCCAGCGCCACCGGTATCTCAACTCTCTAGTAGGTGATGCTAAAGACAGCGGAGCATCATTCCAAGACATCGAAGCTCTGGCCGAACAGTCTCCAGTCGACCGACTCTTCAAGATAGACCTAGCCACCAAAATTAAAAATGTAGAATACCTCTTACGTACTTTAAAAGATGATGACATGTTATACGTGAGCAGAGTTCTTAAAGCTACATGGCTTTTAGATCACCGTGACATCATCAATCCCAAATATTTAGAAGATTGTCTCTTCCCACAAATGATCACGCCGGCGGTAAGCAAAATGAAACACTGGCTTTACATCAATCTGCGAGACCCAGCAGCGTGTCAGGAGTTCTACCAGTACTATAAAGATGGCACATTCCAGTTCGCTCTAAAGTTTCTTTGTCACTGTACTCAGGAGTTCATTCTGGAGGAGGTTCCCAAGATATTGACAAAATTATAAACTCATTATTTGAAAGTATTGAGCGAGAACTGTCCTAATGTCGCAAAAATATTTTTTGATTCGTTAGAAACGAATGAAGACGTCAGAACGCAGTATCTTAAACATGAGCAATCGTACTTCAACAGTGTGAAATACGTGTTGAAGTCTGACGCAGACGTGTTTCTAGACATAACAGAAAAGTATTTCAATATGAAGAGCTTCAAAAAGTTCAGTGCATCAGCCACGGACTACATTATACGCTGCCACAAATCTAGATTTACAAACAAAATAGAGCTTTACGTTGCCTATTTACTGCACATCCCGACCTTGGCCGATCGACTCAGCGCTGAGGAATGTCAGGAAGTAGTGATAAAGTTGGCGCGGGCGAATTACTTACAGCAATGGTTCCAGTACAAAAAGGTGGAGCCACTAATCAAAAGACTCAGTCCTGATATGAGAGCAGCATTCAAGAAACAAGTTTTCGTTGAAAAAAATGTAGGAGTGTGTATGGATGAATGGCCTTATAAGATACCCACTCCCCCAATGCATACCGACTCCGATCCGCATATCTTTGACGACCTAGATCCTGAATGCAACTTCTCTCCAAGGGGTGCCGCTTTCCTGAGAAGTTGTATGAAATGCTGTGCGTACACATCAGACGACTGTATGCGGATGAAATCAGATTTGGATAGGTTATTCGATGAATTCAGATATTTTGGATTTGATCACGCGTTGCGCGAGTTGGAAAAGCGGATGGGTGCTACAGGTTCTGCGGATAGAAGACGCGATATGTTTCTTGTGTTGGTGAGCAAGAGCGGTGGCCGCAGTGATGCGGTAGCAACCCTATTACGTCTTGCAGCGCGGCATATCAACGAGCCAGCGAACACACGTGCCGCTATAATACGCAGCCTCGTGAAGCGCGCTCATGTCTGGCGCCTGCCTGCAGATGTTTGGCAACACCTGCTGGACTTCGGGCACGGACTCGGTCTTGATGGCACAAAACCTGAAGCCGCCTGCCGTGAAGGATTGCATGCTGTTGTGATACGTCAGCTGTTAGCTGGCCAGTGTGAACCAGCAATCAGCACCGCTTTCCTCAATGATTTTTCAACTTTAGCAGAGTATTCTCTAAAGGGAGATGAGCGAACGCGCGTTGCTATGAGTCTCCACAATATGTTGGAGGTATCTGCAATGGACGTGGAACCAGCAGTAGCTGTTCAGCGTCTCAGTCAATTGCTCGATGTTCTAAAAATATATCGTATTCGGGTCAAGCCAGGGTCAGTATCGGCGTCACTGGCGATAAAAGCCATAATGGCTCTAGCTTTGCAAGACCCAGACGTCGCGCGTCCGCTACTAGAAAAGTTTTACAAAGCTAGGATCGCCCGGCGCGATCTGTTTGCGGTCAACTTGAAGTTCCGTCAAGACGAAGCAACACTGTTGAATGCGCTGCGGCACGATCCGTCTGCCCTCGAACTCGACCGGATTGTTGGCATATTAACTGGTGGTCAATCACGCTTCGATGGTTTCATTTCAAAACTAGTTGTTTACTTCCAAACAGATGATTTCACAACACAATTAAGAAGCGCATTGAAGGAGAAAATCGCCCAAGAACAGAATACAAAAGTCATTCGACCACTCGCAAGCCTTTTAGGCAACGATTTGATAAAAGTATTGCATGAGTTAGACGCAGCTGGTACAGAGCGCCTGAAAGTCGCGGCGGCGCTCAGGGCATGTGCACACCGCGCTCGGCCTCTATTTAACTTGGCGGGCTGGGGTTGGCGCAAGGCTGGCGTGAAAGCTGTAGCGACTCGAGCGATATGCTGTCCAGAAATACAACGAGCTGAGATAACTCGTGCGCTGGCAGCCGAACGACGGACCGTTAGGGTTGCTCTAGCTCTTAGCATGCGCTTCGAAGGTACATTGCTACTAGACACATTTGAAACAGCAGCAAAGCTACGTCCTCCGGTAGCACTGCGCGCTGCGGTGTTGTATTTCCATCGTCACGATAAGAATGCTGACTCCAAAGTCTGGTGTATAGTTAAACCAATAGTATCAAGTATCGACCTATCTTCACGCAAGTGGCTTCGTGGGCTACTCGAAAACACCGCCTGGATCCCTTCCAACATCAGAGCAGACTACTGCGCAACTCTATATTCTGCTATCAATAACGTGTCCAACTCCAAAGCGGAACTTGTGCTTTTAGATCTGGCAAAACTTCTACCCTTATGCGATAAGTCTTTTGAAAACATTCTGCTCCACTTACTCGAAAATACTGACAAAGATGTGCCGGCGATACCGTACCCAGCTATTTTTGTGAGATACTTGATGTTGTCTAGAAATGATTTAGATTTTGAAGAAAGGTTCGCTAAGATAGGGAGTAGCTTTCTGGAGCGCTTGGATACACTGCGTCGCGAAAAAGACTCTTGTTTTAGAGCTAGACTGGATCAAACCATGCAGAGCTTAAAGTATAACGCAGCATTTTTAGATACAAAGTATACATCGTGTTTGTCGGTGATCGAGAGAATCTTAGCTTGGATCGAGAAGTTTATGCCGAGGGAGGAATATTTCAAGGATTACGTCCAGATACATTTAACGATGTTGTTCTACAAAGCAGTTAGACAGATCATTAAGCAGATGCCAGAAGTTCTCGCGGACCCGAAGAGAAGGAAGTCGGAGGGTGTAGATGCAGTCGGCTTTGTCTTCGGAAGGTACATAGCTAAGGAAGTAGCTGGACTTGTGTGTACATACTTCGACTCCATTATAGAATTGTACTCAGATGCATTAGCTGAATACTTAGGAGACTTCATCTATGGAAACTCAAGATCTAAATTAATAGGATCCATAGTGAAGGGAATGTTGGCAGAAGGAGTCGGTAACCAGCGCCGGTTGGCAGTTAATGTGTTTAGTAAACGTCGGTACATCGTGGAGGACTCTCTTAGAAAGGAGATTGAAGAAATAATGGTAAAAGATGAAACAATGGCGTTTTTCGTTCACGCTAAATTATTTACTTAAATATCAAGTGCCATATAACTATTGTGTAATAGAAGATAGGGTTAGTGTAGTGGTTGCGCAATCGGTTTCTGCGCCACAGATTGTGGGTTTGATCGACGAAGTAAATATAGGATCCACATGTAGTCATCCCGGGTTTGGTTGTATGTGTTTGGGAAAAAAAATGGAAACGTACCGACGCTGCAATATATGAGAAATCCTAATAGAACAGCTTTTTTGTGGGATAACTCGGCAAAAGGGAGCAGTACTTTCCCGGTTGTGCCAACCCATTCATGCTGGCATGTAGGCATTCCAATGAGACACTTTTGTTCTCGCTACTTGCTTTCATTGCAAATTAAAATTCACATTAAGTAAATAGTGTGTTTACCAACAAACTAATCACAATAGCACTTACCTATTTGTTTATGTACACGTTTCTGAGAATAATATAATTATATTTATAATGGTGAGTGTCTTTTTATTTATATTATTTTAACACTCCTTTAAGAAATCCGGAATGTGAGGAGACCCGTGCCCAGCAGTGGGGCAATGTAATGGGTTGATAATGATGAGGTAATACTTTAAAATTAGAGATTCTTTAAGTATTGCGATCTCGTGTATAATAATTTTATAGAAGTGAGTTTGTTTTGATTCAAATTATTTTGTTTAGGTACCTATAGGTATAGATACTTTCAAAGAGATTTAAAATAACTTTCAGAGCAGAGTACACACGGCTACAGGTCAACCTATACAAATGCAGTTAATGCTTATCTCGCACTGTATGTATTATATAATAAGAGGCCAGCAAAAACTGAATTTGTATAGCTCGACGTTTAACCGTGCGTACATATTTACTTTAAAATTATTGTCTTTAATTATAAAGTTTTTTTTTTACCATGAAATAGGGGGCAAGCCAATTGCCATTAACCGGGCACAAATCCAGACTCCGAGCTGCCTCTGAAAATTTAATAGAAAAACCCAACACTGCTCGACCTGGGGATTTCGATCCCCAGGTCTACTAGCGTAGCAGTCGCGCTTAGGACCACTAGACTAATGAGGCAGTCAGTCAATAATATAAATAAAAACATAAACATTAATACTCTAACGTTAAATAAGTGCAAGAATTAGTTATTCTGTGGGTTTAAGGCCAAAGCATCGAGGCTGGGCACGAAATTCAAATTATTCTTGCTTATCCGCAAATTCGGCTATAACGCATTCAAGGTACACACGGCTACACGCAATCCTATACAAATCTATTATAAGCTGATCTCACAGTGTATAGTCTTCCCATACAATAAGAGGCTAGCGTAAACTGGTTTTGTATAGCTTGATTTGTAGCCTTGCGTGCATGGCAGTAGAAATTGCAACATCAACAATAACTTATTCGCAATTTCTACTGCCTGAAAAAAATGAATTTCGCGCCCAACCTCGACGCTTTAGCCTTAAAGTGAATGCTTCCGCTTGACCGACTAAATTCATTTCTTTTTGTGTTTGAGTCTGGATAGTTTAGGCTCACTCACTCACATTTGGGCCCAGCAGTTGGCGCTGCGTTGACGCAGGCGAAGTTGCGCACGGCTCGCTAGTAGCATAATATACAATTTCAGTAAAATAACGTGATCCGTATACCGTAATAGGTCTTGCAGAAGTGGATGTGATCGGCGTAACTTCACGCGGAAATATTTGTAGCCGTACTAAATACTTGTAAGTATACTACAGTCATTTTAATCTGAGATCACATCTGGCGCATCTTTATTAGACTGCTTGCAAGATGAGACTAAGGAAAAAATATATAACTTCAATCGATTCGCTTTCTGAAAAACTCATTTTATTTAATGTCAGCTACAATAATTAATTATTAGTAGTATTGGTACAAGTACTGTAACAAGTAAAAATATTACCGTGTCCTCTGTCTTTGTGCTTATGTGCTGGTAGTCATCAGTTTATTTTTATCTCAGTTTATAATGCGGCTCGCTTACGGCTCGTGTATTTATAACATCTACCTATCTACATTATTGGCCGTAAAGTATAGAGAAAATACAAAGATCGGTATATGAAATTCATATAACGCTGACGCTGATAGTTTCTCCTTACGCGTCAAATTAAATTTATTTTCTTGATTTCTTGCAAATTATTCTATCATAATATAGATAGCGATCATCGCATCTATATCATAGAAGATTTGGTGTAAATTATTAATTTTAACTAAAGTTTTAATACTCAATTGTGAATAAGCTACTGTTGTTGTCGCAATATCGACTGCCATGTACACACGGCTACAGGTCAACCTATACAAAACCAGTTTACGCTGATCTCGCAGTTTAGAGGTTTCCCATACAATAAGAAAACGTAAACTGGTTTAGTATAGCTTGATGTGTAGCCGTGCGTACCTAGAATGCGGTATAGCTGAACAATTAGCGAAAAACCAAGAAAAAAATTGATTTCGCACCCAAGGCTGAACGTTTTGCCTTAAAAAAAAATACTCATGAAAGTCCATGCCGCGTGCATGCCCCATCCATGTGTCATATTATAGTCATGATCCATCACATTACTAGCCTGATTGATGTGACTCATTGACGTGATAATATAATCAGAAGTTTTAATTACAAATAAATACATACTTGACTCTCATGTACGGTCACCAGTATATCAAGTAACCACAAAATGTAATTTTTTCTCAGATGATTCGAACTTAATTATTAACAACTTAAGGTTTAAAATAATTTGGAGAAATCTGTCAGTTTTGTATAATACTGGTTTCTAATGGACTGGATGCTGTAAAGGATACGAAATGTCGGGAATTTAAAAATATCAATATACTTAACGCGATCAAAATCCGTGAAAAGTAGTTTTATTTCAGTTTTGTATAACTTGATGTGCTGGCGACTGTACTAGATTCACGAAGAATTCATCAGTCCTTACTGAGATCCCATCAATCTGGGTCTTTTATATCATAAGTTGTCTTTACAGATTTATAGATGGCGTCGTTCACACCAGTAACATTGTTGGGAGACAACCTAGGCCAGCGCCACCGGTATCTCAACTCTCTAGTACGTGATGCTAAAGACAGCGGAGCTTCGTTCCATGACATCGGAGCTCTGGCCGAACTGTCTCCAGTCGACCGACTCTTCAAGATAGACCTAGCCAGCAAAATTAAAAATGAACAATACATCTTACGTAATTTAAAAGATGATGACATGTTATACGTGAGCAGAGCTCTAAAAGCTACATGGCTTTTAGATCACCGTGACATCATCAATCCCAAATATTTAGTAGATTGTCTCTTCCCACAAATGATCACGCCGGCGGTAAGCAAAATGAAACACTGGCTTTACATCAATCTGCGAGACCCAGCAGCGTGTCAGGAGTTCTACCAGTACTATAAAGATGACACATTCCAGTTTGCTATAAAGTTTCTTAGTCACTGTACTCAGGAGTTCATTCTGGAGGAGGTTCCCAAGATATTAACGAAATTATCAACTCATTATTTGAAAGTATTGAGCGAGAAGTGTCCTAATGTCGCAAAAATATTTTTTGATTCGTTAGAAACGAATGAAGACGTCAGCACGCAGTATCTAAAACATGAGCAATCGTACTTCAACAGTGTGAAATACGTGTTGAAGTCTGACGCAGACATGTTTCTAGACATAACAGAAAAGTATTTCAATATGAAGAGCTTCAAAAAGTTCAGTGCATCAGCCACGGACTACATTATACGCTGCCACAAATCTAGATTTACAAACAAGATAGAGCTTTACGTTGCCTATTTACTGCACATCCCGACCTTGGCTGATCGTCTCAGCGCTGAGGAATGTCAGGAAGTAGTGATGAAACTGGCGCGGGCGAACTACTTACAGCAGTGGTTCCAATACAAAGCGGTGGAGCCACTAATCAAAAGGCTCAGTCCTAATATGAGAGCAGCATTCAAGAAACGAGTTTTCGTTGAAAAAAATGTAGGAGAGTGTGTGGATAAGTGGCCTTACAGGATACCCACTCCTCCTATGCAGACTGAATCTAGTCCGAATATCTTTGATGATCATAATTTCTCGTCATTCTACGGTAATTATGATTTTCGGGCCATGCTGAAGAAGAGAAAGTATTGCGCATTTCGAAAAGCAAATAATAGTATACGAAAAACAGACTTAGATTGGTTGTTTGATGAATTCCGCTTTACTGGCTTTGAGCGCGCGCTGCACGAATTGAGCCAGAGATTGAGTGCAACAGGTGCAGCAGACAGGAGGCGTGATATATTCCTTGTATTGGTGAGCAAGAGCGGCGGCCGCAGTGATGCGGTAGCAGCCTTGTTACGTCTTGCAGCGCGGCACATCAACGAGCCAGCGCACACACGCGCCGCTATAATACGCAGCCTCGTGAAGCGCGCTCACGTCTGGCGCCTGCCTGCAGATGTTTGGCAACATCTGCTCGACTTCGGGCACGGACTCGGTCTTGATGGCACGACACCTGAAGCTGCCTGCCGTGAAGGATTGCATGCTGTTGTGATACGTCAGCTGTTAGCTGGACAGTGTGAACCAGCCATCAGCACCGCTTTTCTCAATGATTTTTCAACGCTAGGAGAGTATTCTCTAAAGGGAGATGAGCGAATGCGCGTCGCTATGAGCCTTCAGAATATGTTGGAGGTATCTGTAATGGACGTGAAACCAGCAGTAGCTGTTCAGCGTCTCAGTCAATTGCTCGATACCCTAAAAATATATCGTATTCGGGCCAAGCCGGGGTCAGTATCGGCGTCACCGGCGATAAAAACAATAATGGCTTTAACTTTGCAAGACCCCGACGTCGTGCGTCCGCTACTAGAAAAGTTTTACAAAGCTAGGATCGCCCGGCGCGAGCTGTTTGAGGTCAACTTGAAGTTCCGTCAAGACGAAGCAACACTGTTGAATGCGCTGCGGCACGATCCGTCTGCCCTCGACCTCGAGCGGATAGTCGGCATACTAGCTGGTGATCAGTCACTCGTCGATGGTTTCATTTCAAAACTAGTTATTTACTTCCAAGCAGAAGATTTCACAACACAATTGAAAAGCGCATTGAAGGAGAAAATCGCCCAAGAACGGAATATGAAACTCATTCGACCACTGGCAAGCCTTTTGGGCAACGATTTGATAAAAGTATTGCATGAGTTGGACGCAGCAGGGACAGAGCACCTGAAGGTCGCGGCGGCGCTCAGGGCATGTGCACACCGCGCCCGGCCTCTATTTAACTTGGCGGGCTGGGGTTGGCGCAAGGCTGGTGTGAAAGCTGTAGCGACTCGAGCGATATGCTGCCCAGAAATACAACGAGCTGAGATAACTCGTGCGCTGGCAGCCGAACGACGGACCGTTAGGGTAGCACTAGCTCTTAGCATGCGCTTCGAAGGTACATTGCTACTAGACACATTTGAAACAGCTGCAAAGCTACGTCCTCCAACAGCACTGCGCGCCGCGGTGTTGTATTTTCATCGTCGCGATAAGAATGCTGACACTAAATTGTGGGATATAGCTAAATCACTGCTGTCAAGTGTCGATCTATCATCGCGCAGGAGGCTACGTGGGCTAATCGAGAACACCGCCAGGATTCCTTTCAACATCAGAGCAGATTACTGCACAACTCTGTACTTTGCTATCAAACATATCCCGGACTCCGCCGTAGCATGCTTGCTTGTAGATCTGACAAAACTTCTTCCCTTATGCAACAAGTCGATTGAAAACATTCTGCTTTACGTACTTGACCCAGAAGTGCTGGCGATACCGTACTCAGCAATTTATATCAGATATTTGATGTTGTCTAGAAATGATGAGGATTGTGCAGAAAGGTTCACTAAGATAGGGAATCCCTTTCTGGAACGCTTGGATACACTTCGCCGCGAAAGCTACTATCATTTTCAGGAAAGATTGGATCAAATCATGCAGAGCTTAAAGTATAACGCAGCATTTTTAGATACAAAGTATACATCGTGTTTGTCGGTGATCGAGAGAATCTTAGCTTGGATCGAGAAGTTTATGCCGAGGGAGGAATATTTTAAGGATTACGTGCAGATACATTTAACGATGTTGTTCTACAAAGCAGTTAGACAGATCATGAAACAGATGCCAGAAGTTCTCGCGGACCCGAAGAGAAGGAAGTCGGAGGGTGTAGATGCAGTCGGCTTTGTCTTCGGAAGGTACATAGCTAAGGAAGTAGCTGGACTTGTGTGTACATACTTCGACTCCATTATAGAACTGTACTCAGATGCATTAGCTGAATACTTAGGAGATTACTTCATGAACGGAAACTCAAGATCTAAGTTTATAGGATCCATAGTGAAGGGAATGTTGGCAGAAGGGGTCGGTAACCAGCGCCGGTTGGCAGTTAACGTGTTTAGTAAACGTCGGTACATCGTGGAGGACTCTCTAAAGAAGGAGATCGAAGAAATAATGGTTAAAGATAAAACAATAACGTTTTTCGTTTACGCTAAATGATCAAGTGCCATGGGTACCTATTGATTACCTATTCGATCAACGCGCAAGATAAATATATGTAAGAACAACAGGTAGTCATCCCGGGTTAGGTTGTTTGAGTATGTTAAAATAATAATTTGTAAACGTACCCACGATACAATATATAAGAAATCCTAATAGGACAGCTTTTTTATAAGATAACTCGGCAAAAGGGGGTAGTCTGTTCTTTCCCGGTCGTGCCGACCCATTCATGCTGGCATGTAGGCATTTCAGCGAGACACCACTACTAGCTTTCATAGCATATTAAAATTCGTACTAAAATAGCACTTAAAAGTCATTTACAGTTTGTTCGAAATAAGTAAGCCGATCGGAAGTTAGCCGTTCCGAACTACAGCGGTGATAAAATCGTTCAATAGTGTTTTAATACGAATATATCGAAATTAGTAAACAAAATTATTAGAAATGTGAAACATATACTTACGACTCTAATTATCTTTACACCGACTCTTTCTATTAAAATTTACCACTTCTAAACCACTTGCAGATAACTTCCGATCGGCTTACTTATTTCGAACAAACTGTATATATGAACACACTTGTGAGAATTATATTACTATAAAATGGTGCGTGTGTTTTTATTTATTTTATTTTAACACTCACCTTACAAGTGGTATCGTTGGGGTTCGGTTGCTCGAAAAATTTCAGCACTTTTTAAAAACACTCGCAATATCTCATAAAACTTGCAGTTATGTCTGACATCGTGACCGGTAACTCCGGTAACCTACAACTACGTCACACGCGCGGCGGCAATGCGCGGGAAAGCGATTAGATGCGACGTCACGACAGCGCGTGCGGTGAGTAGACTGGCGGGCGCCGCCTGTGACGTGCGCAGGCGCCACCCCGCTACCGCGCCCGCCGGGTTCACCCCCTTTTTGTTTCACAATTTTTTCCAGAAGCATAATTTGCAATAAACATGATAATTATTGATACTTTTTCAGTATTAGGTCGTGTTTTACAAGATCACTCAATTGAAAATTGTCAAATCAAATCAAATCAAATCATTTATTATTCATTGCATTTTGGGTATAACATGGTCGTATGGTTAATATAAAATGAATCACCAAAATCTGCCTGCTAGGCGTATGAATCAATGGACATAATGTAATCAAACAGTGACACTAAAATTAGCAAAATCAAATGAAACATGTCAAGCTGATAACAAGTGGTAAAATAAAATAAGATTAAAATTCCATAAGTTACAAATGTCATCAAATAAAATTATATTAATTATACAATCGAAAACTAGCAAAATCAAATGAAACATGTCCAGCTGTCAACAAGTGGTAAATAAAAAAAAGATTAAAATTCCATATAATAAGTTACAAATGTCTAAGATAAAATGATATTAATTATACAATATATATATGAACAATACATGAGAATATAAAATGTCATCGTCTAAGTTATTCTAAGATAATGTAGATCAATTGCAGCAAGTAAACTGTCGAGTATTCTATTCAACATTATTATCATTTAAAAAATCCTGGATATTGTAATAGCACTTTTTTAACAAAATAGATTTCAATTTATTTTTAAATAGTTCTGTATTGTGAAGCTTTATGAGATGAGGTATTTTATTAAATATTTTTGGAGCTATGCATAGTAGACTTTTAGTCATCAAACTAGTTTTTGCACTGTGCATACATAACCTATTATTATTACGCCGATTTCGCCTGACAATGTCTGATATGCATGGAAATAATTGAGGGTTCTTGTGTACAAAGATTGCAACTTCTAGTATGTATAGAGACGGAAGTGTCAGTAGGTTGTATTTGATGAAGTATGGTTTGCAACTATCTGTAGGTTGAAGACCAAACATGGATCTTATGCAACGCTTTTGTGCCTTGAAAACCATTCCACTGTTAGTCGAATTCCCCCAGAAAATTATGCCATAACGCAAATTTGAGGCAGCTAGACCATGATAGGCTACAAGTATAGTATCAATATTAACTAACGCGGATAATTTATAAAGGGCAAAGGCACAACTGCTTATCTTTTTGCATAGTTCAGCAACATGATCTTTCCAATTCAACTGTCTATCAATATGCAAGCCCAAAAATTTGGTTGATACTACTTCATTTATACTATGATTATGATAGCAGACATTAATGAGGTCATGTAGTTGAGGCCTTTGACTGTAATGCATGACTTGCGTTTTTAAGAGATTAATTTTTAAATTATTGTTGTCTAACCAGCGAATGATTGAAGAAAGACAGTCATTAATGTCATCTTGATATTGTTCTGGCCTTGTGCACTGGATGGATACAGCACTGTCGTCTGCGAATAAGGTCATTGGATGTCTAGTGCATTTAGGCAAATCATTTATATACATTATAAACAAAAGCGGGCCTAAGATACTGCCCTGTGGTACGCCATATGTGACTGTTCGTGATTTAGATTGAAATGTTTCGTCCTGTTTTGTACATGTATTTATTCTGGAAATTGTAGTCACTTGTGATCTGTTACAGAGATATGATTTTAATAAATTTAAAACGTTTCCACGAACTCCATAAGATTCAAGTTTTCTCAATAGTATATGGTGATCTACATAGTCAAATGCCTGCGTCATATCACAGTATATAGCACAAGTTGGGGTTCTTTTATCGACATTTGTAATTATTTTTTCATAAAATTCATAAATAGCTAAATTGATGCTTTTATTTTTTCTAAACCCTTTTTGTTCTGCGCAGAGTAAGTTGTTATTTTCGAGATAGTTATATAATTTATTATAAATGAATTTTTCAAATATTTTTGAAATAATAGGAACTAATGCAATGGGCCTATAAAATTCCATCAATTCTTTATCATCCTTTTTGAACAATGGTTTTATTATTGTTGTTTTCAAATTATCAGGAAATACACCACTGCTGATGCATATATTTAATAAATAACTTAGGTGTTCACATATTTGTGAATTGACAATTTTAATTACTTTAGTTGATATGCTATCAAAACCTACACTATTCGTGTTTTTTAATCCAAGTATGATATCCTGTATGTCATTTGGTATACAAGGAGGAATAAAAATAGAATTGACCATATTGCTAATTTCTGATGTCACATTTTAATTTGTTTATTCAATTATAATTGTTTTTTCAATTATAATTTGTTTATAACACTTTTTGTTCAACATTTGCAATATAGATTCCAACTTGCTAAAAAATGTGTTCAAATTTTCACCTTTTGGCACTCTATAAATACATACAATAACAATATTACAACTAATTAGTTCGATTGCACAGCATTCACATAATCCCGAAATAGATAGTTTTTTTATCTCTCGTAGTTCCCGCCATTGATTACCGTTCTTCACAAGAATGCATGCTCCTCCTCGTTTACTGTTGCTTCTACTAAAGTATGCTGCTAGTGAGTAATTAGGCATTTCAAGGTAACCTTCGTATCCTGCCATCATAAAGTGTTCAGTGATGCATAACACTTCAACATTAACATTTCTATCGACAAGTTCTTCGAGACATATTGACAACATATTTGCTTTGTTTATTAAACCAGCAATATTTTGGTGGAGGATATAATAGTTAGTACATACGAAAAAAGTCTGTTGCCTCCTTACGATTTGCAGTTTGCTGGTAAGAATCAGACAGATTTTGTGGCATGTCATTGTTACCATGCTCTGCAGTGGTCGTATCAAGTAAACTAAAATCAATCTCTATATTTTCCATTATTCGGTTGTATATATTTTTTATTCCATACTTATTTATTTTACCGGTCGAGATAGAAAACATCTCGTAGGATAAATCACGATTGCTGTCGAGCAAATATGCATAGTCATTATTTTGAAGATCTAGGTGCAGTAGATTAATAAACATCTCAACTTTATAATTATAGATTGGAGCTCCTAGTATGTATGTAGGTAAGCAAATAATAATGTTAGTGTGCGTAACTCCTTGCAAAGACCTTTTAATAATGTTAATTGTATCGATATAATTGCCGTCGTCTCTGACATCATTTTGTCCAATAAAGAGGAGACAGTAGTCTTTAAAGGTGAAGCCTTTTAGTTTTTGCTCGATGTTGATAAGTAGCTCTTTTGCAGTACAGTTGGGTATTATATAGTGGCAATAATCAAAATGCTCTGAGAAGGTTTCCTCGATAATAGATGAAGATCCTCTAGTTTTGTTATTGCTGAGAATGCACAGCTTGTTCCTCGTCTTGGACTGCGTTTTCGTATTGGATTTCTCTTGTACACTTAGATGCAGCTTAGTGCCATACGATACGGATGTGGATTGTTCTTCACTATACCCTATGGTTAGCCCGCAGATATTTGCTGTCTGCGTTTCTTTATTGTGCATTATTTTTACACTGTCGAAGCTTGATATGTTTTCACCATGCATGACTGACTCATTTTTGCGTTTAGGTGTTGTACTTTTTTTCGCAGGCGTTGAACATATTTTTTTATAAGTATTCATTTTATTTATCATTTCTTGGAGGTCCGATTTTAAACGCAAATTTTCACTGTGTAAATTTTCAATTTCTTGATGTGCGCTTAATAATTCCATGTTGAGTGTTTTATTTTGTTCTATCAAGTTACATAGACTTTCATTTTGATCATGTAAGCTATCCGGAATACTCATCATAGTTGTATCGAATATCGATTTTTCGTTTGTCATGGTGGATAGGTCAGACAATGAATTCGCTCGGAACGGCTTACGATGTGTAATATTATTACTGTTGAAATCCATTATACTCTCATTAAAATAATTATATCTCAACACTATCGAGTTACCCGTTTTAAGAGGTTTTAATGAAGTAAATTAATCAAATGTTGTCCTGGTGAGGTTTATACCATCGCTCAGCGCATAGGTGTAAAGCAGCGTAATTTTTCTACCAATTTAGCTTAAGTTTATTATGCTGGTATTACTTTTTTTTTTTTTTTTAAGATAACAACACTGTTACTAATGTCAGACTTTGAATTTTGGTTGAGCTCCTCGCTACTAGATGGCGTTGTGTTCCTAACAATCTGCTTTTTATATGGTTGCAACACTGTTACTAGTGTCAAAACGATGTCATTTTTAGTTACGCTACTCACTACTAGGAGGCGCTTGGTGCCTTATTTGGATATTATTTTGTAGCGGTAACCCTAAATTTTATGTCACTTTGGTTTTTTATTTCCGCTATTTGTCACTAGAGGCGTTTTTCATGGTGCAAAGTTCACTTTTTAAAATATTAGTAGTATTTTTACAACGGTTCTTGCATTCATTTATATAATTGCACTATAATTATTAATAAAATTGCATTTTAAGTTGAGTGGTTCATAGATAACTTTAAGAACAATTAATGTTTATGTTAGTTAATGTTTATTTACAATGTTTTATATTATTTTGTCACTGTTATCATAACACTGTTTTATATTTCCTTGTAGTTGTTTGTTGTAGTCACCAACAATATCACTTACTTAGACCAATATTTACACTAAATGTCACCACTATGCACACTTATTAAACCATTAATTATAAATGATATTCAATATTAAATACGCGGGCGATGTTTACTCCGCTAGTGTTGCCAGCCTGGAAGCCTGTCCACTCTGAGTGATCCATATAAACCGTTATTAATCTTAAACGTGGCTTTGAAACGAATCGAAATTTTGTTTAGCAGCTTTCACAAATCCTTCACAATTAAAAATGCAAATTATAAACACATAGGCAGTAGGTATATTCTTGGATACGCGTTATGGCTTTTTCTTCAGTTGTCCAGATTGAGAGATCCAGTTAATGAGTTCTAACTTTCTTTGTTTAGGTTTCACAAATTGTATACCTTACCATGAAGTTCACAATTATTTCCTAAATCCTCTTATAATTTGGTTGGGATTGGAAGAGTTTTTCGAAAAGATCTCTCTCAATCCACACGCACATCCGCTGTAGCCATATGCCGCCGCGAGTGCAGAAATGTCCATAAGTATTTTGCTAATTTAAGACTGGATAAAGTATTTAAAAAAAGGATTGAAAAAATAATGGAAATATTATGTTATTTTACTGATATTTAACCACTCCTGTATGGCAAGTCGTTGTCGACTTTCAGTGAGACTAACGAACAGCAATTGATTTATATATCAATGTATTTTAGATTTTTATTAAACACTTGACCGTTATTAGAAGCTTATTATAATGAGAAGGCACTTCCGATTTCCGTTGTATTTTACATCTTTTTCTACCGTATATCGCTATCTCTTTCGCACATCTCAGGCGTGTGGGTGTTGGCTACCTGATGGTTCCAATCACCCTGTTCGTCATTGGCTTGACAATTTCCGTTGTGATAACTTGTGCTCCTAGTGCTAGTTATTTCCTACCTTGGAAATATTATATTGTTTAAAAGTGTTACTTAATACTTACACGTAAGTTGCACAAGTATTTTATTATAATATTTTTATTTAACGGTGTTACCGTTCGATATTGTTACCTTTATTTAATATGATTAAGCGTAATATGCTATTACATATTACGGTTTTATCGTTTAAAACCGTTTTATTTTTCTACCGACTTAACCAGTATAATTTCTTTTTACAGTTTTATCTAATGTTCAACTGTTTAATTTTCTACCCGAAAATTATTAATATTATTTCCTTCGTATTTGAAATGTTTTCTTTCCGTTTAGGTTTGTGCTTATGGATTAATAGGAACTACTTGAGTAATAATGATAATATATCATGTATCTCCGACGTTAGTCGTGACCTTTACGAGGACGTTCCTGACGATGCCTCGCAGGCATTATCGTATACTTGTAACTTAAATACTGAAGTGATACCGCATCTGTCATTTGATATTGAGTCTAAACTTAAAGATCTCACGGTGCAGCCACACCGTAGGAATATTTAAAAATGTTTAATGAGATTCAACGATTTGATACCTAATAGCACGTGGTCGCATATTCGATATGCTGACACCCAAAAGCTGTTATAACCATTCACCCGGATTTACAGAGCTAGAAACAAACTAAGAGGTGAAGGCGTATGATAAAACACGCCACTTGGCTTACTCTGATAAATCCTACGCAGGGATTAACTTTTGTATTCTTGAACAAAAATAAATCCATCGCTGGTTAATATTAGCTTAGTCTAACTCGCTGGTTAATAACTTTAACTTAACTTTTTCTATATGGTGAATTTCATACGGTAAGTCTATACACATCTGTTTCAAATGACTTGCGGCCACAGAGCTGCAGAAAGAGTAGGGATAGTATTCTCAGATGTATTCGAAATCTTTTAGTAAAAGTGGCTTTAAATAAAATACCCCCTTCGAACTCTCAAGCTCTTACTGCTGCTCTGGACAAAGCAGGCGGCGTTAGAAAAAGTTTTTTTTTTTGATGACTAAAAAAGCAAAACCTGGTATTTCTGTACGACACCCCTCGCAGGGGCATGGCTGTCATTACGTACCACCGCTTGGTACTTCTGGCTACTGCTGTGAGCCAGCTCCTGCTGCTCACACTCATTGCCACCAAACAATCTAATAGCGGGAATGCTTCGAAAGCAAAACCTGGTATACCAGTACGGCACCCCTCGCAGGGGCACGTCTGTCAATACGTACCAACGCGTGGTACTTCTGGCTACTGCTGTGAGCCAGCTTTTGCTGCTCACACTCATCGCCACCATACAATTTAATAGCGGGAATGACCGAGGTCGCTCTCACAAAACCTGGTATTTCTGTACGGCACCCCTCACAGGGGCAAGCCTGTCATTACGTACCACCGCGTAGTACTTCTTGCTACTGCTGTGAGACAGCTTCTGCTGCTCACACTCATTGCCACCAAATAATCTCATAGCGAGAATGCTTCGAAAGAAAATCCTGGGTATTTCTGTACGGCACCCCTCGCAGGGGCACGCCTGTCATTACGTACCACCGCTTGTTACTTCTGGCTACTGCTGTGAGTCAGCTCCTGCTGCTTACACTCATCACCACCAAAAATTCTTATAGCGGGAATGCTTCGAAAGCAAAATCTGGTATTTCTGTATGGCACCCCTTGCAGGCGCACGCCTGTCAAAATGTACCACTGCGTGGTACATTTTGACCACCAGAAGTACCAAGCAGTGGTACTTCTGGCTACTACTGTGTGCCAGCTACTGTTGCTCACACTGATCGCAACCAAACAATTTAATAGCGGAAATGTTTCGTAAGCAAAACCTGGTATTTTTGTACGGCACACCCTCGCACGGGCACGCCTGTCATTACGTACCACCGCTTGTTACTTCTGGCTACTGCTGTGAACCAGTTCCTGCTGCTCATTACCCTTCAAAAGGGCACAATAATGCTACCGAGGGCACTCCCATCCCAATCTAATACAGCTTTCGAACTCGCGGTTCGAGATCAAGGCACCCAAATGAAAGAGACCAGAAGCGCTCCTTTTCACCTTCTTACAATACAAGCAACAAAAAAGAGTGACTCGCTCACTTCAGTAAGTACTGTGGTGGTGTGCTAATCTCCCCGCTTGGAACTGTGAATAAAACTTAAAATAATAACAGAGTATCGCATACCCATCATACAAAAACGACTCATGAAAACTCCCATTATCAGCGTCGTACAATAGAATTGAGACATTTCTATGTCTGCAATCATTCAACAAATAAAAAAGCAAGACGTTCTGAAAGCAGTAGATCCTTCCCCAAGCTTTGTATAGCTTTGTATTTCTAGTGCCAAAGAGCGCCGGGACACATCGTCCGGTTTTCAACCTGAGGTTATTGAATCAGTTTGTCTCGTAAAAGACCGATTCCGTTTAATAAACATGTACCGTGTGCAGGATTTCTTCTAACCCCGAAAATGGATGTGCAAGGCAGACTTGGCACAGGCTTATTTCAATCATCCGATAGCCCATTTACAAAGACGGTTCGTACGTCTAATTTACGTAGATTATTAAAAATGACCTGCGAGCCCTTCGGACTAAGCACAGAAAATATTCGCGTGTCGTATGAACTAGATACATAAGTACTTCGACAAAAGGGTGTAAGGATCATTGTTTATATATCAAAATCGGAACGGTTTAAAGGCGTAGTTACATATGCTATTGGGCACTACAATTTCTGGCTCTTCAAATAAAATCCGAGAACGTTCTGTTCCTACAACAATATATAAACTTTCTCGGCATTATTTAGGATCCTTGGACTCGCAAGTCCCTGTCAGCGGCTAGTCGCTGTCGCAAGTCTGCTGCTATTGTAAACAGTCTCGCAGTTCATAATAAGCAACAAATTCACACTAAAGGATCTCCAGAGCTCAGTAGCCATGAAGGAATTGTTAACGATATTGAAAGTTCTAGAAGCGCATGCGACAAGCATTGACCAGAATGATTGAACATTATTCTTTAAACACATTTTATATTAAACCCATATATGACGACGGTAAGACGACATATTCAGATGGCATGTCTCAGTTCTGATCTAATCAGACAATCGTTCCGCGATAGCTTATCTCCGCAACGAAGGGGGGATGAAATCTCGATCTAGATCTCTCACAAATCTAACCCATCAAATTTTGTATGTCCTGGACGAGTATCAGATTCACTATCGAATTTATCATATTCCTGGAAAATTCAACAATCACGCAGATTGCCTGTCCAGACTTCGTTAGCCTCCGGAATGGCACCTACTCCCGAACTGCACAGAAATATTTTCTTTTTTTTCTGAAAATGGGAACTCCCGTGATCTAACTATTCGTATCTAAAACAGCAGGAGTAGTAGGCAATTACATACCCTTGATCTCACGATCACGAAACGTTAAATCACGATGCTTTCAACGTACCTTGGAATTTCCTATTATCATGGGTGTTTCCACCGCTGGGGAACCGCATGGAGATTTCCTAGTTCCTCGAGTCCACAGGAATTTATCTGACTGTATTGCTACGTTGGAAAAGTTTTTCTGGAGAGCGGATCTCATGTCCCGGGCCATCCCAGCCCCGTTTACACTGACGGATTTAAGACTGTTACTTGTCGACACGAGACCTAATTTTAATCTTGGCGGCTGTACTTGGAAAATATACAAGGTTGCAAATAACGTTAATCCTACGGCCCAACGGAGCCCAATTAAATCAATTCCTAGCAGATTTGTACTTTAACTTTAAATTCACCTACAATACTATTCTTCTTTATAAATCAGTAATATCCACCTTATGCAATACCAATTATCTAGTAAATTAGGTGAAGATGTTCTGGTTAAACATAAACGCATTTTAAAATCTATTTCTTTGAAAAGTCCCAAGACTGCGATACCTCATGTCTGGGACATGTAAGTATTCAGTAGACAGTAGCTAAATTGCACATTGTTCGACATACAGCAACCTTATTTAAATTATATTCAGCTCGAAGAATTTACGACCTGACCTTGTTGGACGATCATTGTATTTATTAATACTGATTCTATTATTTTTTGGGCCTCTCTTTGGATCTAAGACAGATTGCAGTGATAATAGACAGCCTGGATGAAAGTTATTAATTAATCCTAATAAACAAAATTTATATCCTGTTTACTGGATCAACAAAACCATAGCAATACTGAATGAAAAACGTATCAAGTCTGAATCATCAAATTTATTGATACCGTTGCGCAGATTACCAAATCCTGCCTCTCGAGCTGTAATTGCAGGGTGGATCAAGGCGCATATGAGAAGAGCTGTCATAACATAAACTCCAGGTAGCGTGCGATCCGCGGTACCTTCCAAAATGTGTGTTGATCATTTACCCCTTGATGATATTCTAGGTAGGGGAAATTGGAAACCGGTTAAGACTTTTCGAAAATTCTATCGCTGTGAAATTATTATGCATACTAATAATTCATCAATAACCTCCTTATTTAAACCTGTAGCATGATTTAATTTTAATATAATAGATTACGTAACAGTTAATACGTAAAAATTATACATTTGTGTAATGGATTCTAATTGTTAAAAATACCTTATTGCCTTCATTTTTTATTTTAAGACACGGTGAAGTATGTTGTTAATCTTGTTACAGAATTTAAAAATATTTTCCTTTTCAAGATTTAATTTAATAATTCACATTGGCTCTTTCCCACCAGGCGATAACAAACAGGTCTCATTATAATAAGCTTCTAATAACGGTCAAGTGTTTAATAGACGCGTTTTACCTGAAATAAAACGCATATTAAATACTTACCCTTATTAGAAGCTTACTTTTTATCTCTGCCTGGTATAATTCGACGCAATGACGAACAGGGTGATTGGAACCATCAGGTAGCCAACACCCCCACGCCTGAGATGTGCGAAAGAGATAGCGATATACGGTAGAAAAAGATGTAAAATACAACGGAAATCGGAAGTGCCTTCTCATTATAATAAGCTTCTAATAAGGGTAAGTATTTAATATGCGTTTTATTTCAGGTAAAACGCGTCTATTATTATTAATAAAGTTAATATCCGAAATAAAGTTTATATCGACGTCAAGTAGCACTCACTATGCATACTGTTGCGTTTCGTACGGTGAGTGTGGAGCGGCGGAGGCCCAATTCCTCTTCTCCTTTCTCTTTCTTTTCCTTAAATAGGCTAGACAACGCATATGAAACTCCTTTGGTATTGCAGATGTCCATGGGCGGCGAAGACTACTTACCATCGTAGCTCGCCTGTTCGTTTGCCGAGTTATCCAATAAAAAAATATATATCCATTTATTGTTATTCACAAATAAAACTAATTTAGTTTTCTTCAACGTTTTATTATAAGACAACTTAGATCAAGCAGTTAAATTAATAACAAAATAATACAAGGTAGTTGGCACATCGCCGATGCACATGTGCGCGGACGCACCCGTCGTTAATACCTAGTACGGTGGTCAGCACATCGTTACCACAAAATGTCAAATTTTCTCAGTTGATTTTGAACTTTATCCTCAACAATTTAAGGTTTAAAATCATTTGGAGTAATTTGACAGTTTTGTATACCTTGACCTGCTGGCGACTGTACCTACCTATGTGCCCGAAAACATGAGATTATTTTAATTATCCATTATTTTATGTACCTACTTACTTTATATTAAGGTTTTATACGAAATTGCCAATAAGACCTTTGGACAATCTTAGAAATATTTTAAATATCTTATCTGAATATACAATTATAACCGGCGTAAATTACCATCTATAGGTACAATAATATATAATTACATGGTACTTCACACCGATGCAAGCGATGATGAAAATTATGAATGAACTCTAATGAAAACGGTGTGAAATAATTAATAAAGCATGCATCAACATTAAGATCATCTCAATCAATTTTACAACCTTAATCTAGGCAGATGCGGCTTCATATCAGATTTTTTAAGCAAGCGACTGTTATCAGAACAGGTAGACTATATTTACCTTAAAAAATGAGCATCGCAAACAATGCAAAACACTTGAATTTTAGTACGGAACCCTAAAAAAATGTATGATTCTTCAAATCAATCATTTGTAATGATAATTATGTCATGTCCAATAAATATTTTGTGATTTGCAAATCCCGGGATGGAAACGTCATTTATTCCGGGATTTTAGAGGAGATAGGTATAATCCACTCTATGTTATTTCCTACTTAGGTAGTCACCAAACTCCCTCACAGTGTTTTATTTAAAAAAATAACGCTCTTGTTAACTTATATCATTCGTTAACTAAAAGAAATAATTTTTAATATTTATATGAACTCATAAATTACATCAAATGAGATAAATAGGTATGTTGCAACATTTTATATAATTTTTTTTTAACTGTTTATTACTATAAAAAGTATACGTTATTCAACAATAATCCATAATATTAATATGTTAAAGTCATAATATAATGGATAAAAGATTTAAATCTAAATGTTTTACTCATACAGGGAGGTTAAGAGGCCGGCGGACGAAGCCGACAACTCTGATACGCGGCGAGTGTAAAAATCGTCTTGAATATTGCTCTCTCAGTCGAAATAATGTGGGCGTAGCCGGAACATTCATACCTAGCGACTTATAGGCATCTCAGCGGTTAGAAATGAGAATTTAATTTTCGAATGTTTGTAATAATTTATGACATGTTCAATAAATGTGATATATTTGAAATTTTTTTTGATAAGTCGGTAGACAATGTCGAGAATAGGAATGCATTTTTAAGAAAATCCTCTACGAGCCTTAGGTCGCCAGTTATCTCATACCTACCCGCTTCCTACGTACGTTCCGCGGTTTTCAAATTCAACGATTAGGCAGGTATGTACCTACTATGTGCCTAGTCAGTGCCCACCGGTGTTATTCGTGTTCATCACGTTTTTCTCACACCGTGGGAATTTCCCAAAATCGCATTGGCTTTTTTTTTTATTGAACACATTAACAACGTCTGCTACCTATATCTATTTATTTTTATTAGTTTTGTCTCGTCACTCGTGTTGCGACTAAAATAAACTTTCTTACTTTCTTTCCCACTACCTCATTAGTCTAGTGGTCCTGAGCGCGACCGCTACGCTAGAGGTCCTGGGTACGATCCCCAGGTCAAGCAGTTTTATTGGGTTATTCTATGAAATTCTCAGTAGCATGTCGGAGTCTGGATTTGTGCCCGGATAATTGCAATAGGCTTGCCCCCTATTACATGGAACCTAACCTACCATACCAGCGAAGTATGGGTGAACATAAATACACCTCTGCCTAATCTAATAATAATAATTAGCATCCCGATAAATCTTAAAATTGACACCCATATCAATTTATTTAGAAAAATAATGTCCGCCATCTTGGATTTCAAAATTAATGTCATTTTCGTAATCAGCACTCCGGGAAATCTTGAAATTGACACCCATATCAATTTATTCAGAAAAATAATGTCCGCCATCTTGGATTTTAAAATCAATGTCATTTTCGTAATTAGCATCCCGATAAACCTTGAAATTGACACCCATATCAATTTATTTAGAAAAATAACGTCCGCCATCTTGGATTTTAAAATGAATGTCATTTTCGTAATTAGCATCCCGATAAACCTTTAAATGGACACCCATATGAATTTATTGAGAAAAATAATTTCCGCCATCTTGGATTTCAAAATTAATGCAATTTTTATACTCAGCACCCCAAGATACCTTGAAATTGATACCCATATCAATTTCTTTATATAAATAATGTCCGCCATCTTGGATTACAAAATTAATGCCATTTTCATAATCAGCACCCCAGGATACCTCAAAATTGACACGATACCTCAAAATCGATTTTAAAATACGTCTAGATAACGAGGAATAGGTAACGACTTTTGGTGACATGAAGATTTCTACTAGGGAACTCCTATTGACCTGATCTCGCATTGTTAAGGCTTTCGGTACAATAAACGGTCAACTTGTACTGGTGATTTAGTTATAGCTTGTTATACATATCCAGTATAAGAAGACCTAGCATTGTAGAGACTTTCCGTATAATAAGAGGTCAGCTTGTACTGGTGAACTAGGTATAGCTTGTTATACATATCCAGTACAGGATAAGCTCACATTGTATAGACTTTCGTACAATAACAGGTCAGCATACTTACGAGGTCAGGTAAACTAGTATCTTAGTAGGTACCTAGGTACTTACTCCGAGGTTCATTCGACTTTGGAAAACATGATTATAAGAAAATAGCGGTAACCAAATCCGCAACCGTAATAAATAATCGTAATAGGTAATAATTATGTCTCTGACTACAAGATACAATGAAACACCGACTGTAGGTAGATTTAAAAGCGAGCGCACGACGGCCGCCAGGAGGCCACACCCCTCGCTTAGAACGCATGAGATAGCATTAGTTTGCTTCAAAATTTGATCGAAATTGCGTCGCGTGCCGTAATTCCTTCATTGATGAATGAAAAATTATTATTATTCAAATTTCCTGATGTTATTCTGAAAATTGATAATAAAAGCTAGGTTCCACGAATTAGAACCGTGTAAATATTGTTGTTTTTATTATTGAATAAGAAACCGGAAAACCAGTCGAAACTTCGTCAAAAAATCAAGAATTACATTCTCTTATATTTATTTCCAGTGAAGTATTTTGGACGTAATCAAAATCTGGACCCCTAGATTAATGGCATCCGAATCCGAATAATACAATCATTTAATAAAATTATGTAAGAATTTCGATTTATCTTGGAAGTACGTTTGTATGGGCAATTCGACGTCCGCCGGACCCTTAAAAGAGAATCAAGTAATGAGTATAATTATCATATTATTTACACAATATTGAATATTGAAATATACATATTTTAAGTATTTCATTTAATTAATCCCAAATTAGCCTCACTATACGGTAACTACCTAAATGATTAACATGGACATCGAACCCATATTACTAAAGAGTAACTTTACATATTGCATACTAACTTATACCCACATAACTTAGCCATATCATAGGGGTATTCCGAAAAATAAAAAGTTTATAAGTAAAAAAAATAATATTTCGGAAAGATGGTTTACAAAAAAATAATAAGATGAAATATTTTTTTTCATTGCTATTTCAGCCTCGTTTATGTACACATGAAAAAAATATTTGAATTTAATGTATAGGCGACCTCATTCCAAAAAGTGAAAAAAAAAAATATACATATACAATTTGTAGTATTTTTGTATAGAATTACCATTGGCATTCGACAGAAAGTACGCACGGCTACAAATCAAGCTTTACAAAACCAGCATAGGCTGACCTTGAGTTGTACGGAAAACGTTTACAATGGAAGGTCAGTCTAAACTAAATTTGTATAGCTTGATGTGTAGCCGCGTGTACACCCATAACTCAATATTGATACATACTGTAATATACTGTAATATGATATATACTGTAAAATGCCATCTCAATATCGAGTTTCATGAAGTTCATTGATTGATATGGGAAGCCAAATACCAAATACCATTCTCAAGGTCGACAGTTCATTTAATTTCCGCATTCGATGTGGCGCCACTGGCTATATTGAATTAAAAAAATACCAATTCGACAGTATTGTCGAGAGCTTTATATAAACATATATATAAACAATTGTCAGAGTAACACTGCTAAGGATATATTAATAGTTTATACAATATCATCAATTATAGCTACTTAGTGACTCAACATTAAACGACTAGGTAGTTTTTTTTTAATTCGCTGCACGACATACATTACTTGCTATGTCAAAATGACCCAAACAACAATCTGATATACGACTATCAATAAAAAAAAATTGGCTTTTACAAATAAAATATAAAATGAGCTAAACAAACCCATCATCTATAAGAAATGATTTTTCACATGAATAGTATGATATACCGATAATGGTTTGAAAGAGATGTACTAATATAACAGTCAAGCCAAAGTTTGTTTTGTAGCTTCTAATGTCTTAAACGTAAAGTTTAAATTCAAATAACTCACGCACACACTTGAAACATATTATTGGCAATATTAACTTAAATCATATGAAAACTAAGTCGATTATGAAAAGCTTAAATCTGCTTCATTTACCAATATGTACATAAAAGTTTAAATAAACAGTCTCCAAAATTTTCATAGGAAATTGAACTATTTGTTTCAGATTTAAGGTAGCTTTTTCAGAGGTCAGGTTGGATCATTTTGAGAAAGTGCCACATTATCTGCGCCCGCGCACCCTGCGCACTGGCGACGTCCCTCGCTATGTATACAAGTACATACATATATAATAACTACAATATACAACTAACTACTATTTCTCTTTATTAAGCGCCTCTATAAACTCTTCTAATCTCTCTTGGACCTGTCTTACTCTCTCTGTGGAAGGGAAATGGATAAATAAAATATTTATTCAGACAGAATACCAACAGGGTTATACTCCAGTGATAAATTTCATAACATAATATACTATCACGCCTGTAATCCTCGCAGGATTAGGCAGAGGCGTACGCCCACAGTTTATGGTTAGTACAGTGCGATTCAAATGAGAATAGGATCGACTTTGCGCCATATTGTGACGTCATAGCTGTCAATTCTAACAAGTTAGGTAGGGAAGGCAAAACAAGTTATTTTTTAAATAATTTTTATTTGCAAAGGTGAGTGAAAAAAAGCCAAAAATGAAAATAAAAAAGGTAATGGCATGGTTTAAGAAAACGAATTATGACTAATTAAATATTATATTGAGACAATTTACTACTAATTTAACCTTTTTATTTAAATTTGATGTAAGACTATTATTATTGATATGCAAATAAGTTTTTTGCAAACCATACTTTTCAAGTGACATTTGACAGATAGAGGTTATTGAAATTCCTATTCTTATTTGGAACGCATAGTATGTTTAGGTCCTATGTAATAGGGGGCGAGCCTATTGCCAATACTGGACACATATCCAAACTCCGAGCTACTTCTGAAACTTAATAACACTGCTCGACCTGAGAAACGTACACACGACCTCTAGCGTGGCAGTCGCGCATACAAACATAAGACTAATAAACCAGTTCTATTTTATATATAAGAGTACATAAATACACAATACTTACTTAGTTCTTCAGCTAGTTCCACTCTTCTGCCGGATAACAGCTTTTTCTTTAATTCGGGGTCAGCCGCCATCTTGAAATTAAAATATACATTAAAGTTATTACAACGCTGTGTTGGATAGATTTTTTGTTATATATGTCACAGTAAAATTGTAAACATCGTTAGATCATAATCTATTTTGCGAGTTTGTAAATTGTCGATAGATTGTGAACCCCAATGTATTGCTTACAATTTAACGCATTATTTTTCGGTAGATCGTAATCTATCAAAGGGAAACGGTCAAATTGTGAAATGTAATATATAATAATCAAGTAGCAGTATGAATACTACGGTGAGTGTGGAGCGCCGGAGGCCCAATTTTTCCCTAAATCCCCTTCCTTCTCCTTTTCTACCTCCGGAGGGGAGGTAGAAGAGGAGCACTTCCTTAAATAGGCTCAGCAACGCATCTGCAATCTAACAAAATATGATGATGTAGAATAAAATAGAATAATCTTTATCGTACTCTATAATACCATCACGCCTGTATTTCCCGAAGGGTTAGGCAGAGGTGTACTTTATGTACACCCACAGTTCGCCGGTATGTTTGGGTCCCATGTAATAGGGGGCGAGCCTATTGCCAGTCACCGGGCACAAATCCAGACTCCGAGCTGCTACTGAGAATTTTAGAAAACTCAATAACACTTTGCTCGACCTGGGGATCGAACCCAAGACCTTTAGCGTAGCAGTCGCGATTGGGACCACTAGACCAACGAGGCAGTCACTATAATATAACCACATAAGCATACTAACACTAAGGGTACAATGGCGGTTTTATCGCTATAAGCGATATCAACCTTGGAATGGATACAGAAAATGTGAAATCTATACTAGTATTATAAAGCTGAAGAGTTTGTTTGTTTGCTTGAACGCGCTAATCTCAGGAACTACGGGTCCGATTTGAAAAATTCTTTCAGTGTTAGATAGCCCATTTATCGAGGAAGGCTATAGGCTATATAGACCAATAGGAGCGGAGCATAAATGAAAAATTTGCAAAAAAACGGGAAAAATTGAAATGCAGAAAAGCCGAGAAACCACGCGGGCGAAACCGTGGGCGGAAAGCTAGTAAATAATAATAGGGACATTGTACCTCGTCGAGTACCTCCCGGAGGTCCCTGTCGAGGCGCGCGGCCTCCCTGTTGGCTATCTGTTGCCGCAGGGCGTTGGCCGTGGTGCGCAGCGTCTGCTGCACGCGCCAGAACATCACCACCTCACAACACTCCTTCTAAATTACCCAACACAATTATTCACCGACAATCATCTTCTAACATACATATTTGTAGGTGCCAGGATAAGGGAAATCAAATGAGGAACACAGGTTGTGAGCCAAAACCAAAGAGAGAGCGCGAGCCGTGACCGGCCGTTCTCTTTGGAGCGTTGTGAAGCACTGTAAGGCTCTGGATCGTTCGGAAACAAGTGGCCTTTCAAATTAATTCTAGAACAATTCTAGAACAAATCTGACATGTTCTGGCTGTGTGCCAGGCTCTCACTCCCTTATGCTGTATTTATTTTTAATAATACACTAAAACCTCTTCATTTATTACATAGAAACATAGAAACTTATATAAAACAAAGATAAGTTCCACGCGTCACAACCACTCTGTAGCGGTGCCACGCGTCATCAACAATATTATATATGAAATGGATGACGTAGTTTAGACTGTCATTATTCATTGTGCCAGCCATCTCTTTCTATCTTAGCTTAAGGCTGATCGTCTCTCTTTTCGTTTTTTGGTGTTTCGCAAATTGTACGTCGCTAAAACATTCTGGAGTCATATTAGTAAAAAATGCGACATTGATTTTAACTTATTCTCAACTCAACAATTAATTTTTAATAAAAAAACGTTTTTTAAATTTAAAAGTTAACAGGAATATTGATTTAAACTTGACATTTCAAACCAAAGCGCTATAGTAGTAACTAGTAATTTAAGTCTCGACTGTTGAATTCGTCCAGGGTACCTCCACAATGACAAATATTCTGCTGTTTAGCAACAATATCCTATTATCTCAGTACTCTCTTGTATCCTTGTATCCCACTAAATTCCTGTTGGGTTGCTTAGGTTATAATTCTCTGGAAGTAAGACGGTCCCGCGATCAGATGACTGTAATATTTTAAATTCTTAGAGGGATCATTGATGCCCCTGACCTACATAATGAAATCTGCAATCTATTTGTCCCAGACAACTACTGTCGTTACAGGAAACATCGTTTACTGGCTGTTCCAACTTGCCGTACCGTTGCACACTCCATGTCGCCTATTCCTCGAACGCTGGCCGCTATTCACGCTTTCCTGAACTCAAACACCGATATTGATATGTTTGAGAATTAATGGAAGATCATACTGTCAGAATGTTTGAATTTTTGTGAGAAGAATGCATGACTGTGTTATATAAAATTATGTTTAAATAGTGTAATTGGCTTCGGCCGTTCTATTTCAATAAAATATAAATAAATAAATAGAGTAATGTAGCCAGTGTTTACTGGGCATACGAGACAACAACACAGATGCCAACACAGACGCGCGAGTCTTGGTGTTATGGCGTCTATGTTTCCGCTTACCATCAAGCAGCCCGCATACTTAAGAACAATACAAAACAAAAAAATGGTCTGCTTCAAAGACTTATTATTATATAGATGCATTATTCACGAACATTACCGCAAAACTATTTATTAGATAGCGACTATTACTTGCGAAGAAAGAGAAAGAAAATAAATGCCACCTCAGGGTGTACCTGTTGTTAGAAAGAGACGAATATACATGTTTAGTTATGTTACGATAAAGTGCTGCATTCTAATTGGTGAAGCGCAACGCTGGTTGGTGCGTAACTAAATAGCGATCCGGGCAATTGCATTGATTTCTTGTTGCCATTTTAGAGGGCGAGTAACGTATTTATAGTTCATATATCGTTGGTCTGTTTTGCTCCTTACCCCGTTTCCATTCTGTTGGCTGTATAGGTAGAAACTCTTCCGACAGTCTCGCGCCCTCGTCTGCGCGCGCATCAGGAAGTTCCTGGAATAAAACACACATTTCTTTACAACTGCCAAATTGGTTGGTTCCCCGGACGTGCAGATCCATTTTTGCTGGCATATAGACATGTAGCGAGATACTACTACTATAGAAAGGCTCGTATTTAAACGAGCGAATAAAAAGTCAAAGTAAAGGCGTCGAAAAAACTAATAATGACTATTGAAATACTAAGTGGGTGACTACAAATGTTAAGAACGGCGATGGTTTTTTTCATGTTCATGTTTCATTAGAAATAAAACATGAACACGATTTTGATCTGAATGTGTGTTCAGAGTTCTAACTTAACCGATATATGTATTTAGAATTTTGCTGCTCAATCAGTAATTTTGTCGCACAATCAGTATTTAGCTGCGCGGTTTATTATATCCCCTACAAAAACTCCTTTGAGCTATGTCGGTTCGTTCGGCGCTAGATGACGCTACTGTAAAGTACAATTAACCTTAAGTAAACCGGTTTCCAAGTCTCCCTGATGTAGTCGTTGTCGACCTCGATGCCCTTCCGGCGCAGGTTGTCCCGCACAGCCACGACCTCGTCGTAGGCCAGCGCCGGCCGCGCCACCCCCAGCCGCTCCAGCTCCGCGCGGACCTCGCCGCGCCGGCCCTGCTCCTCCGATGTAGACTGCCAGTACAGCCACCGCTCTTTTATGCCTGGACCTGACAATAATACGTATACAGGTTGACTGGTGGGAAATGGGAACAGTGCGCAAATATGCTACGAAAGATAATGCAGAAGAGAGAAAAGGATGAGTGGGACAGACAAAGAGTTTAAGATTAGACAGACTATCGTCCGAAGTAATGCTTTGGCAGTTCCGAGCGGTATGGAGGAGATCGGGGGGAGGGGGGGGGTTTAGTCCGTAGGTCACTTGGAGAAATACCCAGTGCAGTCGGGCATACTGCGGCACGGGCCACACGTATCCATGAGGATTTTCCTCCTCCCAGGAAAAAGAAAAAGGTTGACTGGTGGAACGCTGACGATATTCGAGGACGTGATATTTGGCGTTCTCATAGAAAACAAAAATTCACTAATGCATGTAATAGTTGCCTCATGAGGACAAAACAATAGATTTTGCATTGTGTCTTCAACATGGCGCTTGGTGAACTTAAACATCTTGACTATTCAATCCATATCTTTTTATGAGATAACGAGCAGGCGAGCTACCCAATGGTAAGTAGTCATCGCCACCAATGGACATCTGCAAAACCAAAGGAGTTGCGGATGCGTTGCCGAGCCTATTTAAGGAAAAGGGAGGGGATGGAGAAAAGGGGAAGGAAGGAGACTGAGGGAGGAATTGGGTCCATATGCTTAATAGCTGTTATTTATCACGGTTAGAGTTATGCAAATAGCATAGCCTAGCAGTTATCTTGATGTAAAACTAAGTTACCGGTGAGTTCTTTGAGTTCGTGGTTGGTGAGGTCGAGCCGCTCCCTCACGGCGGAGTCCATGAGGGTGACGGCGGAGTCCCAGTCCTGCCGCGAGGACACGCAGCGGTCCTGCAGCGCGTTCAGCTGCAGGACTCGCAGCACCTGCCAACATACACCATTGGAATTATACAACCTTATTTTTAGTATATGCGAAACCAAAATATAGTTCGTTCAGAATAAGTAGCTGAATCCTTTCCAATATATTTTTCAGCATGTCATATTTTTTCCCAAAAATTTAAGTACCAAGTAACTATTCGTAATCATACGCGCACAAAACAGGTCACTACCGGTCATAGCGACACTAGGCGCGGGCGCACAGCAGGGCGGGTGGTAAAACAACCCCTTCAGTCGCCTGTAGTCGATACTGACGATTGAGAGATTGATGCGATAGACAACCAAATAACATAACAAGCTTATAACTGTGACACTTTTCAAGATACAGTGTTGACACTTTGTACATAGATTTTTTACCTAAAAATACTAGACACGTGTTTCGTGTTTTGCATAAACTAAAACTGACCTGGTATATTAGCTTTCCTTTTTTTTTCTAGGTGCAGTGATAGCCTAGTAATATGACCATTGGACTGCCAAGTCAAAAGTCTCGAGTTCAAATCCGAGGCACGCACCTCTGACTTTTCGAAGTCAAGTGCGTATTCATAATTAATTATCACGCGCTTAAACAGTGAAGGAAAACATCTTGAGGAAAACTGCATGCCTGAGAGATTTTCTTGACGCCATGTGAATTCTGCCAACCCGCAGTAGGCTAGCGTGGTGGACTTTAGCCCTCACGTTCTGAGAGGAGACCCGTGCCCAGCAGTGGGACAATGTAATGAGTTGATGATTGATGATAGCTTTCCGCCCAAGACTTCGCCCGCGTGTTTTCTAGACTTTTCTGTACGTATATGTATATATTATACATTTAAACCGTTCTCTTGAATCACTCTATCTAATTTAAAAAAAAACCGCATCAAAATCCGTTGCGTAGTGTGTGGAACAGACAGACAGCGGGAAGCGACTTTGTTTTATACTATGTAGTGATACCTACATAGTATAAAACAAAGCACTAGCACAGATATATACCAGACTTCCAAGATATGTAAATCATCATCATCATCATCATCATCATCATCATTATCCACCACTAGTCCACTGCTAGACATAAGCCTCTTCACCTAGCCATTTCACCCTAAATGATAGCAATCAAAGCATATTATTCGAACCATCACATTAAGTTGTTGTGTATGCATGTATCTATGTGTGTGTAAGAATCCTTTCTTTAATATGACTGTATTACTTTGTAGCGAGTTAGTATGAACATTAAACCGTACCAAGCAACACCTCTTTAAAACAATCAAATCCTTGCAAACCAATCTGAACCCTATTACCACAACACATATTATTTACATAAATATTAAAAGTGATATCTTACTGCTTTTCCCTACTTTCTGCTTAAGCAATATTATAGATAGAGCAGCATAGCCTACGTATATTGTAAGATTTTGGGAATTATGTGACCTTCTGTAATTAAGGAAACATGTTTACTTAATACTGTATGCCTTGTTAAAGACCCAATAAATAAATAAATTGGGTATTTAACTATTAACTAACTTGTAACTGACGACGACAAACTTATGGTAGTTTTAAGATTCTTTTTATAATATTGTTCTCAAAGTTTTTTTTTTATGGGATAACTGGGCAAACGAGCATGCGAGCTTCCTGATGCTAAGTAGTCATCGCCGCCCATGGACATCTGCAAAACCAAAGGAGTTGCAGATGCATTGCCGAACCTATGTAGGGCAAAGGTAGGGGAAGGAGAAAAGGATAAGGAAGGGGATTGAGGAAGGAATTGGGGCTCCAGCCCTCTCGCTCACCGAACGAAGCCCAGTAGCGAAACGCTACTACTCGGACGTCGATCTTCTGCGAGAGTGAGGTACTTCCCCGGTCAAGCCAGCACATTCATGCTGCGAACAGCGTGGCCCCACCACAAATCCCTACTAATATTATAAATGCGAAAGTAACTCTGTCTGTCTGTTACGCTTTCACGCCTAAACCACCCAACCGATTT
This sequence comes from Subacronicta megacephala, assembly GCA_958496365.1. Taxonomy (NCBI): domain Eukaryota; kingdom Metazoa; phylum Arthropoda; class Insecta; order Lepidoptera; family Noctuidae; genus Subacronicta; species Subacronicta megacephala. Next base: position 8,955,169 of record OY292539.1, on the reverse strand, counting down.
TGAAGAAATTTGGTACTGGGATAGACTAAAGCTTGAGAAAGGACATAGGCCACCTTTTATTGCAAAAAATAGTTTTGAAGGGGTTGAAATAGGGGGTAAATGTTTGTATGGGAGTTCGTCATTTTTCAAGATAAAACCATGAAACTTTATATTAAGGCACTTGATAAGAAATAAATAAATATTTGTTCTAGCGTTTTTGAAATTTCGACCTGTGTGGGGATGAAAGTTCGTTTAGAAGTCCAAACAAAGTCACGCTTTCAAGTTTAACCCCGGAACCGATTTTGATGAAATTTGGAACAAAAATAGACTAGACCTTAAGAAAGGATGTAAGTAACTTTTGTTGTAAAAAAGGGGTTGAAATAAGGGATGAAAATTTGTACGGGAGTTTATCATTGTTGAAGATAAAACGATGAAACTTTGAATTTAGGCACTTGATAAGAAGTAAAAATTTATTCCAGCGTTTTTAAAATTTCGACCTGTGTGGGGATGAAAGTTCATATGGAAGTCCAAACAAAGTCACGCTTTGAAGCCCAACCTTGGCACCGATTTTGATCAAATTTGGTACAAAAATAGATTAGACCTTGGGAAAGGATATAAGCTACGTTTTGTTGTAAAAAAGGGGTTGTAATAAGGGATGAAAAATTGTATGGTAGTTTGTCATTGACGAAGATAAACGCTGAAACTTTGTGTTTAGGCACTTGATAAGAAATAAATAAATAAATATTTGATGAAAGTCCGTTTGGATTTTGACCAAAATTTGGTACAAAAATAGACTAGACCTTGGGGAAGGATTTAAGCTGCGTTTATATTTCGGTAAATAATAAAGTTGGCCTTTTGTGGTCTACCCGAGCAAAGAAGCGAACGGAAAGATATGTAAGGATAATTTGCAATTTCCCGCCAGAATTGGAAAAAAATTAAACAGTCAAAATCGTGTTGTCCACGCGGGCGAAGCTGCGGGCGGAAAGCTAGTATGTTATATGTAATAAATAGTATGTTTTATTGAGAATAAACTTTCTTGAAACCTAAATAAATAATGATGGTACTGACATCTTGTGCGCGGTCCTCCCACTGGTGCCTCCTCAGCGCCTCCTCGACGGCCTCCCTCTTGACGGGCTCGTACACAGGGTCGGAGTCCTGCGCGCGCCGCATCAGCTCGGAGAACTCCTCCCGCAGCGCCTCCCTCCCCGCGCGGATGGAAGCCGTCGGTAATTCCGACTCCGCCCACTCGCGAAGCTTTATGTCGACGGCCGTGTTGAATTTGTCTGCACACGACATATACTAACTGTTCAAAGTGATCTGAGACACTAAGTAAAATTAAACCTTATCTCAATGACACAAAGTATGTTTTAAAATGAGCAACATACACGGCAGACAGTAACGGAATACTACACTCTGAAATAATAAGGAACTAAAACTTTATCTAGAGGAAACAAAGTTAGTTTTAGAATGATCACAATACAGTGTATGCGTACCGTCAGTTAGGACAGGTCAACTCAAAACTGTTTGGCTCTTTCTTCAAAAGGCCTGTTCAGATTTTGCCCTACATTGTAAAACTCGCATATCTATGATATAACTATTGTCTGGACTTTAAAAGAGACCATGATTCTCTGAGTTTGTTTCGACGTTTCTTCTCAGAGGTCGTCAGATAGGAAATGTCGGCGCCATCTAGTTTAAAAAAAAAATGTAAAAAATCGACTTGTAAAAGTGTCTTTAAAAGATCTATTTACAGAAATAAATATCATTTATCATTACAGCAGCTGTCTTTCTGGTATTTATTTAATCCCATAAAGATTTAGTTTTTTTCTTTAGTAGTGTAGATCACTAAGAACAGTCTTCGCTTTGATATATTTGATGTTCACGCTTGTAACCCCAAAAGAGTTCGGTAGAGATATTGTGATTTATACTCCCAGAATTCACGCGTATCTTCAAAACTCGTGTAAGGAGACACCAATAAACGTAAAACTTCTGAAACTACTGCATTTGTAGCAATCTATCTTCAAAAATAACTACTTTCAGCATAAAGTTAAACGCATTACAAAAATCTTAGTTAGTAAATGGTAAGTGAAATAATATATTACAGTTTAATAATACCACGTACTAAACTCTAACTAATGCATACCTAATTATATTTATCTAAATACCTAATTCCAAAACTATTGTCAAAAATTTACTCGGGAAGTATAATACCTGTCCTTGTTAAACGTCAAGTAAAACTTTAACAAATATAATATATATTTTTTTACGAGCCACTCCAAGAAAAACTCGGTTATAAATAATAATTTCGCTCAACCCGGGAATCGAACCCAGGACCTTTAGCTTTGCAAACACGCTTAGGACCACTAGACTAATGAGGCAACAGAACATACCATTTCAAACCCTTGCCAAAAATTTAAAACGCTTATATCTTAAAACTTTATTAGTCAATTTAAATTATTTTATGAGTACATACATATTCACGCCTTTTCAGAAACTATAGACTGCAACTTGCTACGACTCTTGTATACGTCTTACGCTTGTTACATATTCATACATTTTTTTATACCACGTCCTGGCCTGCCTCGTTGGTCTAGTGGTCCTAATCGCGACTGCTACGCTATAGGTCTTGGGTTCGATCCCCAAGTCGAGCAAAGTGTTATTGAGTTTTTCTATGAAATTCTCAGTAGCAGCTCGGAGTCTGGATTTGTGCCCGGTGAATGGCAATAGGCTCGCCCCCTATTACATGGGACCCAAACATACCGGCGAACTGTGGGTGTACATTAAGTACACCTCTGCCTAACCCTTCGGGGAATACAGGCGTGATGGTATGTGTGGTATGTTTTTTATACCAAGCAGTATTATCACGCTATGTGCACTTTTATACGACTTATCTAAACGAATCTAAACTAATATTATAAAGAGGAAAGATATGATTGTTTTTTTGCATTGAATAGGCTCTGAAAGAACTGGACCGACTTGAAAAATTATTTCACCAACAGAAAGCTACATTATTCTTGAGTGACATAGGCTATACAGGATGGAAGGGACATCGACGCACAACCGCTTACCACGAATTCAGTACATGATTCTGGACCCCCTAGCGTTGATGTTTGTCGTCGGTTATGAAAAAAAAAATCTGCTTTTTCATACAAAAGTGCAATACCTACACGGTCAAAATGTATGGAACAGCTGATTCTTTGTGCGTCGATGTCCCTTCCACCCTGTATATTAACCCGTAAAATGACAAGATACTTATACTTCACGCGGGTGAAGCCGCGAGCAGAAAGCTAGTATTTAAATATATTTACAACAATAAACTCAACATGAGTTAACTACCGAATTGTATTAAGCAAGTTACAAAACGTAATTACTTCATTACAAAGCACTAACGGATAACTAAAAAAATTGGAATCTATTCGTATACAAGTGAGCATCTCACTAGAGTCAAAGTCATAAGGGTCCAGCCATATAGTTGACGAGGAGGTGCCGTCTGCAGCCGTGACCTTCACCTGACGAGGCACTGGCACTACCGCTACAAGCATAGGATAGGAGGGAAATGGTAAGTGGAAGGATTAGCTTGTTATAGGTCTATTTGGTTTGATGGGGTTCGTTTTAGGCTCACATTCAGCGGAAATTTATCATCATTATCATCGACCAATCTTGAACAAGAATAAGAATTAGAATAGTGGTCTAGCTGTCTAGCCGTGAATAATTAAAGTGGTTATTTTAGGTTTCATGCAGTGCGTGTGTGCGCGCGCGCATGTGTGTGTATGTGTGTGCGCATGTGTGTGCGTGTGCGCATGTGTGTGTGCATGTGTATGTCTGTCTCTTTCTCTCTCTCTCTCTGTGTATATATGTGTATGTGTGTATGTGTCTCTCTGTGTGTGTGTGTATGTGTGTGTGTGTGTGCGTGTGTGCGCATGTGTGTGTGTGCACATGTGTGTGTGCATGTGTGTCTCTCTGTGTGTGTACATGTGTGTGTGTGTGCATGTCTCTGTGTGTGTACATGTGTGTGTGTGTGCATGTCTCTGTGTGTGTGTGTGCATGTGTGTGTGTCTCATGTTTGTGTGTGTGTGTGTGTGTGTGTTACTCACCGACGTCGGCCTGTGCGTTGGCGGCGGCGGGCAGGTAGATGTTGGCGAAGACGCGCTCGGCGGCGGCGGCCCACAGCGCATGCGCCAGCCGCTGCTCCCAGGCGGGCGCGGCCACGGCTGACAGCTCGGCAGACTGGTCCAGCAGCTCGGCGCGCGCGCGCTCGAACAACTCGTCGCGGTCCAATTCACGCTGTCTGTTACGTCATTACCAAGGGTCAGAATCACGGAGTAGAGAAAAAAGCGGAGATGCCACACAAGGCAAGTAGGTCATGCGCCTCCAACTAGGTCATGACGTTACAGTGGGCGGGGCCGAAAACCTTAGTTTCGAATGAATCTCGATCGCGTTCGGATCCGTGGATCCGTCGTATTTGAATAGGTTTTTAATATTGTTACATTGTTTTAATAATGAAGTGCGCTGTTGTTGGGTGCAACAATTGTTCCGGATCAAAACTGAAACATGTTGATGGCATAATATTTCACGTGTAAGTCCCTAAAATTAATATTTTCATTTTATAAACACAAATTTTCTAGCTTGATCGCCAGATTGAAGACGGAGACATCTACCGTTGAAGAGAAGCATTCTAAGATTTCTAACAACTTCTTATAGATTACGTGTTTTTATACTATCAATGCAGGTTTTTCGTAGCCAATTTTCTGCTAAAATTACTTGCTAATGTTTATTTTGCTTACTAAAAGTTACTTTATAGATAAATTATATACCATGCATAAAACAAGAACAAGAATTGAATATAAGAAAAATGCGCCATCTGTTGGTAGGTAGTCGGTTTTAATTGATGAGCCATTCTAACTAGGGATGTGACTTTGCGGTAAAAAAATCGATTATTTAAAAATCGTTTTTTATTTTCTGGAACATCAAATCTACTAAAACATGGTATGACATTTCACATGTAAATAAATCTTTACCTTATTTTTCTATTTAATTACATTTAGACACCAAATTCGTGTATTCTATTTTAAATTATTATCAGATTTGTGTACCAACATTGAGTGTAGCGGACTCAATGTTGGTACACAAATCTGATCGAGCCCCTCCAACCCCCGACCGATACGTATACGTATTCGGATTCGATTGATTGAGTGATGTTACCTTTAACGTTGAACCAAACGCCTATGCGTCAAAGAGCCATGAATTTTACGGCGCTTTCGACCTTTCTTATTAGCGAGAGAGCCTTAACTTAAAAAGCGTAAAACGCTTTTTAAGTTAAGGCTCGCTTTTTAAGCGTAAACTGCTGCATGTTTTTTCGTCTGGTTAGACGGCTATTTGCTGTTTCAGCGCTGTGCAATGCTTGTTGGTATTGTTTAATTTTGTATGTGTTAGTGTCGTCATTACAGTTTTAGTTTTGTTTGTAGTAATTCGGAACTGCGCTTGTTCACACATTTCGGCACATTTCCCCCCGCAAAAAAAAGGCAGAACTATTTGGTTGGTAATAAATCGCTAAGGCTACTCCCTGTTGCTCGAAGGTTATCTACGAACAATTTGCAAAATAATAACGAAACCCCCCTGCTCTCAAATGGATAGCGGGTAGCGGTGTTTCTTGTAATTTTAATAGATGCCAGTAGAAAAAAACCGAAAAAGGGACGCTTAAAATAAAAAAAATCTATGAATAAATAATGTTTTTTTTTAATAATAATTGCTCATAAAAAATCGATTTTTATGAAATAATAATCGTTTTTTTTAATAATCGATTCTTTTTTAACATCCCTAATTCTAACGCACATAGAATGTTCTGGATCAAAGTATCATGCTTTGTTACGCCATAGTGGCAAATAGACGAACTAAAATGAAAATAACTAGTTCAATTTGACTGTAATAATTCCATTCACCACTAGATGGATTTACAAATAAAGGGCGGGTTTTCTATCGTGGAGTGGAGCCATCGCCGTACCTCATCCCCCTGTCACCCGCATTTAGGCGACGTTGCTTTCTAAAGAAATTTTGCCTTGCGGCATCTCCGCTTTTTTCTCTCCTCCGTGGTCAGAATACATACAGAGTGGAAAGGACATCGACGCACATCCGCTTACCAAGAATTCAGTACGATTTTGGACCCCCTTGCGCTGATATTTTTCGTTGGTTTTGAAAAAAGAAACTGCTTATTCATACAAAAGTGAAACCTACACGGTCAAAATATATGGAACAGCTGATTTTTTAAAACATAAGCGACGAAAAATATCAATGCAAGAGGGTCCAAAATCATGTACTGAATTCGTGTAATTTTTCATTATGTAATGGGTTTTACTTAAATACGTGATATGTTAATGACGTTTTGATAGACGTGTAGCGATAGCTCGACTCTGCTCGACTGACAAAATAAGGCATAGTTACGGTATACGTGTGTGCGTGTAATTGTGTTTGTACACGACAAGGCGTAGTTTTAGCCGGCCTCACTTCTTTGTTCGCAAAGTTTCATCTTAACTTTTTATTTGATCTAAGTTTCAGATTTAGTAAAAATAAAATGATGACATACCTGGGGAAGGTGTTCTTCCACTCGGTTTCGAGGTTGAAGCGCATGGCCTTGAAGGCATCGGCCTGCTGCTCCACGGAGGCCCTGACCATCCTCCAGAAGCAGTCAGCCACGGCCAGCGACAGGTTGCGGGTCGTCACCTGGGACGGAGTCACCAGCCCGTCCCTGATCATCACACCACGGAACAGGTTTATTGGATCTTATTTAACTATACTTTTAGATTTATTGTCTCTCTTTGGGTGCCAAATTCAAATATTTTTTAAAAGATCCTAAGTATTTGGATATTGGATATTTAATGAATGTGACTTTTTGAGATTGGGACATTTTGTTTTTTTTTAAACTTTAGAGAGATGTGTTGCCCCTCCAACCAAAGGGAGGATCCTCCAACCAGGCAGGTGTTTTGCCTGGTGGGCTACGGCCCGACGGTTGATGTCAGGCGATTGTATCTATGCTAGTTGCGCGGTAAACTTTGCTAGCGCGATTCAGGATTGGCTCGACGTAGTTCTTATGTCGTGCGCTAGATGTCGCTTTACTAGTATACTTTTTAGCCCCTCATACTAAGCTAAATGCTTTTTTGCAAGTAGGTTCACGTCGATAGTGCAATGGTTGGGTTTCGCACATGATCGCAAATCTGACGCCCTAGCCATTAGGCTACCGTCGCTTGATTTTGACATCACTGGACATTTTGGGAATTGGAAATGTTGACCCTTAAATTACATTTTGATTGATTAGAAAAATGTCAAGCAAATCAAAATCAAATCAAATGTTTTTATTTCAAATATTTTTTTACAAGCGTTTATTGACTGTAGTTGCACGGTTCCAAAAAGTTGATCCTATGGAGAAGAATCCGGCAAGAAACTCCATGGACACTCTTTTAAAATATATAGTTTTTACATAATTTGCTGGTACATTGTGGCGATAACTAAAATTATTTAAAGCATCTGGTGTACTAACAAAAAATAACTTATATAATGAAGTATTTCAAATTCTTTATTATGTGCAATATTACGGTGTTTACTCACTTGAAAAGTTTGGAGGATCTAAAGAACCGCTCCTCATACTCGCGGATGCTCTGTATGGAGTCATCCTTACGAGAGCGGCCCGTCACCACAGCGTAGTAGCCGAGCGCCTTCATCGGGAACAACTTGCCTTCAAGGATGCGACGGATCTGGTGACAAAGTATTTATGCCTTTATTTCATTTCTTTTATTTTTTACTTTCAGCCATTTAAGTCCCACTGCAGAGCAAAGCCCTCGCCACCCTATTTCCACTCCTAAAGGTTTCAAGCTATTTTTGGACCAATTCTTCCAGAAAAAATCCAGCTCATCCCGCCATCTTCGTCTAGGCATACCGCTCTGTCGTCTGCCATTTTGTGAACCACTCGGTACTTTGTTGAGCTCACAGCACGTTTGACATGCGGCAGACGTGTCCAGTCCAGTTCCACTTCAAGCTAGCAGCTTTTTAGCCTACGTCTATTTTTTTTACTTTAACTAAAGCTGTTGACCAATTATTTTAATAAAAGACAGCATTCATGTATTGCTAGCACAATACTTCAATCATAACGACAAAAGTGTCTTTCATTCGTCCATCGTTCCATTTTAGGTCGTGAATTCGGCGGGTAACAGCTACTTTGTAGTAATAACTAAAATAGAAGAGAGTGGATGTAGGTTTACATTAAATTTAGTACACCTCCGCGGATGCCCCCCTTTTTATGGGGTAACTTGGCAAAAGAGCAGACGAGCCACCTGATGCTAAGTAGGCATCGCTCCTCATTAACATCTACCAAACTATAGGTTGTGCCGATGCGTTGCCCAGCCTGTTTAAGGAAAAGAGAGGGAAAGGAGAAGGAAGAGAGTTTAGTTACTTCCTTGGTCTAGTATGGTTCTGGGTCCAATTTTCAGTTCGGATAGTGATTTTTTTTATGGGACTAGTCGGCAAACGAGTAGGCAAGTTACCTGATGGTAAGTAGTCATCGCCGCCCATGGACATCTGCAATACCAAAGGAGTTGCAGATGCGTTGCCGAACGTATTAAGGAGGGAGACAGAGAATCGGAGAAGGAAGGGGAATGAAGTATGAATTGGGCCTCCGGCGCTCCACACTCACCGTACGAAACACAACAGTATGCATAGTGGTACTTGACGTCAATATTATGCGGGAGGGTAGTACTCCCAAGTGACTTACCCTGTTGGGATTGGCGAGATTCTCCTCCGCGAGGTCGACCTTGGTGAGGACGAAGATGGTTCTCTTCCCGGAGGGGTCACACGAGGACACCAGGTCCGTCACGTTGCTGCGCTCTGCGTCCACTGATCCATCCTGGATCACGATACAACACCATCTTTTAGATTTATTTAATCTTTTGTAGCAAGCGTCAATGATGCGATAGCTTTAATGACGAAATTTTAATTGTTTGTACGGTAAAATCTGATACATAGGGTAGTTGACTTGTATTGAATTTTACGAAAGTAATAGCCCTATTGTGAAATAAAATATAAGCGTTTAAAAGTTTTGTTGGAGATTGAGCGTAATTTCCCGCAAAAAAGTCGCTACTATAGAACTTTTTTTTTGAGACAGTAAAATTATTAATGTAATGTAATCAAGTAGGGTATTATTAAAAATACTTAGAATAAAAAATGTTGGTTGTGACGGATGTAACTAATATAGTCCTGAAAGGGTTTTAGAGTTATATTGATAACTCTGTATAATGTAACTATTATAAAAAAAACTAAAATAAAACATACTTGTATACACAGTATGATGGCGTTGGGATTGTCCATGTACTGTTTCGTCATATGCTTGATAGCGTCCCGCGTGTCGGCTGCCATGTCTACCGTCTGTGTCTGTAGAAATAAACATTGTAATATAAGACGTTATTCTAATGGGTTTATGTTAGGCGGTTAGATCAAGATGGTTAAAGGAAAACGGCAATTATTGACTCGTTCCGAAGTTGTCTAATTAAAAATTCGACAGTCACCTGCCTTCAGGGGGCCTACCATAAACTCTTATAGCAGGTCAATTTTAGGCGGAAAGTGAACTGTCGTGTTATTTTGTACCATGAGCACATCAAATAACCGGCCAGCCAGCGGTCACGTGACTTAAGCCGGCGAGCGGTCACGTGACAACATTTCAGCGGGCTGACCTGCAAAGAGCTTTACCATCAACTAATTTTTGACATTAGAGCACTTGAAATTGAACTGCCCTGCAGTCATATTTAGCAGCCGTATAAAAGTAGCTTTTATTGACTTGTTTTCTTTAATTTGTAAGAATAACCTAAAGTAAAAATGACTTAGTGCATTACATACTATTGTAGCATTATTTAAAATTTTAGACAGAATAAAAGTATTATATTTTCCGTTCATTGTCGATGTGTGATGAAGATGAATTACTTACTTGATTTCTTGAGTAAGATATCGATAATATCAGTGATAAAGTCATCACTAAAATCCAAAAAATAGAGTTGGTACTTAATTAAGATGTACTTACCAGAAAATAAAGAACACATTATTTATTTTTAATTAATTGTTGTCTGCCCAGCCTTTATAATATTTGATAGCACCACCAACAATGGAATTCCAATTTTCCACCACCTCCGTCCGCATCACACATCTTCGAAACATTGACCGAGCACTTAATTAAGTTGTAGCCCATTGCAATGTTCTTGTGATTATTTAAAATTCACACAACGTTTCCAATTGTTCATATGAAACACTTTTTTAAATCATGATAACTTAATTTGATATTTCCTTTACCATTCACAACGACAAACACGATACAATTGTCTGCTATGAAGAAACGACCTTCTTACGAGTGTTCCAAAAATTAAAAAAAAAATCCACCACACCACACCACACAAGAAGTTATTATGATCTCGTAAATTGTGCATAAGAAATTATTTGATTCGTATGTACTTAAAGCTTCGTTCGAAAACAGCCCTTATTTTAGTTGCTTGTATGCTAAGTGTTTTAAGTATTGACAAGGGTCTTTAACATTTAAATCATGATAACTAAACATGTTTTGCAACAAAACTTAGTGTCTGTAGAAGTATTACTCTCATATAAACAGTATTTTGAAATAATTATCCTAACTTCCTGAAAACCGTAAAACCGATAATAATGCGAAAGCGTATTTCGGAACGTTTATTTATATTAAAGAGAACCGGACAGCTTTAGTGTAGCAGGTCTGAAGTTGATGCATTGCAGGGCAGTTCGAATTGTTCATGGTACAAATAGAAAACCTGTCAGGTTGACCTGCATAGTTGGCCTGTCCTGTACTTGGCAAATATTTTAAAAGTTAGGTAGGCTTGAAATCATTGGTTAGACAGTTTCTGTAAATTAACTATCTAGATTCAGAAATTGATTGTATACTTCCATGCCCTTTCTCAAAATCTTGAAATGGTTTTAGGTTTTGATACCATCTTATATATAAAACTCTCGTGTCACAATGTTAGTTACCATACTCCTCCGAAACGGCTCGACCGATTTTTATGAAATTTTATATTATGCATATTCGGTCGGAGAATCGGCTACTATCTATTTTTCATACCCCTTAGTGTTAAACGTATACTCCACGCGGGCGAAGCCGCGGGCGGACAGCTAGTAATTCTATAAAATCCACCGTCCCATGTTAATTTAAAATATTTTGAATTAAGGCTAAAACGTCGTAAACGTCGTCGTCTAAACGCAATTACTACTGCCATGTACACACAGCTACACATCAAGCTATACAAATCCAGTTTACGCTGGCCTCTTATTGTTTGGGGAGCATATAAAAAGCGAGATCAGGTTAAATTGGATTTGTATAGGTTGACCTGTAGTGTGTTATAGCCGAAAATTTTCAAAAAATCAAGAAAAAATTGTATTTCACGCCCAACCTTGACGCTTTATCCTTATTGTGCAACGGTTATGCTATAGTACTGTGGCCAGCACATCCAGTTACCACAAAATGACAAATTTACTCAGTTGATTTTGAACTTTATCTTCAACAAATTAAGGTTTAAAATCATTTGGAGAAATTTGACAGTTTTGTATACCTTGACCTGCTGGCGACTGTACATTAGTAATATAATTGGTGGGAATGCCAATAATACCGAGATGACTCCAGGCAGGTCGACGAGCACCATCCGGTGCAGGCCGGGGCCCTTCACGGACATAGAGATCACCTCCGTGGAGACCGTCCTCCCGCCGCGGACGCTGTTCCTCATCCGCAACTCCACTTCCCTGGGTGAAACAACCACTACTTAAAAAAAATATTATAATACTCCTTTCAGAGCACCACTAAGAGATTCCGCTTAGATCAAGTAAAATTCACCAGAACGATATCATAGTTGAGCAAACTAGCCGCAAGCTTATGCGTTGCGCAACTACTAACTAAAGTTGCGCAAATCAGCTATAATCATAGCTGCGCTACCAAGCTACATTTACAGTTGCGCAGTTCAACCTCAACCAAAGTTGTACAACCTCGCCGGAATCATAGTTGCGCAACCTATCCGGAATTATAATTGCTCAACTCAGCCGCAACCGTAATTACTCAGCCGCCACCATAATTGCGCAGCTCAGCAACAATTGAAGTTGCGCAGCTCAGTCACATCTTAAGTTGCGCAGCTCAGCCACAACTTAAGTTGCGCAGCTCAGCTACGACTATAGTTGCGCAACCTAGCCGGAATTATAATTGCTCAACTCAGCCACAACCATAATTGCGCAGCTCAGCCACAACTTAAGTTGCGCAGCTCAGCCACAACTTAAGTTGCGCAGCTCAGCCACAACTTAAGTTGCGCAGCTCAGCTACGACTATAGTTGCGCAACCTAGCCGGAATTATAATTGCTCAACTCAGCCACAACCATAATTGCGCAGCTCAGCCACAACTTAAGTTGCGCAGCTCAGCCACAACTTAAGTTGCGCAGCTCAGCCACAATTTAAGATGCGTAAACCAGCCATAATCGGGCGCAATCCAATATATAAAATCTCAAATTTAAGTCCTTTATTTCAGGAAATATTCAATGTGCGAAAGATGAGACATCTTGACTTGATTCTGTTTGTTACTTACTTCCTAAGGTCCGCGAGATCAGACTCCTTGTTGAGATCGAATTCTCTCGCTGAGTCCCTGAACTGAGCCACGTGGTATGGACCCTCGGATAGGGTTACTTTCACTGGAGCCCTGCAAACAAAAAAATACTTATTATTTTTTGTATAAGTTGAACATATTCTATACTATTGAGATAATGTGGAGAGCCGAAGGCCCAATACTTTTCTCAGTCCTCATCCTTCTCCTTATCTCCTTCCTCTAAATTTTCGTTTTCGCAACCATCCATAGGATACGGTAACCGTTTACAAATTACAAAAAAAAATATAAAAAGGACTAGTTTGTACGGATTTAAGTGCGTTATATTGATATTATTTAATTCCCGACGTTTCGGATCCTTTAAAGTATGCATGGTCAACAATGGGTACAAAAGTTGTTGGACAGCATAATGTTAAAATCACTAACAGCTATGCTACATTATAATTCGATCCGGTCACGCAGAACGAGCTTATCGTATCCTTTGGTCTTGCAGTATTGTGCTTTGATTTAGATTTCATGAAATTTATGATGAGTTAATTAAATCATATCAATTTTCGCGTTCGTGTCAGAAACCGATAAATTCTATACTAGATGAAAATTTCAAGATCATGATCTCATGATCTAAAAATATGATGGTCTGGGCTATGTCCAGCAGTGGGCTACGTACCTGGTGCACATCTCGCCGGCGCCCCTGGGGAAGATCCTGGCCTGTGCGATCATCTCCAGCACGGAGGTCTTCCCCGCGGACTGGTCCCCCACGACCACGACCCGCGGCAGGCGGTCCGTGTCCCCCGCGTCCCAGCCCGACAGCTCGTCCAGCACCGCCGAGTACATGTCGATCAGCGACCGCTGTACACAAACACTTTATATTACAAACTAGCTGATCCGTGCCCACTTTGTTGGGTAATAAACAGAAGCGGCGGTAGCCTAATGGCTAGGGCGTCGGACTTGCGATCATGCGGTGGCCCGTGAACGTGAACCCACTCGTAACACAAGCATTTAGCTTAGTGCGAGGGGCTAACAATATTACTAGTAATGTGTGACCCACATTGCTATAAGCTTTTCATTAAAAAAAGCCGATTACTCTCATTATTGGTAAAAGAATTTTCAAAATCAGTGCAGCAGTTCTAGAGATTACCCCCTAAAACCTCACAAACTTAACCTCTTTATAATGTAGTGTAGTAGCTTACCTTAACATTAATGTAATTAGTATTAAACTTAGTGTAATATTATAATGTCGATCAACCCACCAACACGTGCCTTATTTGGTACCTACAACACCCCACATTGTAATAATGTCAGTGTAGACCAATGGACCCGAACTCGATCGAAGTGCCATCTACCAGGTCAAATTTGTCACATTTCTTTACTGTTTAAACATTCCCTAGATTTCCACAAATAAGTGGTACCCGGCCACAGGAAATTGACGTCAAGTAGCAGTATGCATACTGTTACGTTTCGTACGGTGAGTGTGGAGTGTGAGTCCCAATAATTGATCCCTCAGTCCCCTTCGTTCTCCTTTTCTCTTTTCTTTTCCTTAAACAGGCTCGGCACTGCATCTGCAACCGCTTTGGTATTGCAGATGTCCATCGGTGGCGATGACTACTTACCATCAGGTAGCTTGCCTGCTCATTTGCTGAGTTATACCATAAAAAATAGGAGTCTAATTAAGGGATGGACTGCTGTCTTCTAAACATAGGCATATCACTATGTTTTAGTTGCAATGTTCGGTTCAATCTCAGCGTAAGTCTTCTTCTTCTTCGTGTCGAGGGTACGATTTTTTTTTTCTTGTTATACTCTTCGCTCAAATCTTAGCCACCTCTAAAGCGTAATGTCGATTTATTTTATTCGGAGTGCAGTACCTTCATTTTCCTGGCGGAAGGCTGTCGTCCCTGCTTGAGCAGCATGTTCTGCTGGCGCAGTTCCCTGTTCTCCTGCTCGAGGCGCTGCAGCTCGCGCTGGTACCGAGCTTGCAGCGCCAGCACTTCCTCTTGTAGCGCATGGACTCGTTTCTCTTCATCGAAAGAACAATAACTATGAATTGTTTTTTGCAAAAATAAGCTACTTGACTTTGTTTATGGCCTCATAAAAATGCTTACCATAAATAGAGCAGATTAACAAAATAAAAACTAGTATGCCAGATAGAACGTGTACTATACCGGCTTATGACGTCACCAGCCCATATGTAATACTAATTCTAAACTATCACTCGTTTTGCGGGAAAGGGACAATACCTATCAAAGTCTTAAAATGCTTATATCTTAATACTTTGTTAGTCCATTTGAATTATTTTTTCAGTACACATGTAATATTTTATTATATTTTACAATAGGCCTGATATCAACTACTCTATTCTTTAAAGATATTCAAAACTAAAACAACAGGCGGATACAGTGGCTAGGAAAGAGGGATGGGAGGAGGCTGTTGCCCAGCAGTGGTGCGAATGGGCTTAAAAAATGTTGTTCAACTCACCGTATGTAGTCGTATCTTCGCCTCCGACCCGGTTGGCCGAAGGGGCCGGCCTGCTTTGTAGGTTGTTCACGATCTTCTGCGATTCATCTGAACAATATCAACGTAATCTGTATTAAAATAAGACCCACCTAATGAAAGGACAAGATTTTGGATCAAAGTAATTAATAAAACTCTTGGAAATACATTTTTTTATTCCTACTGAAATAAAATAAGAATATACACAAAAAACTGACAACAATAAAAAGCTTTTACTAATAAAATATATACATATTTGATAAATGTTTCTCAAAAGTACAAACATTGGGAGCTTTTAAAACGCTTGCCAAGTTTTTCATAGAAAATATGTTAAACAACTATTTATAACGACTAAAATTCAAATGCAAGTGAATAATAATATGTATATTAAGTTATTTATGAGCATGCACATTACAGGTCAACAGTTTCAAATCTTGCTTTCATTACCAATTCTAGCGCACACTAAAACTGGTGAGTATAGGTACAATGATATTTAAAAATTCACACCAAAATACATTTACCCGTATCCTTAAATAATGCTTCAGAAGTGTACTATAATGTTTTTGCGGATAATCTTTAGACTTTTGGCTTATCAATACAAACTTAATAACTGCTGTAAGCAAAAATGCACTAAGAATGAAAAGTGTTTTGATACAAGCTAATCTCTGGTAACAAATGCGACAGTCAAAATTACGAGCGCTGATTGATAGTCCAAGTTCTGATTAATGTATCATTCAGCCGCACCTCAGCTATTAGCACTTGAAGACTGTTTAAGGACACAGGTTTACTCTGTAAACACACAAATAATTCGACATACCGACGCTAGCAGCGTTGTTGGCAGCAGCGGCGGCGACAGCGTCCTCGTAGCGCTGCGCCAGCCAGTCGCGCAGCTCGTGCGCCCGCGCCAGCCCCGCGTCGCGCAGCCGCGGATCTATGTGCACCGACAGCGTCAGTGGGACACCTAACGATACGGGACACCTCTCAGCGTGCGCTATACTGCTGCCGTTTTACATTATGATAGTTTTTTTTTGCAGAGTAACTTGGCTATACACTTCTGTGCTTCTAATTTTAAGCCAATACAGTTCAATTTTTTTTTTCAAAACCCAATATTTCTTTTAGACATATTTTTTGGGAAATGTTGGCTTTTGAAGTGTTATAAAATATTTCAAAATTACATTTTATTATCATATGTACATATAATTTCGAATAGTATTTGGTTTTTGATCCAGATTGTCTGTAGCAAAACTGTTTTTTGTAACAGAAATCGCTGCGTTTGACATAATTTGAGTGATATTTTGGAGAAAGTAAGATTTCCAGCCCAATAAAAGAAAATGTCGACATTTAATTATTATGTTTTTGACCAGCTCCTATTAATCGATACATAAAGAATGCAACTTTTTATATATGAACAAATTATGAGAAATTGATTAAATCCTGACCAATATAGAAAAATAAGCATGAACATTAAACTCAGAAATAGAAAATAAAGGGAAACATTTTTTGCTTTATTTTTAAGAAACAAGACTTGGCAATCATTTTACTAAAAATATATATGAAATCTAACTAAAACTCAAAACCAACGCAAAATAACTAAATACGTAAACGTACGTAGCACACACTAGCAATGTAGTGCAACTAAACTATGAATAATCTACTTAAGTGTTAAAGCTTAAACACTGTAAGCACGGCTACACATGAACCTACACAAATCCAGTATCGACTGACCTGGCATCGGTAACGCTTTTCGCACAATGCGAGGCTAGCGTATACTGGATTTATATAGCTTGATGTGTAGCCATGTGTACAAATACACTTTTTATTGGATGCTGTAATGGAGATGTTCCTTAAAGAATTTATGCACCAATAAATTCACCATCAGTTACATTGTTTGCATAGACTGTGGCTTGTGTATTTATAAGTGTTAAAGCTCTTCACCAATATTCTAAAATGTGTCAAATTCATGAATACTCATATGAAAATGTAAGTCTAAGCCCCAGATTATAGAAAGAAGACTCAAACAAGTAGAAAAGTAACCTAAATAAGAAGTTATTAAAAAAATATAATTAAAAGTGGCACAGAGCTTTTTTAAAATAAAATTATGTTCAAATCAGATCATCTCGACATAAGATAGAAATATAGCTTTAATGCAGTAAAATTTACAAATTGCAGTGTTTTATTTTGTATTTTATGAGGTTACTCTTCCATATCCGGTCCTCCTTTTACCTATAACCAGAGGCAGACATCTACAATACTGACCTATTTGCAAGTTGTCCCCAATCTTTGACTTAGCATTAATGAGGGTAGTTGTGAACTGGTCCCATTGTTCATTGTCTGGAAGCAGGTCATTCAGCCATCCCATGTCAGGTAGACCATCCTTCCATTCTGCATATTTCTGGAGATTAAATTTGTAGATTGTGTTATTATCTTATTATATCAGACATCTATATCCCGTCGGTAGATCATGTCACTTTAATAAATAGAAATTCAAGAGAAATATAGGAATGAGAAGAGAATAAAGAAGAAATTATGCCAATAAGACAGAGGCCCATAACACCGACGCCTATAAGATTGACGCCTGTCACATCGATGGCAATAAGACCGAAGCTTATAGGATTAACGCCTGTAACACTAATGCCAATAATATTAACACCCATAATACCGACGCCTATAAGATTGACGCCTGTCACATCGATGGCAATAAGCCCGACGCCTAAAGGTTAAACGCCTTGTAACACCGACGCCACTAAGACTAACGCCCATAACATATACGCCTATAAGACAGTGCTATGGTCGTCATTATAAGATGACCTATTGTTCGTGGCCTCTTTCCTGTGGATTAATATAAAGAATCAAACTCCAGTGTTAATCAGAATCCAACAGTGACGATCTCCACTTTATATGGGTTTGCAAACAACAGAGAGGACAAGCTCTTCCTCAGGATCTGTTCATATAAATGGTGTACAACAGTTTTTAAGTTGCATCATATGCTTTAAAAATTAAATTTAAAATGTTCAGTATTTTTTGCGCCAACAAAAAAAAACAGACATTTATTTACTGTATTTTATTTTTATTTTTAATGTACAGAAACAGGTGTTTTACAATCTTAACATCACAATAGATAATAAATATTATTTTTACAACTTGTAATGTTGTGCATCCTAGTATTTTACTGGCATTTTGCCAATGTCTGTCCAAGTAAGGGAATTAATTATGCCTTGATTATAAATTAATTAGTAAACATGCAGTAGGTGATGTTTCACACACACATATCCTGGTTAGTAGGCAATGGTTTAATTGTGTCAAGGTAGGGACACTGAACAGTTTTACACATCCTTATATGCAATCAGAAAGTGCATTAGAGAAAAATTTACTTAATGATTAGCACAGTGATTAACTGTTTTGCAGTTATACATACAAAAAATCCAAAAAATATATAAATATATTATTTATTCTCAATTCTTCAAATATTTTTTACACACTATTCAGTTGCAGATTACAATGCAGCTCAGATCAAATATTTTTAAATGACTTATCAGCCTAACTGGCAGAGTGACTTTTCTGTTAAAGAACAGCATGATACAACAGAAAGAAAGGGTTCTCTACTCAACCTTAAGCTGAATACTAATAGCATTTACTACGCAGCAGCAGGATTGTGACATGATGCTATATAGCCTTCCTCAAGAATGTAATAACTATCATACACAAATATAATTATACAGATCTGACTGGTAGTTTAGTAAAGATTAGCATAGCCAAACAAACTTTTCAGCTTAATTATCCTACTTCCTACTAATTCCTATTCCTACTTAATATTATAAATGTGAAAGATTGTAAGGATGGATGTATGGATGGATGGATGTTTGTTACTCTTTCACGCAAAGACAACTGAATGGATTTTGATGAAACTTTACAGTATTATTGTTTCTACATCAGAATAACATACAAGCTTTAATTTATAATGATATTTTGGGAAATTCTCACAGGATTGGGAAAAATCTATTGTCCATGCTGATGAAGTAGTGGGGAAAAGCTAGTAGTAGTATAGATAACAAAACTCAACCAACCTTATTTAATGTCATACCACCACCGACAGCTCCTCCAAGCAGCAGGTACCTTATCTTCAACATCCCCCTCACAGCTCTTGCTACTAGCATCCCATATTTCCTCCGTTGGACATGACTTGTGTCTATGGGTTTGTGTAAGAGAACACTTCGGCCCGTCCAGATAGAAAATGCAACAGCCCGTTTGTCTACAATGGTCCATTGTGAGGATTTTTTAAATGATGATCTGGAAATAAAGATTTGCCACAAATGTAGTAACTTACATCATCTATCCTTACTGGCTACAAAAATAGACCAACCTCTTACAGAAAGGGACAACACCCAACAACATGCCAAATAGTTTTATAATTTCTCATGCTACAAGCCTTACAAGCTTCGAGAGTGTGTGTAAACATGAGGCAAATCTAGTTTTGAATTAATCTACTAATTACTGCAGATTATGGAGAAATTAACAAGTTGTATTGCCTCTGGATTAATTTAAGTTGATTATTGCAGATTATTGTAAGAGAAAATCTTATGCAGAATCACATCTGTATTCCCTGAAGGGTTAGGTAGAGGTCTACAGATATACACCCCCATTTTGCATTTGGTTTAGGTCCTATGTAATAGAGGCCGAGCCTATTGCCATTAATTGGGCACAGCTCCAGACTCCGAGCTGGGACTGAGAAATTCAATAACACTTTGCTCAACATGGGAATTGAACCAAAGATCTCTAGTGTAGCAGTCTCGTGAGGACTACTAGACTAATGAGGCAGTCTGTAGTTATGGATTATCAATATTATGAATTAAATTAAACAATAAACAAAGCCTCTTAGAATATTGCGGTATTTAGGTTTTAGGTCAATAAATGGTCAAGGTCATGTCTTATAACATTAGATTAAGAAGTGCCGTGTTTTGATAATATTGTTATTATGCTAAATTATCCAGTTTTACGAGGTTCGCCTAATTGTAATGATTTTGATACTGCAAAGTACTAGGGCGGCATACACCGAAACAAGTCATAGGTCAGTTACGATTGTAACAAGGTTATACGACTTACCTCATACGATTGTGCAGAATTCTCGACATGTTTACGTAATACCTTCAGTCTGTTTAATATTTCATAACCTTTCAGCGGCTCTCGGAAAAAATAATAAAATAAAAAGATGTTCTCATTTCATAACCTCCACCGGTTATATGAAAAAAATATATCACGTAATAACAAAACAGAAAATGCTGGTGTATACGATGTTTTTTCGAATAAATATGAAACAATCAACTTGTAAATAGTTATAAATTACTTCATATTTTTGAATATTGACAAATTACACTTTTCAAAGGATATTTTCGATTTCATTTCATTTTTGATCAACGTTATGTTTCTGCAGTTAACTACCACAGAGAGCAGCGTAGCTTGGTTCTTACGTATTTTTTTGGATTATGATGCATTTTTATCAAAGTAAATGTAACAAGAAACGATAAAATATCGTGTTTATTTAAACAAATATTATTAAAAAAAAATCATTTATCTTCTTTTATTTTTGTATGTTTTCAATTGGCGTTTAGTTTTTGTTACGGACAAAATCTAATTAAAATTGACTGCTAAATGAATGTCAAAATTACGTCATGATACGTCAAATGGCGACTTGTTTTGCCAACTGGACAAAATCCTGTCATTTATAAAAATAATGCAATTTTCCTATTGTTTACATCCATTGTTTTCAGTTATTTCCATTTCAATACCTTAGTGTGATGTGTGATGTTAGTTATTCTAGTTAAAAATGTCGTGGCTTAACTTGAACCAAAGTTTAAACAGTCTAAAAGGCCAGATAACAAATTTCGCCTCTGAAGTGTTGTCTGAGAATCCTGCACAGGATATTGCAAATGATAATTTACAAGAAGAGTCTTGTGTGAAAGAACTACAGGTTAAATGTCAAAATCAGGAGCTCGAGGTGAGTGAAATATGCAATTTAATATTCAGTTTGACAGATGATTTTTAGGTTATGTTTTTATATTTTTTTATTGATACACAGCAGAGACAAGTAACCATACGACCTGTAATCATCCTCTCTAATTCATTCGAGGTTGCATCATTGCGCAAAAACTGGAAGCAGTCTTGAAATTTTGCTACTCTTACATAAACAACCTTACTTTAATATTCTTATTTTGATTGACATTGCTGTCTATTTCCTCTTCAGTAAACATTAAGTGCTGTTTGCATTTTAGTTTAGAAGTGAATGTGGACCATAATATTAAAATGGAATGGAATATTACATTACCTTGGTTCCTCCTACATCTTTCATCTCATGAAACATAAAGCAATATTGCCCACATCCTAGACTCATAATAATAACAGCAAATTATATAGATTACTAAAACACACACAGTTGCTACTTATATGGCATCTTGAATTGGAGGACCTGAAGATTGTTGTATAAGATAAGACTCATACTCATTATCAATCACCGATTGAGAATTTTTTGGCCTCTAGCTGTCAAACCATATAAACAACCCTATTTTCTGTAAACTGGAAGTACAATAGGTGTTGATGGGATGTGATAGCTATTTAATCATAATTGTTATCATTATCCCATGGTGGTAAACCAATTGGTTTAGGGATATTGGCAACTTCAAAAAAATGAGTTAAAGAGGTTTAATACTTACATTCGGCTTCATATGGCTAGGCTGGAAACTAACCCCAATACTGAGAATAAGGCTTCAATATCACGTGGACATAAGCCATACATAAATTTATACCCTTGTGCCAGTCTCCCACATGGAGACGCCGAAACTATTAACTGCTACACCTTATGAGCTGAAAGTTATGCTAATAACAATCCCTGCTCGACCCAGGAATCAAACCCAGAACATATTGAGCCTACCCCCATGGGAGACAGGCATGACAGTATGTATGTATCAAGTTACAACTAAGGACATAAACAAACAGAAATATCTCTATAAGAAGATTTTTATGTCTGTATCCCATTAAAAGAGCTGCTCAGTTACTGTACTCATTGATTTTCACCTCAGCAACCCTAAAAAGGTTTTACCTGCCTCTTTACAAAGGGCAGCGTCGAGGCGTAAGCGAAGTGTCGTTCCAGCTAGTTCAGTAACACTGCCTAAGTTAGTTGCTTGTTTTGTCTTAGATTAATGACTGGGCTCAGTACTGTTATCCGTTTATTGGAAGGATCTGATGACTGCCTCATTAGTTTAGTGGTTTTGAGCGCGAAGGTTACGATAAAGGTTTTCGGTTCTCGATTCCCAGGTCGAACAAAGTGTTATTGGGTATTTCGAAGTTTAATTTGAGGCCGGTTAATGGCAATAGGCTCGCCCCCTATTACATGGGACCTAAAACATACCGGCGAACTGTGGGTGTACAATAGTACATCTTTATCAAACCCTTCAGGCAGCGCCATAACTGGCCTTTTAATGCGAGCCCCTATAACTGCGCCCTTGTTCTGGTCTGGTAATTTCTGCGTCCTCCACGGTCTTCGCATTGTGCTTGGGTACCGCTGGCACAGCCCTAATTACGGCATTGCCTTCGGGGAATACATGCGTGATGGTTTGTATCGGTGCATCCACGCATGTCGCCGGCTTTACTGGTAACTAAATTCCAGACTGAGATGCCGCCAACTTTGTGTCGGGCTCCATTTCGTACCGCAAGTGAACTGCCGCGTGCATCCAAAAGCCGCTCGTCAGGTCGCCGGCCTAGCTCCAGGTGTGTGTGGATGCGCTTTATTAAAGTACTTATGAAAGGATAATATTTAAGGTCATCATAATCAACCCATTACATTGTCCCACTGCTGGGCACGGGTCTCCTCTCAGAACGAGAGGGAATAGGCTATAGTCCACCACGCTAGCCTACTGCGGGTTGGCAGACTTCACACGCCGTCAAGAAAATCTATCAGGCAGGTTTCCTCACGATGTTTTCCTTCACCGTTTAAGCGCGTGATAATTAATTATTAATACGCACATGATTTCGAAAAGTCAGAGGTGCGTGCCTTGGATTCGAACTCGAGACCTTTGACTTGGCAGTCCAATGGTCATATCACAAGGCTATCACTGCACTTGAATAATAAACATTTAAGGTATCCCTAAAAAAATAAGAATTTAATGCCATTCTATATAATATACTGCTATAAACTATCTGCTATGAACTAGAGCTTGAAACAAATATCCCACAAATATTTATTTCTCGCGGGAATATAACGTACCACCCTTAGCGCAACGGTACTGGCACAAGTTGTACTGGCGAGACCACCTTAATCGCTACGCCAAACATAATTATAGTCAAATGGAATTTAGTTTCCAATACGGCATACAATTTAACACTTACTAGAACATTACTGGTTTTAACACCGTTATGTAAGCAAGGTAACTAATTAATTTATTTCTGTTGATTGCTTGCTGTCGCCGATAACCGTCGCGGTCTGTCGCTTATATTTGTGACGTTTGAATTTTTAAGCTATTTAACGTGTTCGCTTTACGAATAGGTATACTATCCGTGAATAGTTAAATACCGTGGAGTGACTAGAATGGATAAAATAAGGAACGAATTTATTTGAGGAACTGAGAATATATTAGGGAGACTGCCATTATTCTAGTGGTCCTAATGGTGACTGATATGCTAGATGTCCTGGGTTTGATCCCTTGGTCAAGCAAAGTGTTATTGGGTTTTTCCATGAAATACCAAATAGCAGCCCGGAGTCTGGATTTGTGCCCGGTTACTGGCAATAAGCTCGCCCCCTATCAATAGAAATGGTAGCAAGAATGTGGCAAAGATTTTAAGGGTTCTTCAAGAAAATTGCAAGAATTACGCTGAAATCCGCGGAAAAATGGAAAGGTCAAAATCACAAAAATATGCAGAACGTAGGAACCAATTAATGAACAATATAGTAGAAGAGTACAAAAACGGGTTTATTTCTCTTGGTCACTGTATGGAAAAACTGCGTTTTTAATAAAATATCTATTGAACATTTTTAGCCACAAGTAAGTTATGCGCTGACCTTTAAAAAATATACTTGTGCCTATTTAAGTAAATATTATGTTATATCTTTAGATGTTTATAGTACAAAATAAATAACTCAAGACTGATTTTACCAACTGTGTCATATTAAAAAAATATGTCAATAATATGACAAAGTTAACTAAGATGAATAATAAACATCCCAACACTAGTACCTACACTAGTACCTAGTGCCATTGGTGGAATAAAATTTTAAATAATAAATTATTCCACTAATGGCACCTGCGAAAAATATCCATAGGTGCCGTATGTGGAATACCTCAGGTGCCATTCACTCGGGTGCCGTTTAAACGGGTGCCCAATGTGGAATACGTCATTATATGGGACATGGGACCTAAACATACCGGCGAAATGTGGGTGTACTTACATTAGTACACCTCAGCTTACAGCGATGAAAAGGACATGCTTCGCCGACCGCAAATAAATTTCGGAAATGGGCAGGAAATAGTTAAATATCGTCAAACATAAATAGATTCGAGAGTATATAGATAAAATTGTAATTAGTACTTACTTACGTCGATTCAATTAAAAGTCAACTTTACATACTATAAAGCATTTTATAGAACCCCTTGAAGCGTGATCGCGATGTTTTCCTACCAAATGATGGTAAAATTAAATTCGCTCACGAATTATGTTAGAAGTGATCGTGTAAAAAGTACAGTTAAATATGTACATACATTCACGCCTTTTTCCCATAGGGGTAGGGCAGAAACTACAGAACGCCATCTGCAACGATTCTTGTATACTTCTTTTGCTTCGTCCATATTCATACATCTTGTCATACTCGTGCGCCGGTTGCGGGTACTACGCATCTGAAATAAATTACAGCTAAAACTATTGCAATCCCTAAGCTATGACCTAGGTACAGGTCAGAACCTTAACATACCGGCGAAGTGTGGGTGTACATTAGTACACCTCTACCTAACCCTTCAGGGAATACAGGCGTGATGGTATTTTTGAACCAATTTCAATTTTATTTGCCTCTATTTATGTTCGACTTTTTTATGGGACCATGGGATAAAAATTTCTCTTTTCATCTGTTTTAAGGAAGCTAATAAGTCTTCACTTACATTTTCCACTAAACCACTTCACCTCACGTGGTAATCTATACTTATATTATAAAGCTGAAGAGTTTGTTTGTTTGCTTGAACGCGCTAATCTCAGGAAATACGGGTCCGATTTGAAAAATTCTTTAAGTGTTAGATAGCCCTATTTATCGAGGAAGGCTATAGGCTATAATCATCACGCTAAAACCAATAGGAGCGGAGCATAAATGAAAAATGTTACAAAAAAGGGAAAATTTTAAATGCAGAAAAGCCGAGAAACCACGCGGGCGAAGCCGTGGGCGGAAAGCTAGTCTATTATAATAGTAACAATGGGTATTGTCGCTTCGTTTCAAATCGGTACAATCACCGATAAATTCAGTCCCCCAAAAAGTACCCTTCGGATAACTTTTATTGTTACCCTCTGTTTGCCAAACCCTCCAAGGGGTTTCAAATGAAAATTATTGGTACTCTACTTAGAGTATGAAACTGTTAAGTATAAAAATAATATTGTACACATATACGTGTTCTCTTTCTAGCAAATGTGATCGAAAAGAGATAGAGTTTTTAGGTACTACTAGTTCATGTACGAAGCTTGGTAGGGCCATTAAATAAGCCAAAGTCAAAATAATTTATTCAAGAAAGATTTTTGTTGTGGTAGAGCCACGCTGTTCGCAGCATGAATGGATCGGCTCAGCCGGGGAAGTACCACACTCTCGCAGAAGACCGACGTCCGAGTAGTAGCGGTTCGCTACTGCGCTTCGTTCGGTGAGCGAGAGGGTCGGAGGTCCTCCCTTCTTTTCTCCTTCCCCTCCCTTTGTCTAAATAGGCTCGGCGACGCATCTGCAACTCCTTTGGTTTTGCAGATGTCCATGGGCGGCGATGACTACTTATCATCAGGTAACTCGCCTGCTCGTTTGCCGAGTTATCCCATAAAAAGGTAGTACTTTTTGAACGTAAAAATACCTGCCCGCAGTTGGATTTTTGCTTCACTAAAAAAACTAAACCTTTAGGTTCCGCGGGACCGACTCTAGGAATCGCTTTGTAGCTCATGTTGCTTCGATTATGGTTTCGGTTCGCTGGTTTCCTGGCCCAACCCGCCACACGCTTCACACACGCGGCCGAATGGCCGTTGGTAGGGTAGATACGGTATCGCATGTTTGCACAGAGATAAGCTCCGATAACGTACAGCTTTCGGTCGGAACCTGTGCGCCGAGCTTGGATTAAGTTGTTCGCTTTACAAAATTATGGTATTTAGGAAATTCAGTTAGACTTCTTCCAACCGTATTCATCAAAACACCTAATGATACTCCTTGATTGAGGATAACTAGCCAACCTTCTTCGATGTTGTAAAAAAGTTTTGAGTTACGTTACGACGGATATTAGTGTTAAAAATTATCTTTACCAAACTTGTGATCGAAAGACATCTGTCTGAATATTGCCACTAATTAAAAGTTCATAATCCATATATATTATTATAAATGCAAAAGTAAATCAATCTGTCTGCTTGTCACGTTTTCATGCCTAAACCGCTGAAGCAATCTTGATGAAACGGACCTTAGAGAAGGACGCTCCCTTCCTCTCATGCTCCCTTAGATATCACTGCTTGCGGTAGCGTCATTGGTCGGGTCACCCCCTTCCCTCTAAAATGGCGAGGGGGGTGATGGCTGATCCGTGCGTTATACTCGTGAACGGGTGCTGCTTGTGGTGACTGGTCGCCTTGCTGGCTATCGTGTCTTAAATATGTATATATTTTTTTTTTTTTTCCCTTTTTAATTCACAAGTTGACTGGGTGGCCTTGTAGGTCCTAGTAATCATGCATAATATTATTTTGTTTTCAAATGTTTATTGTACGATATTAAAATGTAAATGTGAGTACTATGTAGGTTAGCTTTAACACGTATCAGATGTATAATAAACTTCTCTGACAGTTTTGAGTATTTCACATGACCTACACAAATGTCCTGCTGATCTGGTATCGTTGTGCGACGGGTCGTTGAGCTCCCTATAAAATGGTTGAGCTACACGATGACTGATGTATGCGTGCCGTCAGTTAGGACAGGTCAACTCAAAGCTGCTATGGCTCTTTCTTCAAAAGGCCTGTTCAGATTTTGCCCTACATTGTTAAACTCGCATATCTAACAACAACTATTGTCTGGACTTTAAAAGAGACCATGATTATCTGAGTTTGTTTCGACGTTTCTTCTCAGAGGTCGTCAGATAGGAAACGTCGGCGCCATATAGTTAAAAAAAAAATGAAAAAAATCGACTTGTAAAAGTGTCCTGAAAAGATCTATTTACAGAAATAAATATCATTTCATTTCATCATTTCATTTCATTTCGACATGGGCTACATTTTGTCCCAAAAATCCTTTGGGATGCGAGCTGGGGATGAATAAGGAAAATAAGACATATACGAGTAGTATTCAATATTTGAGAAACTCTCATTAAAATTTAATATAAAATCGCTTTCTACGGATTTTATCGCGTTATAAGTATAGATATTATTTAATGATGTTGGGGATCCTTTACAGCATCCATGGTCACGGGTGAATGAATGGTCTGATAAGGATGAACGCGATAAAATCTGTAGAAAGTACTTAGTTTTATTTCAATGTCTAATATTCGCGTAAGTGTTAGAAACCAGAAAACTCTCATTTAAAAAAAATCTCACGAATTACCAATGTTCTACGTAACAAATTGATTCTGTAAGTATCTAAAAAAAACTCAAGGCACCTGAGCTATTTGCGACAGAATTTATTAAAATATTTTTATCCATTCACAGAATCTCGTTGACATATTATTATTCAGGGTATTTCATTGATTTAGAATCAAACTATCAATAACTTTAATAGTGTAGTATACTGCGTATATTTTAGACTATCTTTCGATCTGAATCGTTTGTTCCAGTCTCGTGTGTATTTGAATTTAGGAAATATTACACAATGCGGGGCTAAAGACCTTTGACGTCATGAAACGGGAGAAAACACTGGGAATATTATGCGGAAATGCAAGATGGTTCCGTATCATATTTTTTAGGGAGATATTTTAAATTACTAAATTTATTTGTTAAGCTTTCTGGAGTTGATATTGTCGGTTTTGTTTGTTGTTCTGTACTGTCTATAATTATCTGTTTATTTAGTGTTTGCTAATAATAATGATTACCTGATTTCATAGACCATTCAGGAAGAACATTAGTCTGGCAAATATTCCTTCTATATTAAGAAGGAATAATGTTCTTCATTCTAATAAACCATTCTTAACCATAAATAAACCATCTTTAACAACGAAAAATATACAGTAAATAATACTGTCATCCTTTTTATTGTGTTGATGACACGCTTTAATTATGATCCCTCCTTGCGTTCCTCGCTTGGATGAATTATACTCTTAGATGCCCTAGTTCACCCTGAAGTAGCTGGCAAAATCCTGTTTGGTTTTACCGTCACACAATGTGTATGAAAAACCTTTTGGTCCCATCCAATACTGTCAAAATATTGGCTTTAATTCAATGATTACAGATCCAATTTGCATTATAAGAATTTGATTAATTTATTATTTTACGATGGTTTGAGCAGAATCTGAAGCAATCAGCTGCAATGTCATAGAAAATTAAACAAAGAATCTTCGTCTAAGATACCATTTTTTTCGATCCAATTTCGATGATCAGCCTCCATTAGATGAGACAACAGGGTATGTTGTACTCTTACCAACTACAACTGCAGTTGCCTTCCCTAAGTTCGGGGCTATTGGACTCGCGATCACATTCCCTACGGTACCCTAAAAAGGTCTTCAATTTGTCAATGACCGAATCTGCGATTATAATCTCTGTTCCAGTTCCTATGTAAATGCTTAGTTTACCATGCCATTTCCATTGCTAAACCCTCACTGACGACTCATGTTTTTATGTGACACCATCGTCACTACCTGATTTTTTTATAGGCAAATTATTGACGTGAAAAAAGTTTTTATACGATAAATATGCAAGGGTGAGTCGTTCATTTATTATCGTCCTTTGTTTTCGATTTTTATGTTGTATTTTAAGCTTCAAAAAAATAAATCGTATTTACATTATAGCTTTTAATGAATCCGTTGTTATAAGATTCCTCATTTGAAAATGATGAGGTGCTGCTATGGGTTCCAAATATGAGTTGATACCAGAGGATATGGCAATTTGGGTTATTGTTTATTTAAAAAAAAAACAATATAATGCTATTGGTTCTGATATGAATTGATACCACACGTTATGGAATTTATATTTTTTTAATATTTACAAAAGAATAAACGCATATGCAGTTTTTTAACGCAGCAGTAGAATCCGTATGTCTTAAAATGTTTATGCAAATATTATTCTTGTAAGTACTCTGTTACTAAAATAGAAGATTCTATTGGAATTGATTAAAACAGGGAAACGAATGAGAAATGGATAGGTTCATGTGGATTCAATAGGATAACGGTTTGACACGTGTTTTAGCTAGCTGTGTTTAAATATTAATAGACTAGTTGGCTAATATTTTTAATGGTCCCAGGGGCGTAGCTACCGCCGTATCAGCCGTATCAATGATACGGGGCCCCTAGGCTACAGGGCCCCCAACGTTTCGAAAACAACGAAAAATTCGTAAAATGGTATCCACAATAACAAAAACATTAAAAAACTGACATAGATGCCTATAGTTTTCACTTCAGAAATGACAAAGCTAAAAATGCCTAAAATATTTACCCTCATTTGCACCCCCCCCCACCCCCCAGTTATTTTGATATAGGGCCCATCCAAGGCACGCTACGCCACTGAATGGTCCCATAAAACAATTGAATATAAATAGAGCCGAACTCCATCATCATATCAGCCTATTGCCGTCTACTGCTGAACGCAGGCCTCCCCCAAAGAGGGCTAACCATTCTGATCTCGGGCAGCACGAGCCGAGCAACAAAAACAAAATAAAATCGGTAAAAAATGGCACTATAGGACATTGTGACGTCATATTTTGGATTCCCCATACAAATGTTATACTAACACTGGTTTTGTGGGAAAGGGATACAGCATCCCCTGTCAATCCCCGCCAAAAAGTTTGACCTTACATCTTGGAACTTTGTAAGTCGATTTTTTTTCAGTATACGAATTATTTAAAAAAATAATTCTATAGGTAATTTTTTTTTTAATAACATTTTATTACGTCAACCAACACCAATCAATTACCCTATTATAGCCTTTTAGTTGTAGCCAGTTTAATTTTTAATTTAATTATAGTCAAGTTAAAATCTGCAGTATAATTTTTAGTTATAGTAAAACTTTGCATTCCATAAAATAGCAGCTGTCCGCCCGCGGCTTCGCCCGCGTATACGTTTATAAAGAAAGAAAGAAATTTTTTTTTTATTCTTGGACTTACACAGAGCAGAAACAATAACAAACAGATCTAAACAAACAAAATGAGATCTAAATAAACAATTTATCACTTAGGGGTATGAAAAATAGATAGTAGACGATTCTCAGACCTACTGAATATGCATATAAAATTTCCTAAAAATCGGTCAAGCCGTTTCGGAGGAGTATGGTAACTAACATTGTGTCACATGAATTTTATATACATATAAGATTACGATAGTGTGCTTACATGAAAAAAATACCTAGTCATCGACATAAAAAAGCCGAGTCCACAATCCACCAATGGCGCGGCTTTGTTTTGAAATTCAAATTTGGAAGCGATTTAAATGCGCGCCGCCAATAGGTCAGAGTGGAATGTATTGGCATCGCAAGTGGGTGTTTACGTACCACTGTCTTTATGTAAAGCAAACGTATGTAACTGGTGGTATGACGTTTTTCCTGTCCCCGGCCGGGCAACTACATACATACATACATATTGTCACGCCTGTCTCCCATGGGGGTAGGCAGAGACTACGGATTTCCACTTGCCACGATCCTGGCACACTACTTTCGCTTCATCTACATTCATTAATCTCTTCATGCATGACCGTCGGTTTAGGGTGACGGAACCTGGCCTTTTTTAAGAACATCCGCAATTTGGGAAACTAACACGGAGAACAACCTTTTTTTTTTAATTTGTGTGTTATTTTGTATCATCCTCCTCAAATCGTCATCAGCCCATTACATTGTCCCACTGCTGGGCACGGGTCTCCTCTCAGTACGAGAGGGATTAGGCTATAGTCTACCACGCTAGCCTACTGCGGGATGGCAGACTTCACATGCCGTCAAGAAAATCTCTCAGGCCTGCAGGTTTCCTCACGATGTTTTCCTTCACCGTTTAAGCGCGTGATAATTAATTATTAATACGCACATCACTTCGAAAAGACAGAGGTGCGTGCCTTGGATTCGAACTCGAGACCTTTGACTTGGAAGTCCAATGGTCATATCACTAGGCTATCACTGCACTTTTCTTAAATCAAATCAAATAAAATCAAATGTTTTTATTTCAAATAAGCTTTTACAAGCGTTTCTGAAACGTTACGCCTCTAGTTGCATGGTTCCAAAAAGTTAATCTGGCAAGAAATTCCATGGATACCTTTTCGGACCTGCTGGTTGCCAATTAGAGACGCAGGTACAAACCCTGCCTGAGATCGAATTTTTCTTTCACTATGAAATTTTCTTTATTAGAAAATTAATACATACATACATACATACATATTGTCACGCCTGTCTCCCATGGGGGTAGGTAGAGACTATAGATTTCCACTTGCTACGATCCTGGCACACTACTTTCGCTTCATCTACATTCATTAATCTATTCATGCATGACCGTCGGTTTAGGGTGCTCGGAACCTGGCCTTTTTGAAGAACATCCGCAATTTGGTTGCGGTACGTTCGCCGAGGTCTTCCCCTTCCAACTCGTCCATCCATTCTCACCATATATACTTGTTTCGTCAATCTCCGTTCATCCTTTCTCTCTACATGACCAAACCATCTTAACATACCTTTCTCAATCCTTGTTACTACATCTTCTTTCACTCCACATCGCTCCTCCAACTCCAAATTCATATCTTTGTGAATATGTTAGGGATTGCTTCCAGTCTAAGCAGATGTGGCTGAATATCAGTATTTTACACGAAGCGATCAGACTTCCGCGACCCAAGTTCTGAGCAATACCGATATGCTTGGCATTAGTGTTTGTCAGGCTTTTTGTACTACTGCCTACCACTACGATTGTCATAGGTGCTCGTATGACTTCCTTGACCGACGGATTTACGAGCTCTCCGAGGCACAAAGGGTCCCGATATGTTAAGAATGGTCACCCATCCGTAGTCTGACCACGGATGCACAGATTCACCTTTTAGATCGATCGATCACGGTACCTAGTTATAACTTAACCAGGCGCCTTTTTGCGGCTAATAAGATTTCATGAATGTGAACTCTAAAATAATATATGTTTTTACAGATTGCATCTTTGAAGAAGTTAGTTGATGAGCTTCAAGCTTCGTTGCAGTCTGAGGTAAGTGTTTCATTCTTTTTGCTGGTCTCCTTACAGTCTTAGCGTGATGTTAAAGCCTAAGTTACTCCTTATATTATCAGCTGTTTTCCAGAGAAAGTCCCGTCAAAATCGGTTCAGCGGTTTCGAAGATTGGTGAAGAAACTGATAGACAAACTTTTTAGAAAGGTAGGTATAGTAAAAAGCTGTTATTTTGACATTAAGTACAAACAGTCACTGCAATTTTATGTATATCATTTGGTTCCATAAATATTAAACCTATCGAAGAAGTCTCGAAGCTTTTGAAAGTCTCTCGTAGGAAAACGACTAGGTAATAAAGGTTGCGGTTTCACTGATATTTTTTTCAAGATGATAATACCTTTTATCGTCCTCCCAAAGTCAACCCCGATTCCCTGAAGGATTTTTAATTTACTCATTGGGTTAATAGGAAAAGTATTTTTGTAGAAACTGCATAACAGTCCATCTCCTATAGGCGCGCGTCGATGATCAATGGTGTCACAATGGGCAATTGGAACTTAACATAACCCTTAAAAGAAATTCTGTTGTGGTAGGGCCTCGCTGTTCGCAGCATGAATGGGCCGGCTTGACCGGGGAAGTACCACACTCTCGCAGAAGACCGACGTCCGAGTAGTAGCGTTTCGTTACTGCGCTTCGCTCGGTGAGCGAGAGGGCCGGAGGCCCAATTTCTCCCTCAGTCCCCTTCCTTCTCCTTTTCTCCTTCCCCTCCCTTTCCCTAAATAGGCTCGGCAACGCATCTGCAACTCCTTTGGTTTTGCAGATGTCCATGGGCGGCGATGACTACTTACCATCAGGTAGCTCGCCTGCTCGTTTGCCGAGTTAACCCATAAAAAATAATAATAAAAAAAATGATATAATCATCACACTAAGGTTGTCTGCCAGAAAATGCCTAATGGCATTAAGACCGCCTTTGTATATAGCAACGGTGCATAAAGAATAAATAAATAAATAGAACAGGATCCATTAACAACTCCCAAATCACCATAATTATAATTGTTAGAAATCACGGGTCACAGGAAACACTAAATATTTATGTTTAGTAAAAGAATTTTTAATAAAAAACTTACGCACTGTCTAGTATACTGGCAGTTGATGATTATCCTACTGTATATCTTTAACAATAAGGTTGAAAATTGGTCTATTGTTGCCCAATGCCTATATGTCGATACCATCAGGTCAGAAGGTTGGGTGCGGGAAATGCTAAGTGTGCTTCAAATATATCGTATTTAAATGACTGCAACTCGTAAGTTCTTTGTATGTCATTAATCATTTATTATGCAGTCTTGTATAAAATGGTTATATAGGTATATGAGTTATTTTATTATCGACTAGAGAGTTGCCCGCGGCTTTGCCTGTGGATTTTTTTTAACTTTTACTAATTTGTACCGAAGAGAGAAACCGGACAGCCGTATTTTTTTATAAATCATAAAAAAACAGGTCTTTATGCAAGGAAAGGGGGTAATAATTGTGAAGTGAGTTAACCGTGTCATGTGGGGTGCCGTCTGAATGGGCTTCATTGGCATCACGACGCACTAGTGATGAACAGTAATGTAGTCGTACTTGCGCAAGCTACTTTTTTATTTGTTAAGTCGGCAAACGAACAGATCAGCTACTTGATGGTAAGTAGTCATCGCTATCCATGGACGCTTGCAACTCTGTGGCAAGGAGAGGAGGAAACGGGAAGGAAGGGGACTGAGAGAGGAATTGGGCCTCTGGTGCTCCGCACTCACCGAACAAAACGCCACGGTATGCATACTGCTACTTCACGTCGATATTCTGTGGGAGGGTAGTACTTCCCCGGTCGTGCCGACCCATTCATGCTGGCATGTAGGTGCAACTTTGAAAACTACTGCGAATTGTCTGCAATAGGCTTTCATCATCATCATCATCATCAACCTATTACATTGTCCCACTGCTGGGCACGGGTCTCCTCTCAGTACGAGAGGGATTAGGCTATAGTCCGCCACGCTAGCCTACTGCGGGTTGGCAATAGGCTTTAGTGCAATTAAAATTATTCTTTCTATCTATCTTTATAAAACTGAACCACAGTGCGCTGTTTTAAGATAAAAGTATTGATCGCAACACTGCCGGGGGTTGATAAGACTGTCCGTATAAAAGCTCAGATAAGCTGGTCACACTTTTGTTTCGTCATATTAACGGCTGTAGGCGGGTGTTTCAGGTATGTCAATTTTTTCTATGATATTTAGATATTTTTCTATCTATATAAAAAATAATCTCGAAGATGTTACGATCGATTTGAAATTTTTGTTTTTTTTCCGTGTTTTTAAAAGATGTATGGATGTGGAAGAAGCGAAAGAGATTTGTAAGAGTCGTAGCAAGTGGCGGTCTATAGTTTCTGTCCACCCCTGAGGGAAAAGGCGTGAGTGTATGTATTATATTTTCTTCACCGCTATACTGGGGGTGGATTAGGAAGTAAACAGGATCGTTTGTTTTTTAGATACTTTCTAGTAATTTTTAAGAGAACTTTAAAAAAGTGAAGAAAATTTGAAAATGTAGTCCTTAGTGCGTTTTTATTATTTACGTAAGAACTAAAAAACCACGGAAAAGATTTATCTCTTCCGTGATCAAGGCAACCTTCAACTCCCTTGTTAAAAAAAATAAGACTGAAAACCCCCTCCCCCCTAAATCATCTTACGTTATAAATGAGTGGCGCCGTGTACAGTCACGAACAAAAATATATACACACTCACTGAAATTCGAAAGCATTTTCCTTCGAGAGTATCTATCCAAATGTCGAAATATAGTACTAATTAGTAAATACTGTGTTAAAAGCCCCTGTCAGCACATCTCAAAATTGTAATCAATATAGTTCCGCAGAAAATTGTTACATAATTTGACTGAATGTATTGGTGCTGG
This sequence comes from Subacronicta megacephala, assembly GCA_958496365.1. Classification (NCBI taxonomy): domain Eukaryota; kingdom Metazoa; phylum Arthropoda; class Insecta; order Lepidoptera; family Noctuidae; genus Subacronicta; species Subacronicta megacephala. Next base: position 8,919,631 of record OY292539.1, on the reverse strand, counting down.
TCAGTGTACACATATTAGCTATACAAATTAATATGCTGGTCTCGTATTGTAAATGCTTTCCGTACAATGAGAGGTCAGCTTATACTGGAAATGTATAGCTTGATGTGTAGCCGTGTGTACAGTTTATTTGTTATTATAAAGGGTTTTAACATAAACATAACATACCATCACGCGTCTACTCCCTGAACGGTTAGGCAGAGGTGTACTAATGTTCACCCACAGTTTGCCAGTATGATTAGGTCCCATGTTACAGGGGGCGAGCCTTTGCCATTAACCGGGCATTAGAGGTTTTTTTTAGTTTGTAACTACAAAAAAGTATAAAATAATGGATAGCCAGAGGTCTATAAGGTCGCCATCGATAGTACAAACCATGCAAATGTCGTTACGACGTCGTCCTGTATATTAACGAGCTTCTAATGCATGCGCGCGCGCTTGATTGTATTAAATTTCCATCGCTTAGTCTTTGTTAGGAAAAGGAAATGACCTTTGCTCCTTGTATTTAAAAAAAAGAACTTCTTTTTTAAATATAGCGTCTAATAACCTAATTTAAAAAAGGATATCCTTAATCTAAACTTATTGGTTATGTTTTAAATAGTTTTTTACATAACATACCATCACGCCTGTATTCCCCAAAGGGTTAGGTAAAGGTGTAATGTATACCCACAGTTCGATGGCATAAACTAAGATTTGTTTCCATTGTAAAAATATTTAATAATACTTTAAGTACCCGATTTGGTTAATTGTACAAATAAGTAAGTTTGGCATAGGTATACATAAAAAATATGGGCCATAGAAGGAATGTAAAAAAGGGCGAAGCGGGAAGAAAATAACTAAAATTATATTTTGGGACGAAGGAAGCAATTTGTTTGGGACGACCTTTGTTTTTTTTTATGTGGAACAAAACTCAGATGGCCGAACAAAGGATAAATCGCTGAAACACGTCAGTAGCCCGATTCATGTAATTAAAACCGTAGCGATGTCGCAGCGACTAAATCGTTAAAACAGTTTTCCAGTGTTATGTGAATACTGTCAAGCCAACGTTTTAGAACCATTCTCGCTCAACAAACATATGTGAATACGGTTCAACGATTTTGCAATATTTCTAAATCAATCCGATCGACGGATGTGAATAGGAAAACTGTTTCAACGACTATGTCGCCACGACATCGCTTAGGTTTTAATTACGTGAATCGGGCTACTGCTTTGCATGAGGTCCTCGGTTCTATTGTCAAGTCCAGTACCTACAGTGTTTTTGGGGCTTTCTGTTTTGAAATTCTTAATAGCAGCGCACCCCTAATTAAATAAATCGTTTTTCTTTCTTTCTTAATCATCCGAATAACATTTATAAACCCTTTTATTTCTGTAAATAGATCTTTTAAAGACCCTTGATGTCACGGAGCTATGTAATGTACCGTAGGACACGTCTGTTTAACCTTCGGGAAATACAAGCGTGATAATATGCAAATACCGGGGACAGAAAAGATCTTGACATAGTTTAATTAAAATAAAAAACTGTTTAACTAAGGAAGTCTCCACTCCACATACGTCACAGTCCAATCGTGTTAGTTGGTTAAATATATCTTTAAATAGTTGTGTTACAATACAGTTGTTTGTTTGTCACGCGACACCTGCTCAAATAGCCCAAACAAGTGTTTGTCTTTCCACTTTGTTTTACTCATCGTTGTTTAGTTTTCATTTTGGGGAAATTTATAATATTCTATGGGTTTTTGACTATATTCATTAACTAGCTTTGCTTCAAGGTTTCATCGGCTTTGCTCTGGTCCTAAGATACGGAGCGTGATGTTAAATAGCCTATAACTCTCTGCTTCAAGGTTTCACTGGCTTTGCCCTGGTCCTTAGAGACTTAGCGTGATGTTAAATAGCCTATAACCTTGTATCATCACTGTTGGTTATCGTGGGCAAAACCTAGTCATTATTAAGTATAGATACGCGGTTATATCTATCTTAAATAGTTTACTTACATGCGTTGTTGAGATCATAAGAGCAGCTACTACCAAGTATTAGGTCCTGGGTTCCGGACAGGTCGAACGTTTTCTCTATGATATTCTCAGTAGCAGTTCGGAGTTTTGATTTGTAGCAATAGGTTCGCACATGAGAAGGTTGTCATACGAACACCTATGACAATCGACATATGATGACATAGACAATGACCAGTCTATTTTCCGGATATCGATATGACGGTCGCTTCGTGTAGAATAATGATATTCAGCCGTATCTGGAAAGACTAGAAGCCGTTCCTTTACATAGGGTAAAACCCGGATAGTCGCCCCGGGGCTATAGTTGCCTTCAGCAATTACTCTTGTTTCGCGAATGAAACACATATTATTTTATTTATTTATCTATCGAGAGACTGCCACTACGTGTTGCGTGTCTCTGTGTGATTGCATGGGACGGCTGGATGCGGTCAAAGTTTTTGCGGGATAAATGTCCTCTTTCTCGACGGGGCATCTATCCTAAACGTAATCTACATTATTCTGGAAATATCAAAGATAATGTTTAATCCTTTCATAAATTATAATTATAGGATTAAAGACCAAAGTACCTACCCGTTTTACAAATAAAGAATCTTGCTTTTTGTACAAAGAAATATAAAGAAATAGAAAAGTGGGACATCTATCTATGTGTTTTACCCTACTTGGGAAAGGGCTAGGAGGATGAGTTTTTGCCTCCAGATACTCATGTTAATCCACAGATACTTATTGCTTAATAATAAAGCTAGTTTTAGTATTTCCTTGACACACGGCTCTTTGAACTATGCACATGTATATTTACTATGCATAGGTATACTATACACGGGTATACCGTCGCGCCTATAGCCCTAACAATATTTACTGCACATTGTTCGTAATGCATGTGCGTTGCATTGAGCTGCACTCTGGTATGTGTATGTAGGTTTCCGCTCTTTCCGACAATCCGGGACCGATCCTCACCACCAAGCATGTCACCGGACTGGTCGGACGAGTTGGTTGTGTCAGACGGAGAACTGGATCGAGCGAGTAACCGCCTTAGAGCTCGTGAAACCGCTCCAGGACCGGATGGTATTCCAGGTCGGGCCTGGGTACTGGCCCTAACTGATTTAAGGGATTACCTAGGAAAACTCTTCAACGGCTGCCTACGAATGGGTGTATTTCCTTCCAGTTGGAAGGAGGCAAGGTTGGTTCTGCTAAAAAAGGAAGGCCGGGCTGCGGATTCTCCGTCGGCATACCGGCCCATATGCCTGCTCAATGAGGCATCTAAGCTATTCGAGAGAATAGTTGCCGCTCGCCTCGTTGAGCACCTGTCAAGAGTTGGTCCCGATCTATCGAATAGCCAGTACGGTTTCCGGCAGCAGCGATCGACGGTAGACGCGATACTTCGCGTCCGCTCCCTTTCAGAGCAGGTAGTGTCCCAGGGCGGGGTGGCGTTGGCTATAAGCTTGGATATTATTAATGCCTTTAACTCTATACCCTGGGACACGATAAGGGGAGCCCTGGCATATCATCAGGTGCCTCATTACTTACGCATAATTGTCGCGGACTACCTACGTGACAGGTACGTACAATATGTGGGCAGGGATGGTAGAATCCATCGAAAAAAGATTTTGTGTGGGGTTCCACAGGGGTCAGTCCTAGGCCCACTCCTGTGGAACCTTGCATATGACGCGGTTTTGCGGGTCGATCTCCCAGCTGGTGTGAGCATTATTTGTTATGCCGATGACACTTTAGTGTTCGCCAGCGGGGACACTTTTGAGGGGACCAGCCAACTTGCTGAGCTCGGAGTGGCAATAGTTGTTGCTAAAATCCGCGAGCTGGGTCTGGAGATAGCGCCTCATAAGACCGAGGCACTATGGTTTCACAAATTACCACGAGGTAGAGAACCACCCAGCTCATCGGTATGCGTTGGTGACGCACAAGTTCAGGTGGGCAGGGATATGAAATACCTTGGCCTTACCTTAGACAGTCGCTGGGGTTTTGAAGAACACTTCAAACGCCTAGTGCCCCGGATTGAAAGGGTGGTGGGTGCCTTGCACAGACTCCTACCCAATCTCGGGGGACCGCGGGAGGAGGTTCGTCGCCTCTATGCGGGAGTTGTGCGTTCAATGGCACTATACGGAGCGCCTATATGGTCAAAAAGACTGTCAGGCGTCCGGCGCAGCAGAGCTAAGTTGAATAGTCTGCAGCGTAAAGTAGCTATTCGCATCGCACGAGGATACCGTACGGTGTCTTTCGAGGCGGCAACTCTCCTGGCGCGCTTTCCGCCGCTCGACATTCTGGCTGCAATGGACGCAAAGGTTTATGACCGGATCCGTGCCATTCGCCAGGGCGGTGAATGCGCGCCTGCGACGGCGTTTGAGGGGTTGAGGCGGGAGGAGCGACACCACGCGCTCGAGCGATGGCGGGAGCGGCTCCTTGAGCCGCAATTTGCACACAAGCGGGTAGTAGAAGCCATTTTGCCGTGTTTCGGGGCCTGGCTGCGTAGAGGCGAACGCGTCACCTACCGACTTACTCAGGTATTCACCGGGCATGGTTGTTTCGGTGAATACTTGAACAAGATCGGACGCGAAGCAACGTCGAATTGCCATCACTGCGATGATGAACAGGATACTGCCCAACACACGCTTGGCGAATGTCCTGCTTGGGAGTCGGAGCGACGGACCTTGACCGACGTAATCGGACAGGATCTCTCTCTGCCAGCAGTGGTATCAGCCATGCTGGCGGAGTCTACGAATTGGAGGGCAGTAGCCTCTTTCTGCGAGACCGTTATGGTCCAGAAGGAGGCCGCGGAGCGGGATCGTGAAAGGGCTAATCCCGCCCGGAGGAGAAGACGCCGACGCCGTGGTGGCAACCGCGCCGGTGTCTAGCCCATCAGGGGGCTTAATGGAGAATCCCCTGCCTATTGTCACTCGAACGACAAGCGGGGGCCTCTGAGGTCGTGGGCGCTTAGAGTGGGGACTCTGGGTGTCCATTAAACGACCTCAGGGATGACGGCGACACGAAGTGGTCACGTGCCGCTGTATGTACCACATAGAGATAAAGAAGGGCTAAGAAAACATAGCTGAGACGGGCTATATGCGTGGCACAGGAAGCGATCCGGAAGAATAAGATAGTTCCCGGATCCTTCCAACATTGTGTTGAAGTGGCCAACGGGGGGGTTTTAGTGAGGTAAAAATCCCACACACCCTGGCCTGTACCCCCAATAGGCCGGCAGCCATTTGAAGGTTTCCTCCTCGCAACAAAAAAAAAAAAAAAGGTTTCAGATGTAACATAGCAATTACTATATTGCCCTCGGGATTACTCGCATCTTAAAGGAATTTTTGGGTCAAAAACAAGATGATACCTGTACACCCTCATTTCGCCGGTAGGTTTACATCCTATGTAATAGGAGCGAGCCTATTTCCTTGATGAAGCGGCGGTAGCCTAATGGCTAGGGCGTCGGACTTGCGATCACGTGGTTGCCTGTTCGAAACTCACCAATTGCACAACCGACGTGAACCCACTCGTAATACAAGCATTTAGCTTAGTACGAGGGGTTAACAAGATTACTAGTAATGGGCGACCCACATTGCTAATTTTTTTTACAAAAAAATCAATTAGTCGCCCAGCATGTATCCATACTCCGAGCTTTGCTTGACCTAACGAACCCAGGAACTCGAGCGTAGCAGCCGACAGCGTGGTGGACTTTAGCCTTAACCCTCTTATTCTAAGAGAAGACCCTTGCCCTATGAGACCTATTCAATGTTCTGTGTGACATCCTTTTAGTTTTCGTATAGGGTATCGATATTTTTGTTAGGAAATGTGTAGTATTCGTTCTTTCTTTTTAAGTCACAAATGTGTGTGTCAGAAGGGAATTTCAAATGTTTCAAACTAGAGTTCAAAGGTCTAATTGGATTCAACCCCGAATGTATATGTATAACATTCAAGAACTTTATTTATTATAATGCATGTAGCATTTGAAACGTCGCACCTTGCTTCGTAGAACAGAGTGCATTTTTCATGCAGGCTTCAAAGGTGCGCCTGTGTGTCACAACCCCACCATGTGTGTGTGAAGGCGTATCTCAGGCGGCGCAAGCGCCGCCTAACCACTCAGTTACACTGTGGACGCCGTCGCGAGCGGATGTCCCGACCCAAAAACATTTGGATAGCGCACGTTCGATTTTTCAATAATTTTAAAGTGACGGCGGAGTTCAAATAAGGTTATCGGTTCATGTTTGCGGGTAGGATATCCGCGCCTGCTTGAGGTAAGTTTTGTAATCTTTGCCTTTTTTGTCTATTGTTTATTCACTTTTTTGTTTGTCTTTGATTAGCGCTCCGATGTACGGTTGCATAGGTCACAAGAGTAATTTTTTAAAATATTTTTTCCTGACTCATGTTTGTTCAAGTGACATCATATTTGGCACTTCCTTTGTAATGTGTCAAATATACAGCTCATTACCACAGTCAATGGATTTTATTATCTTGCAGCGGTGGTTTATAATAGGACGATAAATAATGATTCATATTAATATTTACACATGGCGTGGAAAGTACACACGGGAAAAGGTATCTTATTGATAAGGTGATATAGTTTCATTATCATGAGCAAGCTGGTGACTTCTGAAGGAAAATCTTGTCAGTATTTACGTATAACGCTCGTATCTTTCAATCCGGTGATGTGACGTATGCTTCAGGTCACACCCATGGGCAACGATAAGCAACAGATTGACTGAAAACGACTACATTCACATTTTCATTAAATCTACTTTAATAGTCCAGTTGGGTACTTACGTGATTCTTTTCGCTAACCTAACTTAACCTCGATTTCCTGATTGGATAATGTGTCATGGCATGGGTTTTCTTGGTTAGAAGTTTTCAGGAATTTTAAATTGCTGCTCGCTCCTGTAATATACTAATTATGTAATAAACCCTGAAATATATTGAGGAAATGTGGGTATAGATAAGTACACCCTTATCATAAGAAAATACAGGCGTGCTGGGTATGTCATAAGTTTTGGAGATTAAACTGAACTTGCAGTTGGATGCAAAAGAATCAATTTCACAAACGACTTAAAGGACTTCTCGTTTTATTCTTAGATATCGCCATTGTTAGTTATAAATCATTGGTAATTAACGGCAGATACACTTCTTGGGCTTCATCATTATTCCGCGTCAATTATCTATAAACCCATTATAACTATCCTAAGGACGAAGTTAAGAACTCCAAACCTCAATCTTAACGGCTGTTATCAATAACAAACCCGTCGGTAAATCTGCTTACTAGAGATTGAGTCCATACAAGTGACATAGAAAGAAATAATAAAACACATGTAATCCCATAAAAAAAAACGTGAGACACGGTAAATAGAAATTATATAAAAATGATAAAAGTAATGTCAAATAAGCAAATCCACAGTAAATCCAAAGCAAAGCACCATAGAAATCTAACCATACCAATATTATCGGCCGCAGAGATAATGATGGCGGGTGTAATTAAATTGAAATACCAATAAATACACTGCTAGGTTTAAAATAACTAATTATGTTTAAGCACAGCCTTGGCACCGTTTGTGGCTGTGCACCTCTTCGTGACTGCAAAACTGCAAATACTAGTTTTTCGTAATAATTCTTACCCTGATGAGGTTTGATATACATATAGGCTATCGATGGTTTTATGATCAATAGATAAATATATAGTATCGATTTTTCTACTATTTATATAGCCAAGAAAAAAATCTTAGGTAGTTCCTTCAGTAGCTTTCTTCTTAAAAATGAAATATTATTGTGGTGACTTCAACTTTAAAATCTGGTTCAGCAAATGACAGATAACTATTAACTTTATATTTGTAGTAAGCGCGACTAAGCGGTCCTGGGTTCTTAAAAGCAGCTCTGAGTTGGAATTTGACTGGCAAAAGGCTCGCCTCTGTTATATGGGAACTAAACTGTAGGTGTACATTATTACAACTCTGTCTAACTCTTTGGGAATAAAAACTTGCTGGTACGGTATTTTTATATCGGATCGAAGTCTTGAGTTAAAATGAAATAAAACTGCATATATCCAAATAATAATAATATTTCCTCCAAAATCGGGTTCCTCAAGGTTCGTTTCTATGTCCATTTAGAATCCTTAATAGCTTTTGAATACATCAGCCATCCGTCTGTGAATATCTCATACGATTAGGATATTACTTATCTAAAGAGTCCTGATCGTCCCAGGACTTGTGACCAGTGGTTCTTGACACAAGTTATTTCCATTATGCACAATTAAAGGTGTATTTTTTTTCATAGCCGTTTTACGAACAATGGTTCTCCTCGCGTGTCGATGCAATGTGTAATTTTATTACAAGTACCCAGCCAATGACAGATTACAATTGTAGTACACTGACGATTTACCTTGTTCAATGTCATTTTGTACTTGGCTGTGATGGCCTTTTACTGCTTAATTTCACAGTTATCTTACCGTCTAAGTTTATTGTGGGCTGGATAATTTCTAAGGACGATTTGCAAAATTAAAAGGCATACCGTTATATCTTGTATTGAAACTATCGCTTTTTTAACTGATTAATATAAAAATCATCCAAAAATAGGATATCATTATGAATCCTATGTAGAGGCGATAATTTACTGGTTAGTTTCCTACCAACCTTTTCAACTCATATTTCGTGACTGCCCGCGAATTTTATTCATAAAAACTATCGTTTCAAAACCTGACCACCATTTAACGCACGTTTTGCCCTGCCGTAAAGTTTAGCTGTAAAATTTACCTAGATAAAAAAGTAGCTTCTACTATATTTAACACAATTGAATTATTTTATCACCTCCTCAAAGTCAATGTTCTTATGAACACACGTAAGAACAAGTTATTGTTAATTCGGTTACAAAATTTACTTATCTTTATCACCTTCAAGAACATTTTCATTATGTAAAATACCACTCGAAGACAAATTGTACAGAATACAGCGCGCGCGGAGCGTTTTGCCAACGTACATATAATACTCATACATTATTCATTACCAACAATTAGCGATTCAAAATTACTTATTTATCGTTAAAAGACATTAATTCGTCCTCGCTGGGTTTTATATCGCGTAATTAAACCTCTTTAGTACATCACGCGTCACGAATTTCGAACGCAATTTGAAAAAGTAAATAGACCATAGAGGCTTTACACTACAGATAATGAAATTACGAACGTGACAGTAAAAATGGCGGGAAACGGCTTTCGACCGTTATTCCTGTTATCGGGCATGCACTGTTATCTTTAGAACATCGCCGAGGCGTTAGTTTTGAACGATAATTGTCTGATAATTTCTTTTGCTTACACACGTTCTGTTCATAAAACGCTTCGATGATTGCAGTTAGAGCATTCTGTAGTACAAATATATCAACTGAGAAATAATCAAATTAGAGCTACAGCTAGTGTATCAAAAGAATGTGCTAACCAAACATACAGAAGTTCAAATAATACGAATGTCTCGCTATGTTACGTAGCAAATCACGAGAAAACTATTTCTATGAGTTTGACTCATTGAATTATTAGCCGACGTAACTTTGCCATATACGGTATTTTGTTAAAAATAATTGTTGGACATAAAAACGGAATGGCTTGTCTTGAAAACTTATCAATTGTTTACATATTAAATACAAACTAGGTTTTGATAAATTTAGCAGGAAAATTTAAGCATTTTTTGTAGATTCAGGGTGTCATAGATACTTAAAACCATAAATTATAGTTTTGTTTCTATGATAATTTTGGTCCTTTGATCTTGACACCTCCATTAGACTGGTTCGAAATTATTATGGTTCTATAATTATAGAAATCCCAATATTATTTTTAACCGCAGTAAAAGAACCAGTTAGATCTTTCTTATGGGGTATATTATATAGACGGAGGAATGAGGAGAAACCTTTCCCAGTGGTGTAATAATACTGTAATAAATTAACTAGGTACGGTATGTATATTTTAATTACTTTTCCGTTGTTATCGGGGCCTAAACTCTTGTTTGTCATTAGCATATGTCGCCTGCGTATCTGTCGTCACGATTCACTTGAGGGGCTGATAATGCCGGATGTGGCAATGTTAGCGTTAAGGAATTAGGTTTTAAATACCTATATTTTACTTCATGCTAGTTCGTGTGGCTTATGAAAACTCAATGGAATTGGTTTTCAGAATATTTGGACTTCTCTATAAATAAGCTAATCAATCATTTTTCAATGATTGATTAGACTATTTATATACCAACCAATGATTTTTTTATAACAAATTATGTTATAAGATTATAAGGATATTGTTACTCAGTCCAGAGTCTAGACAGCATAGGATTTATTTACATTTGAAATCGACATTTGGAAATGTTAGATTTTGTAGTAAATTCCATGGTCATATTTTACCGCAAATAATAATTTGCTCTTTACGTTTTCCTAAGAAACATTTAACTTACAACCGTGTACTACAAGACGCCGGCAGATGCGATCTTTACTCATTTCTGCTTCCATTGTAATGTCTCTTTTGTACACAAGGACCGGTTTTAAGTATTCTGGAAACCAGTTTAATATGTATAAAAATTTTGGAAAATAATAATGAGTTCACTTATGATCCGTACAATAGCTTCTTGTTTCCGAGTTTATGTGGGAAAAAAGCAGTCTGTCCATCTGGTCGTAATTAAGTGTTATTGTGATGTTTTGGCTTGGTTTTACTTATTCTCAGACGTATATGTCTAAATATTTGAAACTAAGTTTCTATTAGCATTTTAACCAACAGTAAAATGTTTGCTTGTCCTTGTTGTTTTTTTTTTATGGCATAACTCGGCAAACGAGCAGGCGAGCTACCTGATGGTAAGTAGTCATCGCCGCCCATGGACATTTGCAAAACCAAAGGAGTTGCAGATGCGTTACCGAGCCCATTTAAGGAAAAGGGAGGGGAAGGAGAAAAGGAGAAGGAAGGGGACTGAGGGAGAAACTGGGCCTCCGGCCCTCCACACTCACTGTACGAAACGCAACAGTATGCATACTGGTACTTGACGTCGATATTCTGTGTGAGGGTAGTACTACGGTCGTACATTCATGCTGGCATGAATGGGTCTATTATAATATATATATATAATACTACTACAGTTTACACTTGATTTTTGCATAGAAATAATTGCTGATTAGTCTATTTATGAGGTGCTGTAAATTTTGGTCCTTTGATCCGGGAAAAGAACAGCGGTATAACTGTTCCGTATAATCATAATTACACAAAGCCGTAAAGTCTAAGAAGATAGTTGTATTATCATGGTTTAAAACGTTTTTAAGTGCGTTTTCTTCGGTACAAATCTGGGTCACATTATCTGATAACTTAGAGCCATAGATATAGTACTCAAAATTTCAATTATAGATATCATGATACGATATATTTCCGAGTAAACGAGTAAGTAATTGACGTAATCAGTTTATCTTTTAACAAGATTCTTAGAAATTTTACTTGTAAAAATTTTGTTTTTATCTGTACAAGTTACAAGCCTTGATTTTTTACCTAAATGTATATCTTTGTTAAAACTTTTTAAGTGAAACCTTCCAGATTAAATTTATTGCAAAAATATATCTTACTCTGTTAATGAAACGTACTAATTGTGGGCTTTGTATTTCACAGCAGGAATTAATCATCGTGTATTCGTGTCCAATTTCAAGACACGGATTTGCCTTTTTTATACACCAAAAAAAGTTTTTTAAACTAAATTATTTTAAAGTTACTAATATAGCTAGTTAAGCTCTGTAGTTCCAGTTTTGTTCTCAACTTAATTTTGACCTGTGGTAGGTTCGAATGTAGTAGGGAGGTAGCTGATATAAGGGTTTATAAAAATAATTCGGTTTTTCGCAAATTATTCGTTTATAATACATTCTAGGATCATGGCAGTAAGAATTGTTACATCAACTACAACTTATTCAAAACTGAGTACTAACACTTTTGCCTTCAAATTGTTATTGTAGCAGATATTTGGCCGAAACGTCTTTGGGGGCGTACCTTCGCGATTTTGCGCCCATTGTGTATATGTCCTCTATGGTATAGTTATGATTTCCTAGTCACCTACCTCTTAAATTTAGTTCTACAACCTAATAATCTACCGCTTGCAATAGATACCTTGGAATTTATGGTCATTTATTTTATTTATATCAGCCAACGAAGGTAAAGGACCAAACAAAAGCGTGGAACAGCAAAAGCCGGAGGTGTGAGAACGGATTGCGATATGTAACACCGTCTCCTCAGCAGTATGCACAAACGATGCCGCTTTGTTCCCAGAATGACATTTTATTGCAACTTGTTTTAATTTTTTTTTCTGGGAGTTATAATAAAATAACATTATCATCGACACGCTACATCTAGATGGTTATCATTATCATATCATTATCACGCCTGTATTCCTCGAAGGGTTAGACAGAGGTGTATTATTGCACACCCGGGGGCGGGCCTATTGCCATTAACCGGGCACAAATTCAGACTCCGAGCTGCTCATGAGAATTTCATAGAATAACTCTATAACACTTTGCTCGACCTGAGAATCCAACCCAGGGCCGCTAGTCGCGCTTTGGAGCACTAAACTAATAAGGCAGTTCTCATGACAATCGCTTTTCGAAACACGTAAAAATAAATGAAGAAAACGGTGACAATATTATAATTTATCTATGTATGTACCTATTAACTGTAGATTACAATTTAAATGAAGTATCACAGTACTTTTCAACCACCTTTTCAAAATGAAATGACTTTAAATAGACCTTTTAAGCCAGGGTCAAAGACCAGAGTCCAATTCGACCCGTATTATATGCAAATAAATATATCGATTGAAACATATCGATTACCTACAACGACAAAGAGGTGTCGCTACGAAATTCAAATCGGTATTAAAATCATTTAGGTATGTATTCGTTGACCAATATGTTTTATTTTATGATGTGGTAAGATTATTTTGCTATTGTAATTCCGTACTTATTTGTTCAATGACTTTTTGACATGTATTTTGGCCGAATTTGTGAATGGTGGCGTTTGGAAATATATTGTGTATAGTATACGAATAAATAAATGAATCAGTTACGAATATGATCAATATTAAGTTTAAAAGTTGGGCTCGTAAAAGGTATCGCTTATAATACACGTTAATATTTTATGTTGTTGAGTTAGTAAAAAGTAAGTTTAAAGCGGTTAGAAAAACGAGTTTAGAGAGCGACAACAATATATGAGGTAATATTTTGTTATAATATTGGTAGGCAGATCGAACAGTGATTAAATATAATCTTCCTGAAACCTGAAGAAAAAAATTGAGTTACTGTAGTATACCATCTCTGTAGTATTACCCCGATGGGTAATACCGGCTCTGCCTAACCATTTGAGGAAGGCGGGCGTGATGGTTACTGTATCTGGTTAGTGACCAGTTCCGTTTTTTCACAGTACTTTTTTTGTCCACCCATTGTGCATTTTTAGTGTATCGGCGACACTTTAGCGGTACTTATATTTCTAGACAAGATACCGTTCCAGCCTATTGCTTAAGTCTGCTTTTATTTTAAGTATACTAATGTTATTATGGCAAGGATTTTATTATACACAGTGGGACTGAACTGACTTGGACACGTTTAAAAAAAACAATATTATTTTCATGTCTAATATTCGCGTGTGTTAGAAATCAGTAAATTTTACTGCTCTTCTTCCATCTCACAAAATACATTTTATGCTTATTGACATCCACAACAAAGGACCAATTACTGAGTAAACCCTTTAAGACTTGTCATTGCATTCAGGCTTGGTCCTTTGGCACCAAAATCTTGAGTGTTAATTTTAGTTAGCGATATCGTATCGTAAGATTCATACAAGCATTAATTCATAGGTTGGCATTTCTGGAACTCTCAATAAATGTGGTCCTTTTACCAAATTGTATTCACTATTCTAAAAGGTAAATTAAATTAATTTTCAACTGCTGAAAAAAGTAACCTTATAATATCAGTACCGTTTTTGTCCCACTACTTGTCACGGGTTTCGTTTCAGAAATGACAGGAATTACACTATAGTCCATCACAGAAGTCTAGTACGTATTGATAGACTCTCATCATATCAGCCTATCGCCGTCCACTGCTGAACGTAGGCCTCCCTCAAAGAGCGCCAACCATCCCGATCTTGGGCAGCTCGCATCCATCCATTGATACTCTACACATCATCAAAAACTTCGTGTAGGCCACGACCCTATACAATTATATTTGTCTGTCCGTCTGTCCCCGAGTATGTCTGTGGGTAACAATTCAGCGGGACTGCATTCTGCATAGCGAGTGATGTTGACACAGTTGTGTTGACTCGGCTGCGTCTGCGTCGCCGCTACGTGTTATGTGTCTTTGTGGCGGGAACACCAGTTTTGGGAAGTTTTCGTATTCATAAAATCATGTAAAACGCATCAGATTGCTGTTCTGCAAATTACTAAGACCCGTAAGTTGATTGCAATTTTTTGACTGTTCTTCTAAATAGCTTGATCGATTTTTGACGTTAAAAATTAGGATCTCCATTCGGTTGTATATTTTTTTAGATCTTGTTTCAATTGTGACATAAACATGTAAAGATTATAAACTCTGTAAAGGTGTAATTATGTGTTTTCTAGTAAAAGGGCAACCATTATTTTGGAATCAGAATGCATTTAGAAATCGTTAGCTCTTTTCTAATATGAATGGTAGGTCTTTTCAACTGCATATTATAATTTACTTTTTATAGGTACCTTCCAATACGATCAAATATATTATATATTTATTGCGTTTTTTCTTGTAGTTATCGAACTTGACTCGATTATTATTTTATTTGCTGCCGCTGCTGGACTTGGGACTCCTCTTCTCCTGTCCAAATATTTTTAATTACAAATGATAGTCCACTACACTGGCTTAGTGGAGTACTATGGATTTGAGACTATAGACACATCACAGTAGCTATTTGAAACACTGTTTACAAACCTGCAGGTTTTATCTTTTCTTTCACCATTATATCAAGTAATTATCACTTTCTGATTAAGTACCTACCTATAAGAAGAGTTGGAGCCTTAGATTTGAACCAAAACTAGCACGATAGGTGATCGGTCTAAACACCAGCTTATCCTTACTTCCCATTTACAACATATTTGTTTCCTATACCAAAGTATATTTTCGAAGGTTGTGCAGTAAGTTTATGTCAGAAACGTGCCTCCTGTCAGTCACAGATCGTGTCTACATATTATTGTGAACATATTAGTGAATATTATAGCCGGTGGCCCACTTTTACCCACTATTTTGCTTGCTAGACGTGAATAGTTGACGTATTAATTGTGTGACTATTGTTTTACTAGCCCAGCACGTGGGTTACGAGCATGACGGTTGCTGCAGTGTTTTTGACCAATATTCTATATAGAATTAGAAATTCATATATCTGTAGTTGTTTTACGTATAAGGAATTTACTGGCGTGGACTATATTGACGCAACATAGAAATAATGATGTAAAAGTAGAACGGAGGAAGCTTATAGGCTGAACTCTAGCAAAAGATGTAGCCATCATAAACCGCTTCTTTAATTGTTTTTGGTCCTTCTTTCCGCGACATTAAACCGCCAAAATATAACACCAATACACATAACATGAGCTATGATCATATTTATTTACGTAGATATTAACAGTCTCTAATTTTTTCAATATACCTACTTTCTATCATAATTTCTGAAACAGTAAGTTATTTGCTAAATGCAACCTGATTTTATAACCCTTTTAAGAGTAGCCCAAAACTTTTGTTACAAATTTTAAAAAGTCCAGTTAAAACCAGTAGCTAGGTAGTGCGAAGTTTATTTTTCCTCGTAGTGCTTTTTAAATCTAATCTGAAATCTAAATGATACCAGCTCTACATCGTGTGCATGTTGTGTGCCCGCATCTTATAGCTAGCAGCTATGGGGGCAGGCATATGGCAACGTTAACAACGGGTCATACATAAATAGTATCATCAGCAGCTTTGGTCCTTTGAGTCTATGGTAATAAGATAATGCAAAAAAAAAATAGGTCATTCACTGTTGATAATTTTTACTTTTTAACAACATTCTACATATATTCAGAGGATAAATTCTATATTTGTATCTAATAAGTATAGTCAATACAAATAAATAACTTCTGACAATCACACCTGTATACTGATGAAGGTACCGTCAGCGCCTGTATTCCCATAGGGTTAAGCAAATGTAAACTAATGAGACCTACAGTTCGCCAATATGCTGGTATGTGATAGTGTACCATTTAATAAAAATATCTGTCTATCTTAAAATCCATGTCAAAATTAGCAGCTCCTACACAACTTTACGCTAAGTCAACAAAAGCTGAAATAATCGGTTTAGAAAGTTCACATCTCTCATATTTTCCACATTTGTATAGATTTTGAGCACTTGCTTTAAAAAAAGAAACGTTTAAAAGTTAACCATTGCGGTAGCACTGTTTAAAGGCTTACTGCTTCATTTGACAAATTAGTTTTTCGAAGTTACTTTACAGCGACGTCGTATCTTATTTAAATATCATACCTACGCTTTTATATTTCTGTCTCACTTCGGCTTTAAATGCTGTGAGCTTTTTTTTAAAAAAACTTATAAACTTTATTTTAGTTCGTTCAGGCCTATAGTCTAATTAAATAAAAAAATGGAGTTTGAGACCAATATTTTAATATGTGCCGTTTTTAATTGTCGTGTGTTGTGTCTCCTTACCTTGTTTAGGTGATCTCCAGTTTCTAAGGGTAAAAATATGAGTCAGCAAGTCACCATACACTATATCATGTCCCTAATCGTCTCCTATTTAGCCGTATGCCTTCATTCCGACCGCGTACGTATAATTTAAACTCCTGCTGCGTTGACATCCAGTTTAACTTAAACCTTTGACTCAGTACAGGTCTATAAGATTATTTTAGCTGCGCGGCTCAAGTTATTTCAGTAGTGTGTTGCTAGCTGAACGTGACTAGAATGAGACGGACCGCGATACATTTTTTAAAAAGAGAATGCGGGTTTCGCGCCCTAACACCTGTCAACTGTTGGAACGTTTGTCTTTAAATTGCCGAACGCGAGTATTTGCCCAGTAACTGAAGAGGTTTTATTGTAAGTTGTTGAGGAATTTGGCATGTTATATTTTGAAAAGAGCAGTAGGAATAACGCTTTGTTGTTTTGTAACCTTTTCAGTTCAGGATTTATGAGATGATGAATGTTGTGGCTATTATCAAGCATGTTTGCATGTTTCATCTTAGGGTTCAATAAAGAACACCGTCGTTATTTATTTGTATTTCACTTTCGCAAAGCTTGGTATCACACTTGGGTTCTATTCTATCGGTTTAATTAATAGTCGTATTTAAATAATTAAGATGTATTAATTAGGACATCTTTATTATATGAAAGTATTATTTTTCTAAATAAATTACCTTGGATCTGCAATATTTAATGGGATTGTTTCGTATTGGAAAGTGTAGACTTACGTACGCGGTCTTAGTTCCACAGAAGCGACATACCTATACATATTTTTCAAATTAGGGTTGTCAAAAGCATTCTTCAAAGACAGTTCCGTCTCATAACTCTTTTCGGCCATTCAAAGAGGCGTTCGGGCTCTCATATTTGTCTCTGTCTGACCCTATTGTGTTAACGCGTAAGTACAGTTAACTTTGTGGACGTAAAGCGCGGTTTCGTTAAAAATCTTCATGTTTATGTAGTTACGGTAAAGCCTGTATCTTATACTAGAGTACGTTGTCAT
Organism: Subacronicta megacephala; assembly: GCA_958496365.1. NCBI lineage: Eukaryota > Metazoa > Arthropoda > Insecta > Lepidoptera > Noctuidae > Subacronicta > Subacronicta megacephala. The sequence goes on along the minus strand of OY292539.1, from coordinate 8,901,918 downwards.
TTCTTATCAGGTTCCCATTTAACATGAACTAGTCTATTTCTGAATGGATTACACTAATTCGTATCTGAAGACCACATGAGGCAGTAATAAGCTGTGTACCTAAAGACCAAATAAGACGGTTATTAGTTGTATACATAAACACCATATAAGGTAATATAAATAAAAAGTATTAGACGTAGACTCTGTTATATAATTTAAGCCTTTTTATCTACCTTTCTATTTTTAAAAATATAATGAAATCTACGAGATAATAAGTTTCACAATAGCATACAAAATCCAAATAAATGTCTATAATTCCTTATTCAAATTCAAAATACTTCAATCCAAAGCAGTGCAACTCTACTCTAACCGAAAAAAGAACGTCTCCGCTTTCACTGCAACAGATAATAAATCTAAAGTCAACCTCACCAGTGTCGCTACTGGCGACATTTCGTAACCTAACCCCTGTTAACCTCAACCAACAATAAAGGAACATTACCAAGTAAATACATACTGTAGTCATTGTAATTTAAATAAATTCAAATTACCTATACCGTCGTTGACGAGTGTCGCAAGTGGACCTAATATTGTAAAGCTGAATGATGTAATCTTTGATGTTTTGTCTGTGCTATCTTTTCGTTGATCTGTGGGTTATTATTTTTTTGGAATTGTGGTAGGTCCTTTATTGCCTGGTTCACGTACTACTGTCAATTTCTTACGATATGTCAACAGAATTTAAAATTCAAATCAAGCAGGTAGCCGAACCGACCAGAGCACATAATTTGCTTTATTTTATAATCAAAAGAACACGTATATTGTTAGTATATACACGTGTTATGTGCCGACATAATACATATCTATCTTTTCCGCAATAAGTAAAAACAGAACAGTTAAATTATCACAAATTAATATTGTTATTATGTCCTGTTCCGATCCGGAATTAAATATTGTAATGTATACGTGAAAATTAACTTCAATTGAAATTGTTAGTTGTCCAAATATTCTGCCTTGTGGCATTCCTTTGTAGAGTACCATGTAACCTGGTCATTTCGGTCCGAACGCCGCTCGAATAGTGCAGTGCTCGAGCGATTGTCTTCTCCACTAACGGCAATGGGTTTAATTTTCACATACAACAAGTATTTGTGTGGGTCACAGATAGTTTTTCCTGATTTCTATTTGTAAACGCACCAATGATTCTAGAGAAATTCCTATTGTGGGTAAACGTTTTCTTTTCCAAAGAAGGAGAATGGTTTCCGTTTCCAAGGACCACTTATAAGCTTATTATTAAACTTTCTATTGAGAACTCCTACAGGCAAATTTTTTTTTTTTAAACGGTCGCTGACACGAATTTTCGTTAAAACTACATTTCTTTAATTAACAACATAGATTCTGTAAGGCATATGCTGCGTTGGTGCATGTCGCAATCAGAAATCATTGTGCTAGGTTGGAAACAGCCTACGCCAAATTGCAGACGAATAGCCTGATGACATCGAAGACAAGGTTTTCTACAATGTTTTTCATCACTGAATTATTCGTTTTTGTCTTTGATTTGATACTATTACGTTTTTTCCTTCAATTGCGGTTAAGTATAAGAGCATTGTTTCCTGCTTCCAATTTTCGGTTTTATATTCTTTCGAGATACCAATAATTATAAAATCCTGCGGTATCGTTTCGCAAAGGACCTATTTGCACAGGATGTATCTCGAAAACTTTCAAAAGTGAGAATGGACTGCGGCCTGCGGGTGGCCTCAATGTTTGTGCTTTTAAAATTTTACCCTTTTTTGTAATGTTTGTTTTATTGTATCCCTGCAGTCGACGACCGGTTGTGAATTTTAAGCTGAGGTGAAATGCAATCAAATGTTATGCGGAAAAAGGTTAATCATGTTATACAACAGGGCTTTTTGGTTCATATTTTATACTAGCTCATTCCTAAACTAATCCCTTTTTTCAATAGCCAGAATCTAAGGCTTACTTAATATTTTCAAGGACTGTCTGTTGCTTCTCCGCATGCTTGATTATATGAAAATAATTTCAATAACATGATAAGTGACTATCATAGTTTACGTTGACGAATCTATAATCAGTACATAGGTAAGTACGAACAACTTGACAAAGGACAAGTTTAAGTAAAATCGTTATTATATTTTTACGACTACAACCCAGGAAACATACCGGGTTCATATTACAATTCCATATAACAGGGAAGTAATAATTTCCCTAATAAAACTACTCGTCAAATCTACCGTGAACTATGTGTGCAGGCTTTATCGTTCAACAAACCCTTTGTGTTTCCATCTCGCTTGCACTCCCGTACTGCCTATATGTTCGTCTGTGTCGCACTTGGGCCAGGGTAACATGGCGGCGCGGGTTGCCTGGTAACGTTTGTTGTTTACACATGGCGCGAGCGCTGGTTCACGATCGAATCTGTAGAGGCTTGGATCGATTTAATGTTCAAATGATATCGCGTGTAATTTGATTTTTTGCTATGCCTATCTAATCTTTAAAGAACATCACGCAAAATATTTTTTGCTTAGTTTGTAACCTTTAGACCTGACTCCGGGCGGGCTAAACTAAGCCTAAGGCCAGAAATATCCGACTGGGACCCGAAACCACAATAAAAGAACACTGAATACTGAATACTGAAACCAGGACCTAGCGCTCGGTAACCGTTCTTGTGACCTCCAGGCCATCTTGGCGGTGAAATTATGACCTTGTGAATAACGTGCAAAATGCGCAACATTTTGTATCCTTGATCCGGTTGAGTGAAGACCTCTTTTCTGTTCCGACACTATTGCCGATCCTTTATCAAATCCCAAAACGTGACGTCACTAAATACGTATAATCTTACAACCTATTATAGAATTGTTATCACGTATCGCTAGTGATCATCACACATAAGAATATGTTCAGTTTTATTCTGAATGGATCGCGACGCAACGGCGATAATTGTATGATCAAATAGCACCTAGCGCTTATGACCTTGGATGACGTTTACGTGTAGCTGTCTCTTTTATACTTAACAGTACAGTCAGGTGAAATGGTTTAAGTGCTATTGGATGTTCATTGGAGGAAATTCTCTGTTTCTTTTTTTCTTAAAACTTGGGACTACATCATATATACCTTTGGTTAACCATTCTGGTAATAAAGATGTGACTATCGAATATTGCTTAAAGGAGTTTGATATGACACCTCGCAGGATACTGCAGTCCATAATCCTAGGGTGGTTTTAAACAGCACAAAAAGATGTGTTAATGAACAATTCGAAAGACGAGCAGTAAATATTAAAGTTATTTAGAAACCAAAGTTCAAACAGTATTATGACAAGATTTGTATTCAAAAGAACTCGGAAATTTGAAAATATATCATTAGTGTACTACCGTGTACGAACTAGCTGTCTGCTGCATTTTAATTATAGTTGTATGAATAAGTAAGAGTAAAGGTAATTATGCAAGCAACAGTAGTAGTTACCTACTTCGTTTTAAAATAAATACTCAAATATTTTTAAATGTTTAAATTTTTCGTGATAAGCATATAAGTTATATGCTTATCACGAACAAAAGGACCAGTTTTTCTGCAAGATAAAATAATTTTTGATGTCAAAACCTCTAACGTTACATATGCTAGTTTGTGCTCGAAATTTGCTGCAAATTCAAGTCATTTTGAAAGACCAAAAAGGTACGTAATACGCATCCTTGATCTGATACATCAAACTGCACCCAGCTGTTTCTTTTTCCTGACAAAAATAGTTTTCGTTAAGCAGCGATTTCATTTCGTAAGCACAGCAAGATGACTTATATTAGTTTATCCTATAGAACGCCGTTGCTTTTTTCCACATCGATACTAACTTGGAAGGTTTTTTAATACATAGTAAACATGCGGTTTCTTTATGGCCAGGTCAGTGGCATTCAGTAACCCAAGATGCTGAGGTTGGAACTGTCACATCGATTGAGTTGACTACCTTCCGTAACCTGTCTTTACCAACACACCCAGATTTCAGAGACCGATTTTAACTTTGTGAAAGTGATTCAGCACTTGCAAGTTTATGTTCGCCTAAAAAATGGTCCTATGATCCGTGATTAGCTAGCAGCTAAAACACTAATCAAAGTGTCATGTATTGCCATTGCCAAAAGGACCGATGCATACGTACATTTTTGGTCAGAAGCAATTGGTTGTTAAATGTCAATATTCAATATACATAATATCACATATCACAATCGCTTCAGCAATCCCAATCTTTACTAAGTTCTTATTTTGATGAATCCCAAAAAACATCGTGTAAACACTTGCTACTGCAGTTACTAAGAATTTGCCCTGAGAACGACTCACATATTACAATTAGTCAATATGAAAACATTATGTCTGTCTTTGTGAACTTAAAACAGTTGATACAAATACAATGATGTTTTAATTACGATGAGCAATAATTGTATTTAGTGGTTTATCGGTCACCACAATCGATTTTAGCACTTGACTTAAGTTCTATCTTCGTTTATTCCTCTTGAAACTTGTAGGTATACAAACTAGTTATGATTATGCCATGTTGCCAGCACGTCGTTCTCAACGAAAACAAAATAAATTCATGCGACGTATGACAGTGGACTATTAAGCCATGTCAACGCGGCAATACGCAAGAATGGGCAGTAACAGGCTAACATTTGTCGCCGCACAATCAGTCGGTGTTGCCTCAACGTCCCTTCGTTGCGAAACGACGCGAAACTTCACGAACGTGACTTTTTTGTATGTCAACTTCGGTCTTCGGGAGTCTTCGGTTGTTTTCGCTTTTTTTCTAAAGCTAACGGGCACATGGTAATTGGTGTACCCCTTAGTTTTGTTTTGCAAGAACGGTTGTGTGTTAATCGTTCCCCATGCTATGTCCATGTTGTGAAAGTACGTGGCAGAATTCTTTCCTGGAACAAATGAATTACTCTTCCTGATACTGAATCGATAAACAGGCATTAAAACTAGATCCTAATGGAGACAGAAATGGAGATTTTGGTCTGAGCTGAGATTAACACCAATGGTATATTATAGAAGTCATTAATCTGTTAACTGCACATTCTTTAACAGATTCCGATTCTTCTTACGTTTTTAATAAGCTTAAGTCTTAAAGCAAATCCTCAAAACGACCTTCCACAAGAACCGAAGCCACATGTCCTCAATGCTAAACAGTGAAACAAACTTAGCAGATGTGTCGTGTAGACGTGTACTACTATCTACTAGTGCAGGCCTTGTGCCCGATGCTGGCCACCGACTCTTTATTGACTATTATTTGCTAAACTTATGTGCGAAGACGTTGGTGCATGAATTTCTTGAAAAAAAAAGCCCTACAAGGTTCTTATGCAGAGTTTTTAATGTTGTTCCAAAATTCTTTTAAATCATCTAAAAAACATTGAGTTTGAACTTAGAGGCTTGTTCTATTACCTACAACCAATAGCAGAGCTTCAAAAAAGATTTTGAAGGTTTTCTGGCTAATTCATAGGCCAAGTGGAAAAAGCGAAAATTATATTGTGGCCATCTAAAATAATATGGGAAGCGACTAAAGAGAATTTCTGCACGACCATTTCAAAATTAAATAACATGTTTCAATTTTTTTTCAGTTTTTGATTTGGTTTAAGGTTTATTTCATAAGTACACAATGATCTCAAAATCACGAAGACTTGAATGCATCGACGCGTGTGCTCACCTCACAGCCCATAAGATTCCCCATAAAAGTGACTGTAATCTTAATATTAAGTTTTAGTATCGATTGATGTGATGAGGTTAGGTGCGCACGCAGTTAAAGTTGTCGACTTTGCGGTTAAGTCACAATGTTACTTTGTCATGTTTGTTTTGTTTTTCTGAAGTTACGAATAGGATGACGAAAACAAGTGAATAGTTTTTTGTATTTTTTAAATATGTTATCCCAGAACCAGAATTCATTCTGTATCGTTCTATATCCTCTTGCATTAGAATTAGTTTTTATAGATGCAAATCTCATATACATTAATAAATGTAGTGTTTCCATTTTCAATGGAAATATATTGCTTTTTTTTATAATGTATCAATCAAGGGATTGGTCGACTTACAAGCTACCAAAGTAGCGATGACCATTGATTGCCAAACTTAAATAAGGGCTTCAACTTTGCAAAAGGAGTAAAAGGCAAGGCAAGCGCGCTCCATCGTAGATTGCAGTATCGCTTAACATCAGGCGAACTGGCGGTCAAGCGTAGACCTATCATGAATAAAAAAAAGGAATTCAGAGGTTTTGAGTAGCGTAATGGTCTTTCATTCTTTGGTACCACATGAAAAATATAGAGTGTAAATATTCCCCATGTTCAGCCTACTGTCAAGGTCTATACTACCCGTATGTTGCACGCGCCATGACCGAGTTCCGGACGATTTCCCGCCAACTGCGTCTGCGCACGCTTTAACACTGGAAATGTATCATTCAAGTTAATTGTATTACTCAAATGATGGTATGATTTGTTTGATGAATTTACATGAATATGATATATACATAGACTTGCAAATGATACGTTCAAGATTGCTTGGACTACAGATTAATTGCGTAGCAACCCGAATTGTGAATTTGTGTCCCATACCTAAATTGCAATTGGATCTGTCTAAGCGTATAGTAAGATGTAGTTCTGTCTGATATTTCGGAGTATTAACAATTCATTATTGCAAATATTCTGCACAAATTATGTTACCAGTACTAATTCTAGTCTATCAACACGTATATCTAGCCAATACCCATCTTAGCGTAACGCGCTTGACTTCCTGCCTTTGAAATAAGACAGGCCTTGGTATGTACTTTCAGAATGTACGCGCATAAGTACATTTAATATAAAATTTTCAACAACAGTTCTAATCCGATTTCTGTCCGTTCTTGCGAGAAGCGGTTGACATATCACCTAACCTTTGGCATTCTGAATAATAGGCCATTTTTCATAAAAATCACATGTAAGCTGATATGAAGCTTGGACACCAAGGTTAATCAGCTCACAAGACCCTCATTTTGAATGGTTTGTAATAAGAATTCTCACAGCCTTCGTTGCTAGTCAATCATGCGCTGACATTGGCCTCTTACAGCGAAGAACAAAAAGACATAAATTAAAATTATTGCAAGGAAATTACAGCTTTATTGTTTTAGTAATATAGTTGGGATTGTGATATGTGAGTGATTCCAGTCGTTTCTGTTTTATGATTTGCTTAGGTTCAACATGAGTTAAAGTTCTTAGGGTGAGTAGTTAAACGCCCGTGGTAAAGATACTATATTTTATAAGGCTTCAATTAAATCCGATATTAATGGTCCTTCTATCCGCAATTTTGGCTGTAACTTAAATTCAATAAGTAACAGTATTCAGAAAAATCTCACTTGATGTTAAGGTGTACGGCCTATTGCAGTTCCGAGGACTTGTTGCATTGCACCTGTAATCTTCTCGAATGTCGAAGTTTGTTGTCAAAATAGCGACAGCTGTACCCTTCAAACAGGAACAGCAAGATAAAATTGTTACAGATGTGATACGTCCTTAAGAAGCTGTTGCTAATGAGATTAAATGATCCGGTCTATTCAAAACTTCATATAGGTGTAAGATTGAACATACTGTAGACAACATTTGTGGTTTTCATCACTTTTGTATGACGTAAACCAATATGTTTTGTTTCACAAGGGTACAGTAGGTTTCCATTAGTGCTACTTTCTAATCCCTTTGTATTTTCTTTCTATTTTCATGAATCATGATCATCAATGGTGTAACGTGTGGCGAACCATCTTGAATGGAACAGCTTCCGTCATTTACAGCATGCGAGCGCGACCGATAATGACCTCTATTACAAACGATTTTAAGTAAAAAATGTATTACATGCACACTATTCGTTACATAACATTCTAACTTTACAACTTCATTTGAATTTAAACTTTATACCAGCAACATAAATTTGAAAATTACTTTCAAACTCATTATAGCCAACCAAACAGAATTAAGCGCTAGAACGTGTTAAATAAGGTTGTTTCTTGTTTGCATGTTAGATCTCTGCTGCAGGGTTCTGTTCTGTCAATAGAAAATTAGATTTAATGATGTTAGGAATAAGGTTGTGTGTTATTTGTGACTTGGTGGGGAGGTCGTATGCGCACGCGACTCGTTCCGGCTGTGATTGCGTTTACGAAGGACATTCAGTCATGTGAAATTGATTCCACTCGATTACCGATGTTTGAAGATATTATTGTTGGGTTATCTGGTTAAGGAAACGAGCTTCCTTTTAAGGGTAATACTATATCGTATCGTAATACTCTCTTTTTTATTATCAATCTGAACAATGACGTTGGATACAGTAATGATTGGATACATAGTAACAGAGTGTGAACTCAAGTTGTTGCTGCCCCTATAGCCATATAATGTTACAGGAGTCTAGCTCATTTTGTCGACGCCTTGGTCTGTGATGATGATGTTTCCGTCCCACAGTATGAGCATAATCAGCCCATAATGTTCCCACTGCTGGGACAAGGGCCTCATCTCGTTAAGAGGGAATTTACATTTATCCACCAGGCGGGCCCAGTGTGGGTTGGTAGACGTCACATGTTTTCGATTTTGGTTCTAGGTCATGCTGGTTTCCTCACATAATTTACACAAAGTAAAGCGCCTGTCTGGGTTCGAAACTACGATTTACAACTCGTAGGTGGCGGCCATTTCCACTGGGCCAACAGTGCTCCTCCTGTCCATAGGTCCATATACGGCCATATAGGTTATACGGCATCTCTGCATACGTTTAATAAGATAATATCGCGATTATGACTGTGTATTTTGTAATTACAAATACCTTATTAACAAGCGGCGCGCCTACAAGGGGAAATACCGTGACAACACTATCTAGTTGATAGAACGTAGAAGTAACATTAGAAGTATGTATGTATCGTATACAGTACACTCACTACAATAGATATACATTAATGCTGGGTCCGCAACAATGACTTTGGTTTCAAGAAAAACTTCTTTGACGTAAATGCAGGAAGGAAAAAGCAACATCTCTTTGGCTCTCTCATCTGCCCCCTTAAACAAGTGAATATCATTTGGGTTTGCGTCACAAAAACTGAAAATCACGTGATAAATATCAATTCAATGCATTTTTGTGAGGCTTCACTCATTTAAGTAATCATATTTAGAACTGTCTCATAAGTCCAGTGGCCCTAAGCGGTGTTAATGGGTTTTACTATAAAATTATCAGTAGCAGCTCCGAGTTTGGATATCTGCTCAGTTAATGGCAATAGGTTCGCCCTCTATTACATGGGACCTAAACATACTGGCGTAGTGTGGGTGTACATTTGTACACCTCTGCCTAACCCTTCGAGGAAAACTAACTACTTAGAAGTTTATGATCTTCAGTGGCGTGCCGCTATCGCATAAGTGGTTCTTGAACTTTTTGTTTCCACTAATAACTTTCAGAATCCCCGTACATCATACAAACAAATCGTGAACTACTGCATAATTTTCCTTTTAAATATTTTACGAGAGAACTGAGTGGCTCTGTACCCTTTGGACTCGCTTTGAAACCCTGGACTAGGATAATGATTTTGTGGCAAATAAATTAAACTAATAAATAAAATTAATAATGAGACGGCAAACCGAGCGCATATTAGCTATGAATTCATGCCATTGACTGACCATTGGCGAATCCAAACCTACTGCGATCGGGAAATTGATTTCAAGCCATCGGTTTTGACAATCCATCACTAGACCAGTGGATCTTAAACTTTTTGCATTATATTCATGTTGTTTAATTTTATTCCAAACGTTGCTGTCCACTATGGTTTTTTCCTGTAACATATCAGTCAAATAGTTTTGGAGAAAGTCAGTTCAGAAGCTTTGATTTTAGCATGTTGCAGAAACTAGTGCAGAATAAACCTCCTCATCCTACTACGCCTTACCTTGATCAGTAGAAGGTAGTAACAATGTAAGGACACTTTGAAATATTAACAGTCAAAGTTTACAAAGTATCAAATTGAACCGCTATTGTCTGTATCTAGTAGTTTTAATTGGACCGTATGTTGGTCTAGCCACAACATTACAGGTGGATATGTTTTCAAAACAGCCAGTACGCCGCCCGGCCAGTCCTCGTACATAGTCCGCCATTGTTCGTCGTCGAACGTATTTGAAAAATAACGATGTTCTATTTTGTATTTCGAATTTAAAGTAACGGTCGCGTTCGGATTTTGAATATATTTTATTTGGATACTGAATTTCGGCGGGTGAAGATGTGTGTTTAGTGCAGTGCTGGATTAGTTTTAAATAGTTTTGATATGAAACTCTATGGCTTACATAATTGTTCACCTGATGGACCATAAAGCCATTGATAACATTTCTCTCTTTATTTGCTGACATCAGCTAAACTGTGGGTAACGTAGAACGGTAAAAAGTAACCTTTTTTTTCTCAGTAATCAAAGTCAATGCGCTGTTATGTGGCAACATAAAACTATCGCTTACGTGCAAGTGTAAACTCTACCGAACGTTTAATACAGAGCCGTTTAAAACGTCATTGGTGATCAAACAGCGTGCTACCGTGTTGCAATAAAATAAAATAATTACGAGCTATACAGAGCGGAAAATAAGCAAAAATTGAACGTTGCTATGAAAGTTATTAATATTGTGTTTATTTCATTGTGAAAAGAAGTTCCTTCTATAGTTACATAGATAGATAAAAAAAGAAAAATACATAATTCTAAGTTACCCAATAAACTGATTGTCCAAAAAAAAGATAGCATGTCTTCTCTAAGGGCCACTATATTTCTGTAGTAGTGGCTAAGCCACTGAAAAATTCATCAAATTGGTTCTGTGGTTTAGCCGTCAAAACTTTACAAACAGACAGTATATCTTCCGCATTTATAACATTTGTTTAGTGTAAAATAACTTAATAATCTGTTAAAGTTATAAATAACTTAATAATCTTTGCATAGAAAATGCCTAAAAAATACAAAAAGATATTTGTTTAGATTGCTACTCGATACTTTTTCCTTTTTTAACTCATGTTCAATCATGTTCTACCCTTTCCTAAACTATTTTTCATCTGTATTCTTTAATTCATCATTCAATATCCACTTTACAATATATCAATGATCTGTCTTATCAGGTGAACTAAAATGTATCTTAAAATTTTGAACTAATAAATTAATTGAACAAAATGTTATCAAGAATGGTGGTAAGATGAGAAGTCACGTAGTACTGATGGTGTTGCAATTGATCTTCCTGGCTCGCTCTGCCTTCATATCTTATGTGGATATAGACGACATTCATGTAAGTACTAGAACATATTTTGCTGATACAATCTTTTACACAGATTTGTCTAACAGTTTTCTGTGATTTAATGGCTAAGCGATATCAAATGAATATCTTGGTGTTGGATTAATTTTTTTTTCTTCTGAAAGGCGTCTCGTTACCTCAAAATATCTACAGGGAAAATGAAGAGTATTTAAGGAATTTTCGGTGAATAATTAGGCACCTTTCGTTAAGTAAAAAATAAATTCGAGGCATTGAACAGTGCCAAAATTATGATTTGGTCAATCGGTTGCTCTTTTTCAAATCTTCGTAGTTTCTTGTTAAAATAAAAGCCTATATCAAAAATGTCCTAGAAAATCTTTATCTCATTGTTAATTTATTAGTAGAAATCCTTCATTCTGCTGACCTAACCGGTATAGTTTACATTAAAGTTCACAGTTGAATTACCGATCCGATGAGTACTTGTAATGTTATAATAACATAAGCTGTATGATGTAATGGGGGCGTGAGGTAATGGCAAACTTAAGCAACAATACTTGCTGCCTGGACGGGGTGAAATAATACTAGCTGAGATGAAATGGTCGCTGCAACGCGGCTGTTAAAAAATCCGGGCATGATTTTTTGGTCCTTTTTGGTAATTTGGGCATAAAATCTGCACTCATTAGATCCTTCATGATGAAATATGGCAAAATGAATCAGTAATCTGTGCCTTATATTCTTAGGTGTTAGGCTCAAATTGTCTCATTCCTGTAATTGTTTTTACCTTTCACATGATTTTCCTCTCGCCCGTTATCCATGGCCTTAACTTAGTTTTTATTGATGACTTGGAAAGTATCTTCCGTGTTAGCCAGTTCTTTCCGTGTGACCTGCTGTTAAGTAAAGATGTTTGGGGACTTGGATGTGATAAGGTATTTAGAGAAGGCTAGACTCTAAATACCTTATCACATCTAAGTCCCCAAACATCTTTACTTAACGGCGGGTCGAATTGTCGTACCGTTTGACAATGCACGTTACGTAAGTCGAACAATTATGGAAGTTTGACAAGATGGCGGGAACGCGGTCAAGGCTTAAACTACCGACCGATGCGCAATGCTCACTATTGTAGGAATTATTTTGCATTATTAGGTGTTTCTATGTGCTTTGGACAATTCATTAAGACTATGGAGTTGAATTTGTCGGAAGCGTATCGAAGGACCAGGCTTAATTCAGACTGTTTTACATTTGCGTATCTACGGAGAAATAATATTTTTGAACAAGAATTTGCGTATTCAAGGACCAAAGTTAATTTTCAACATATTTTGGTAAAAAAGTAAAGTACTAAAGTTGGTTTCAACAATTATTTATAAGAAATTCTATTTTTTTTTGCTACTATTTATAATGCAGTATCTAGTCTCAAAAGTAAAGTCATATAATGCGCCTGAAAGAAAAATACTGCATTAAATATTTTTGCCTTATATGGAAAAGTAAACCTCCCTCTAGACGAAGCCTTAAACAAAACCTTGTGCAACATTTCCCGATACACACACGAGTCCCAGGTTCAGTGTCCGTTCGGTACAATGGCACATAAATGGTTTATAACCGTAGTAAATGCTAGTGATATCGGTATACGCGGAAGTACTAACAAAAGGCTCGGAGCGCTAAACTAAAACTATTGAGAAATGGCTTTTTTGAAATCGACGGTTTTCTTGTAGAGTCAATGGCCTTATAAACTATTCTTTGCGCACGGATTTGCTACAATCTTCGCTGGTAGAACTGTCCAGGATGCTAAACAATAAAAAATTAATAACTCCATTAACGTTGTATACAATAGCTCCTTTAACAACATATTTATGTCTGCCACCTTCGATCTGTCTGCTGTAAAGAAGAATATTCTGATCAAAAATTACTAATGTCTATTTGCAGTCATAGTCTACAAAAATCATTATCGTGAGAGAACTAGCTAGCTTCCTCAACATCATCTTTCCAATTTGATAACGGCGTGTTGTGTGCTCTTAAAATCAATGGCGAAGGCTCTACAACTGGATTCCTATTGGTTTCCATTTAACAGTCTATTAGTGTCTACATTTGTCAACTAGAAAATCAAGGAAAGCATTTTAAGTTCCGGATTCCCATTGATTTAAACTAACCCTTCCGCCACTGATTAATATCATGTCATTTTCATCTATTATCATCACCATCCGTAGGTTGATTTTACCCACAGAGATTTCCCTTTAATAATGTTACTTTTTCTAATCCTCTATAATGTTCCATGTTAATTATCTAATCCTCGATCATGCATGAATATCATCTTTTATACAATCCATTTATTTTCTCCATATACTACTTTCACCTTGTCCATTTACAACTATGAATACGAAAATTAAGATACAAAAAAAAACGAATCTACAAAAGCAATTAGTTGTACTAGTTACGTTATGTTAGTTCGGACAGGACTGCCTCGGTCGGGCTAGGGATTTAGATAAAACACTTATCACGCGTTATCACAGCGTTCTATGACTAGAGGATAATAAAGATGTACAGTGAAGCAATCGCTTGTAGCCACACTGGTATTAGAAGGGATTTTTTTTCCGACACTTACGCGAATTCCAGATGAAATAATACCTCTTTACTGATTTCATCGCGTTGCATTATTAAAATTCGAGCTCGATTTCGGATCATATACAAAATTTATTCAACCTATAAATTTCTAAAGTGGTGTTATTTCAATGTGTTATTTTTTTCCAAAATGCAAAAGCGATAAGTGTATACTATACTAATTAATCCATCATAAAATCTTCGAAATCCGTTTTACTTTTCCAAAGTCTGAAAAAGTTTGCAATATGACGTAAGCCTTCGCAGAGATTCATTTATTAAAAGTCAACTCTATAACACAGCATTCAGAGTCGTTACTTAACTGTTACGGATCATTAGGTAACAGTGACCAGTATATCTTGAAACGTTGACACGAAACTGTAACACAGCAAAGTAGACCAAAAATTCTGTCGACTAGTGTTTCAATAAAATTATAGTGTTATAATTCTAAGAGTTTTGATAGAAATTCTTTTCCAAGTCAATTAAAATTTTGCTCATTGCAGGAAATACGAATATTGATGGTACGGTACGGTTCTTGCAATATATTGACATTTAAGAGCTACAACTTCAAAAGATTATTACTATCGATATTAATTGATTCCATATTGTATTCAAGTTTAACTTGTATAACTCTTAAATTTCAGGTCTTTGGAGCCGCAAGAGTTATAAAGGTCCTTTATGTCTCTCACGCGTTTATATCTCTATACTTGTTAGATACATAGTTGATTCATTTGTTAAAATCGTTCGAATTCCAAATATAGCTCTTCTTCCTTTCAACCTGTAATTTTATGGATGGCTTATTCCTATTTCTTTTTCTTTATTCGGGCCTGTATTAGATCGTACACGTAACAATGTTACATTCACAAAATACTCTCCTTAATTTTTAGCATCTTCGTCTCGGGCAGGAACTCCTTCCACCTTTCCTTTTTGTACTCCCCATTAAACAAAGGCATGAACCGGATACCATTGTTAATTCTGTCACCAAAAGTGTGGTGTTATCTCATTTCACGCACCACTTAGTAAATGGGGGCTACGATACCGGTAGTACGAGTGTACGAGCGAGCGAGTATTGACATTATTTGTTGCGACTTACAAGTACTGTTGGATGCATTGATTTGTAAGAGGAAGTGAAAGAAGAATGCTGATGTTACTTGCCAAGGTGAAGGACATAGGTGAAGCGTTGAGATTACAGCTTTCACAGCATCAGATAAACCTAATGTTACTGTTGAGTAGCCACGGTCAGTTTTTTCTTTTCTCTCTGATTTGAGAATTTGTAGATGTTTATACGATTCTACTTCACAGGAATATTATTTTCATATATTATAAAGAAGTGTATTAAGTTGTCAGTGTCGATTGAAACGTAGGTTCGGTTTGATTGATAAGCATTAGGTTTGTACAATTATTTAAACTTAGAATTCAGAAGCGCTCACTACACGCGTGTAAAATAATTATTCGAAATACTGAATCTTACTTTACCAGCTATGCCAAGCATTACTAATACACCAGTTACCAACACACTATGACTTATGTCCCACAATGTACCCATCTGACTCAGTCGAGCCATAAAACGGCCAGATAACGATATCGTGTGTTTAAACAGACGTACTCACATACCGTGTGTGTGTACAATTGGTGCGGTTGGTCTTTAGACGACCCAGCCGATGTCACTCTGAATTTTAGTTTAAATTGTTAAATGAAAAGAAGTTTTGTGAAGTGAGTACGTTTTAAATTATGTTATAGTGATTGCATTGGTAATGATTCCGGAAATTTCGCATAGGTACTTACTATATATGATATACTTGGTTCCACATTGGAGTATAAAGCGATAATGCTGACGTATTTCGTTATTCGACACCTAACTGTACCTAAATGAAATAATTTTGTATTCTTTCACTGTTAAAAAATAATCGTTTTCCTCGAATACCTCTCACCGTTTTATTGTAATCGTATAATAGTTTTTCTCCGAATTCTACAGGTCGTTAACCTATCTGAAAGAACAAACAGAAAAACCTTATCAGCGTCTGTGTAAAGGGAACTATTTTTGAATGTTTTATGCAGTGACTATAATTTTATATTCTCTCTCTTTACAGAAGCTCACCAAAAAGAATGGCTTCAAGGAAGAGGAGTCGAGTTGGTACTGGGACCCACCGCCCCAGGGGTCCAAAGGAAGCGAGCAAGATAATGAATCCCATTACAAGATCCAAATACGAGAATTGCAAGATGAACTATCCACCCTGAGGGAAAGAGACACTATTGATTTGAGACCCGACGAAGAAATTGTTAGATTGAGAGAAGAGAACAGAAATCTTACGTCCAACTTAGAAGATTTAGACAGCCAACATCAGCAGGCAATGGAAAGGCTGCTCTCACTGAAAAAAGAGCTGCAAACTAATTTTGAAGGTCTTAAACAAGAACATGAAGACCTTAAAACAACAAACGAGGAATATGCAACTGAAATTAAAAACTTGTTATCTAAAATCGGGGAGAGGGATAAAGAATTAGATAGTGCGAAAGGATCTAAGACTGATTACGAAACTTTGTCACATAAATATCAGAATTTGGAGAGAATACACGGTTTATTAAGGGAGAACGCAGAAAAGTTTCAAGAAGAGAATCAAGAGTTACATGAAGAAGTATTTAAGTTACAAGAACAGGTGACAAAGTTGGAACATGATATAGAAGTATCAATGAAACATGCAGAACTATCAGATATGGTTCCCAGGGAGGTATATGAAGAGCTTATAAAGGAAGTAAATGAATTGAAGGATAGAAGGAATTCCAACCTAATTCATTTAGACGAAATCAACATAGACGATAATGCTAAAGGTGTTATTGAAACTCTTAAACGTGATATTAGTGAGCTCAAACATAAGTTAGCTCAAAAAGAAAGCATTGTTCAAGAAAATGTAGACAGTAAAGCAATAAAACCTGAAAAAATTATGCAACTATACAATAAATATGTTAACTTTGAACTTCCTATTGATTACGTCGGTGAAATACCATCGGCAGGAGATAATATAGTTCTTTTTAAATTGGAGAGCGTTTTCAAAACGCTGCATTCATTTAAAAAAGAAATAGACGTTTTGGACAGTAAGTTATCGGAGAAGATCCTCAACACTAACCATTTGCAAACACAAATTGATGATCTGACTACAGAAAATGACTTTCTCACTACTGATATCCAGCATCTAGAAAGAGAATTGAGTGAGATGAAGAAAAATAATGATTTCCTTATATCTGAAATTGCGGCCTTAAAAAATACGTCCAAATTAGAACCTATCATAGAAAGCCATGAAGATAACTTAGCAAAATTAGAAACTGAACTTGCAGATTCTAATAGATTGAATAAAAACTTTGAATTGGAAATAAAGAGAATACTGAAAGAGCTTGATGAAGTAAGAAGCGAGAAAATTTCGCTAGGTGACAGCTTACGTGACTTAAAACAAAAATATACCACAATGTTAAATGAATTAGAATTGTTTAAAAATCAAACTAAAGCAATCGAAGAAATGGAACATAGTGTTAAACATCAAGAATGCGTAAAACTCAAGAAATGTACAGATGAAATGGATGATCTGAAAAATCGTCTGAATTCATCAAAATCTAAAAATGAGCAGCTTTCTATCGATTTACACATATTAGAAAATGATAAAGTGTTGCTTACCAAACAAGTGGATGATCTTAAAGTAGCATTAGAAATTAAATCTGATGCACATAAGGAATTAGAAATCTTAAAATCGACTTTGGATCACAAGCTGCATGACTTCGAAAACAAACTGGATGAAGTAATAAAACATAAAGAAAAACTTGAGACAGCTAATTTAAAATTACAAGAAAATGTTGGTGTCTTAGAGGAAGAGTTATCTGTTACTATTGCTAGCAAAGCGGCATTAGAAAATATTACTACAGAAAAGACCCTGTTGGCTGAGAAGCTACAAGATATAACTAAGGAAAATGAGACCTTGTCGGAGTCTATTAGAAAACTTAAAACAGCTATTACGGAGTTGCAACAAAGGGAGCACAATCTTTTAACAGAAAACACTGATCTCAAAAAAGTTATTGCAATTGAAAAAGAATCCAAAGTACTAAAAGAAACCATCGATGAGTTAAAGTCACAAACGATTCATCAAGATATATTAAACAATGAAGTCACAACTCTAAAAGCTGAAAATAAAAAACTAATAGAAAGAAAAGTTGAGCTTGAAGCAGAGTTATCTTCCACTGATGCTAAAATTTTGAATCTGGAACAAGAATTTGACAAACTTATATTAGATCTGAATGAAAAAGATACTTTGATTGATGGCCTTAATGGTACCGTGAAGCAAAATAACGCCACTTTAATGCTTTTGAATGAAAATGTCGCAGATTTAGAAAAAAGTGTTAAAATAAAAAATGAAGAATTACTGAACCTTAAAAATTCATTAGAAGAACTCACATTAAAGTTTACCGATACAAATTTAAAGTCGGATCGGAATCAAGAAGAGCTCAATAGACTTCTTATAGAAAAAGAAGAAATAAATAAACAAATTTACTCTTTGAACGATGAAATTAATACAAAGAATACCAAGATATCATCTCTTACATTGCGTTTAGAAGAATCGGAAAGAGTATGCGAAGAATACAAAGTTACAATAGAAAATAAAGCCAAAGAAATTAAAGAACTTAATCAATCAATCGTTGAGTTAACTGACAAAATAAAGACCACAGAGAATATGCCGCATCATAATGATGATTATGCAAAATTGGTTTATGAAAAAGAATCAATAGAAATCCAGGTAGATAAACTCAAAGAACTCCTAGCTTCAAAAGAAAAATACATTACGGAACTTAGAGAAACACACCAGCAAACGGAAAAAATGGCTTCAGAATACAAAACTATTATAGATTCCGCGAATGCTGAGAAAACGGAATTAATAAATTTAATTAACTTGAAACATAACGAAAGCATACAGTATCACAATGAAATACAAAGGCTCAACCATGTACTCTTGGAACAAACTAACGAATATAAAAAGGTTATTGAAGAAAAAGACCTATTACTACAAAGTTCTGCTAACAGCTGCTCAAATTGTGAAAATCTAAGGATAACCCTTAAAGAGAAAGATGAAATAATCATAGCTTTGAATCAGAATTCGAGCGACTATGAAAGGGTTAAGTCTGAATTGGTTACAGCGAAGGGATCTGTTAAACAATTGACAGAAAGATGTGAAAATTTGGACAAGAGTTTGGCGATTCAGCTGGACACAGTCAAGAGATTGACAGCAGAAAACGTTCAGGTAAGTTTTATTATTTTCACTTAAAATAATGTCAAAAAATCGAGTTACGCTACCTACGTTACACGTTGTTCGTGTATAACTAGTGTAAATGCTAGTGTGGTCATTCATGGTAAGGAATAAACAAGGCTTCATCAGTCAGTCACGATGAAGTCCTGAGTTCCTCTCTAAACACGACATCTATTTTTTTTTAAAGCTTACTGGCAATGTGGGTCACTACTAGTATTCTTGTGAACCCCTCGTGCTAAGCTAAATGCTTGTGTTACGAGTGGGTTCACGTCGGTAGTGCAATGAGTGGGACTCGAATCCGCAACCACATTATCGCAAGACCGACGCCCTAGCCATTAGGCTACCGCCGCTTCATCATCTATCTTTTAAAGTAATATGTACATATCGTCGGTTTAGATGTGATAGCCCGTAACAAAATGTTTTTGGTAATATTAGATTTTGATGCAGAAAGCTATTATAAGTATTACAAATAGTATTTCCGGTGCTAAAACGTAAATGTTTTGAGCATTAAAAAAATATTTTGAAGGCAAAAAACGACTTACACGAAAAATAAATAAATAATAGGTATGTGTTACAGTTAGTTTTAAAATAAGTTTTTGGTCTCTCCTGCAAAAGTTTAGCAGTTTGCATGTACGAGCTATCACATCTACACGATATTATACATTGTCTTTATAATCTGGTCAACTTTATTAATTTGGATTTTCGTATGATTTCATGCATCTTTGTCATGTTGTGTCAATTTGTCAAGAGATTTAAATAATTTATAACATTAGAACTGCCTCATTTGTATAGTGGTCGCAAACGCGACCAGAGCTATTGGGCCTGGGAAATATTTTTCTTATTTACAAATAGCACAGGGCCTGGGAAATATTTTTCTTATTTACAAATAGCACTAACAAGAAAATCTTTGGACGTAAGATTAATATTCACACTCCTTCCAGTTGTCGGAACAAGAGCAAACCATGGAGCGTGAGTTGGAACGTCTTCGGCGCCACCTGGTGGAGACCGAGGAGAACTACACCCAGGAGCTGATGTCCTCGGAGCAGAAGCTGACGGAGTGCCAGGCGCGGCTGCACCAGGTAGAGGAGAGGGCCAAGCAGACCAGCACTGTGTACACTAGCAACAGGTAATTAAAAAAAGCTTCGATTACATTTTATAATGCCTCTACCTCAGACTGCCTCATTAGTTTAGTGGTCCTAAGCGCCACTGCTACGCTAGAGGTCTTGGGTTCTAAAAAACCCAATAACACTTAGCTCGAGCTGGGTCGAGCTAAGCGCTATTGATATTTTCTAAGAAATTCTCAGCAGCAACTCGGAGTCTGGATCAGTGCCCGGTGAATGGCAATAGGCTCGCCCCCTATTTTACATGGGACCTAAACATACCGGCAAAATGTGGGTGTACATTAGTACACCTCTGCCTAACCCTTCGGGGAATACAGGCGTGATGGTATGTTATGTTATGTTCGTTTATATTTCACTAGCTTTCCGCCCACGGCTTCGCCTGCATGGTTTCTCAGTATGTATAATACATATAAAACTTCCTTGAGAACCACGCTATCCATTGGTGAAAACAGCATGAAAATCCGTGCTGTAGTTTTTGAGTTTATCGCGAACAGACAGACAGACGAGTCGGAGGGCTTTGTTTTATAATATGTAGTGATAATGCCTCTGCGTCAGACTGCCTCATTAATCTAGTGGTCCTAAGCGCGACCGCTATGCTCCAGGTCCTCGACTCAATCCCTAGGTTGAGCAAAGTGCTTTCGGAATTTTCTATAAAATTCTCAGTAGCAGCTCGGAGTCTGAAATTGTGCCCAGTTAATGGCAATAGGCTCGCCCCCTATTACATGGGACCTAAACATACCGGCAAAATGTGGGTGTACATTAGTACACCTCTGCTTAACCCTTTGGGGGAATACTGGTGTGATGGATGGTATACGAATAATATACAAAAATATCAACACAATATGGTCGTTTGCAGCATCCGAGCCAATCAGGAAGTAGAGACGTATCGCAACCAGATCAAACTGCTGGAGAAACAACGTGATGACGTGCAGGCCAGGCTCAGCGAGGCCGAGGACGCCAGGGGGAGGAGCGAGGCCGCACTCACTAACCTACAGGTCGTCCTGGAGCAGTTCCAACTAGGTAAGACTTGATTGCTCTCTTCTAACCCCTTATGTTAGTAACAATCGACTCGTAGGAATATAAAAGGATGAAGCGGCGGTAGTGGAATGGCTAGGGCGTCGGACTTGCGATCATGTGGTTGCCGGTTCGAAACTCACCCATTGCACTAACAACATGAACACGCTCGTAATAAAAGTTTTTAGCTTAGTATGAGGGGTTAACTAGTAATGTGCGACCCATATTGCAAGTAAGCTGTTTTAAAAAAAAAACGATTCTATGACTCATGAATAAAACTTATATAGATATATACAGTTAAAACGGGGTGGTACAATCGCATAAAGAAATATTCTTATTTAGCTTAGTACGAGGTGATAGCAAGAATACTATTAGAAACCGCATCTAATAAAGCTTTTGCCCCATATTTATCTTCTCAATTCCAGACAGTTTAGCTATGTCCATGTCTTCTGGAATTTCTGCTATACAATAGTGTTGTTCTCTAAAGAAGCCGATATTATGAGTCAAGTTTTATAGAAAAATCCTTTACTTCGACTGTTCCGCAGACAAAGAACGCGACATCCACGCCGCGACGGAGAAGATCCGCAACAAAATGGAGGAGCTGAAACGTCAGAACCACAATCTCCAGGGCGAGATAGCCCGACTTAACACTAAGCTTGAAGAGTCCCTCGCTGGTCTCCAGGCAGCCACGCGCCTCGGTGACCAAGTCGAGACTAAGAGAGCCCAGATAAACGATCTAAAGGAGCAAGGTATGTGGCATGGTATACAAAATGAGGAAGCGTGTTGGGTTGTGGAAATACATGAGATGAGAATATTTTGGTTTTGTTCAAAATAACGTAGAAAGAACGATAAATAGTAGTCTTATTATTTCTATCTAGAATTCTAGACATTTTTTTATCTCAATCTACATTAAAAGTTATTCTGCCATGTCACTTTTGAGTTAATTATGACTGCAAAATTTGTGAAATACTATTTTCTGCATAGATTTTTAGACTTAGAAAGGCTGATTTTGGCGGATTAAATTATTATTATTTGTGACTGGTTTCATCATTTGTTTTTGTTAATTGGACGTAGTTTCTGAAAAACGTTCCAGCCCACAAGCTTACCATTTTGAGATAATTGTCATTAAAGTTCAATCTCGTATTACTCTACGAAATTTTAGTTTTTAAGTACTGATACTTTTGTGTGTCAAAGTGGTCATGAATTAGTTTTAATTTGACCCTATTTAAGACTTCTAATGTTACTACTTTTTGCAATATTCATAAAAATAGGGCTGTGGAACGTTTTTGATTTATTGTAATATTTAAGTTACATTCAAAATTGGAATTTATATAAAACGTTCCAAATGACGTGTATGACAAGGAAAAAAATAATAAAACAAGATAAAATAGAAAAAGTAATTATTTGTAGTGAAAAATATCTATAATTATTAATGTTCTTCTTCATCATCTTCAAAATCAAAGTCTTGTTCACCAGAAAATCCTTCAACTTCAATATAATCAGAGACAGACAATCTTCAGGAATTAGACTAAACATTGACTTTAAGTCATTTAATTTAGCCTGGGTTATAGGTTTTCCGTTTAGCCAGAGTGGAACAAGAAGTTCTGAGCTTAAAGGAAACACACTTCCTTTAAATTTTCGCCCTATGTACAGCTCTTGATTTAACATTTGAATTTATTTATTTTATTAGGTTGTACTTATGACACGAATTGCAAAATGAAGTCCTTGCAAATAGTATTTGTGGCCATTTTAGATTAGAAATAGTAATGTACCATAGGTATACTGTGGTAGCTGCTATTTGATGATAGATAATGTCATCTATCAATGCACAGTACCTATACTATCACAGTATAATGACTTCAGAGCCTCGCCTCCAGTTTTCCCATATTGGGTAGCTGGAGTGGAACCCAAGAGCGCCCGTAGGACTCTCGACTCTGCCTTGCCTTAATTGGCCGGTCAGAGGGGGGCCGCCAGAGCTATACGCTCGGGGGTGGAAGTGTCTAATGGCATAATAGCGGGGAAACCCAATCCGGGTCTCTTCTAGACCCGCGACGGTGAAACCGGGGCCGCACCTCTCTACACCCCTAGCCGCTCACGCCGCTGTTGCCACCTTCTGCCTGTACTGGCAGCTTTTCGGGGGGCCCAGCTAGTGAGGTGGCGAGTCACCGTCTGCCATCCCTAAGGATAAGGATGTAAGTTCGAGGTTGTAGGCAGACGCCGTTTTCTTCCGGCAATAGAAGTTATCAGTCCACCAAACACCCACATCCGCAGTCCCATTAGCTTATCTTCAATCTTTTACTATAGTCCTGCTCCCACCCGGGATACTCCATGGCTGTACTCCTATAGTGCAGTTGTGGAGTGTCCCGGGTTGGTGCCCCATCCCATATAAGATTAAAGTTCTCCAAGGGGCCTCTGCGCGTTGGATTGTGTCCCCCCGCACGCCTGCCAAAGGACCGGATGTCTTCCTCACGGGAGGCATGCCGTGATAACCAAGGAGATACAAATAATAATAATAATAGCTTTTAACTCCTAAACATAGGGTTACAAGAGGTCCCTAAGTTCGGTGTGCCTTTTGGCATAGGCCTCCTCCGATTCTTTCCAATGGGTCCTGTCCCTTGCTACTCTGAACCAGAATGGTCCCGCTGTCTGTTTCAAGTCGTCTTCCCATCTCCTGACTTGACGACCTCTGCCCCTTTTGCCGTCTCTTGTTTGCCAGAGGGTGACTTGCTTGCTCCATTTGTTAATGGGGTGGCGTAGCATATGTCCAGTCCATCTCCATTTTTGGACGTCTATCCGGGTGAGAATGTCTGTGAGTTTTGTTTTTGCTCTTATGTCTACGTTCCTGACTCTGTCTTTTATTTTTAAGATTAGCGTGCTTCGTTACATGGCACGAAGGCATTTTGTTAGCCTTTCCCTGTGGTGAAGTGTTATTGGCCAAGTTTCACAGCCGTAAATAAGAACTGGTAGAATACAGGTCTCGAATGTTTTCTTTTTTATGTGGATGCCTAGATCCTTACTTTTCACTATTTCCTTCAGTGACACTGTCACTGAAGGAAATAGTGAAAAGTATTTCATTACATTTTCTCCATCCTTGGGCTATTCGCCTGTTTATCTCCTTTGTCATTACATCTGAAGGGGATATTATCTGTCCTACATAAATATATTCTTTAACATATTCAATCTTGTTGCCATCTACCATAACGTCTATTTCCAGACCAACTTCTCTACTTATATTTGCTAGACTCTGCATCATTTGTTCTATTGCTGATGGATTCTCATCAAGAAGCACCAGATGGCAAATCTTAGGTGGTTTAGACGGGCTCCATTAATGTTCAGGTCCCAGTTTAGCTGTCTAAAGATATACTCTAGTACACAGTTTGACAGATAATATTGAACTTTAAAGAATTAAAAATAAGATCCTATGTTAGATGGACGACTTTTTTAGAATTATTCTTAGGTCTCATGATCCTAATGTAAAAAATTACGAAGTTATGGAAGTTTCTGCAAAATGGGCAAACTTGTAAAATGTTCCTTATATTTGGCCCACTCTCTAAATTGAGGTTTTTAACACATAATAATTATTTTTGTTGGTTCATAATATTATTCAAATGGTTTGGAACGTTTTAGTGAAACATTTATTATTACAAAGGTCGTTCAGATTTAATAAATCAAAAACGTTTCAGTTGACTTGGAACATTTTAGTGAAAAGTATATTTTACTAAGGTCATTTAGATTTAAAAAATCAAAAACGTTTCAGATAGCTTGGATCACATTTGAGAAAATTGTATATGAGTTTTTCTTACATAGGTGTTGTTCCAAGTAGCTTGAGCTGTTTTAATTAAATATTTATTAGTATTCTCCATACATGTGGGTTGGGCTACCCTAGCATAATTTCATTATTAAAATGACAGTAGGGCCACCAAATTTTGACAGTTAGTAAATAGCAATCACGTGACTTTTTTGGTATCATTAACTCTATTTTGATCCGATTGTGGGTTGGAACGTTTTTCAGAAACTACGTCCAATTAGCAGTGATAAAAGCTGTTAATTAGTGTCTACATGTATTTTTACAAACCCAATGCATAGATTGAAACGATTTTTAGATTGTCTTTTACAATTTAATGCTAGTCAGTATGACTTTAGTAATTAGAAATATTGTTTTGTATCTAGAGATGTGTTGAATTGTATTAGTATAAATGAATTTCTAGAAGTAGTAGATTAGTATATTTTGATGCAATTAATGAGATTAGAAATTATTTAATTTCATTGTAAGAAATATGTGTTCTGATTTGTGGCTTGTATTTAAATAGAAAATCGCCAAAAAAAATCTAGTTGAGTAAAAAGAAGCGATTGAAGATTGTCAAGTCGTCTTATCAAACAAAAGTATCTGTAATAGTTTTTTGGAAGCAGAATTTCAAAGCTCTATCTCGTCACAATTCAATACCCATATAAGACCGTCCCTAGTAAAGCCGAGCTAAATACCGGGATCTCGGCCAAATATCAGCTGGTAATTCTGGGGTGTTGTCGCCCAGACTACCAGTTGGTATGCGGCCGGGCTCCGAACCCCACGTATCACCATGACACGATATGTAAGTCAGTTATTAATCCTATTTGTGTCAGCTTACACGTGTGTCTACAATTGTCTGTTTTGGCTAGTTTTTTTATGTTTTTGATGCTATTTTTGGTGGTTAAGATAGAAATATTACAGTATTTCATTCGATTGAAGAAAACATAGAATTGTTGTCTGTTTTCAAATTTTAATAGGAAACATAATTTAAAAAATGATTATATAACTCACTATTCATCCTAAAAATGTCATTAATCATTCAGTAAATAATGCAGTTAAAAAATATCCGATTAGAGTAGAAAAAGGTAGATTATAATCTAATTCAGACCAGTGAAATGTATCAGCGTTAAGTTTGCTAGAACAATGGCAGCTTAGCATACAAGAATCAAGAGCAGCGCTTCCGCCTACTTCGGTTTAATCTCATTTGGTAACTGTGAGGCTTTCGGACGCTGCGGCCGCCGCCACCTGTCACGATGACAGATGTCAGTTTGACAGCTGTCACGTTGACAGATAGTAGTGGCGGGCCCACGACACTCAGATTACCATATGGGGTTTGACTGAGGGTAACGGCTTCACGTCGTGTCGTCTATGTGTTTTCACAATTTTTTTGCTTACTGATTTTTTGTGTATGTTTTTTTTATTTGAAGTTGATACTCTTAGTCCTCTTTTTTAATTTGATGCTTTGTTAAAATAACAGGCAAATATTCTGTAATATTAAATCAATTACTCCCACTTACAATAAATTTAAAATCTGAAAGAAAATATAGTTTCGTAGATCAGACAATTCTTAATCATACTAAGAATTAAAGAACTTAAATAAAGATATGAAAGAGTCTCAGCTTCAATCGCATTATATTTTCATTACGCACTTGCAAGTTAACGTCTTGCGGCACCTTGTTGTTGTATGAGTGTTACGTGAACGTTTGTTTTTTTTATGTTTACTTATTTTGGACAGTTTGACAGTAAAACGTTCAACAGCTTTACACAGCTAGAGAATCTTCTGCTGCCAAAGAAGAAAAAAATCTGAGAGAGTAAAATACGTAATTTTTTACATATTTTTTTTAAATCATACTTCTATATTTTTTTATATAATGTACTCTTAATGTCCTCCGATAATATTGTCCAAAATAAGTTTAGTTTTTTCTTTTATTTGAATGCTCCGAATTCAGGAGAAGAGTAGACATTAGAAGACCGCCATAGTAGCCACATTGCCTTTGAGTATTACTTCAGGTACTGGTGGAATTAGAAAAGGGGAGACAGAGGTTGCTCACACTTTAATTCTTATATTATTTAATCTATGATTAAAATTTTCACTAAGATATCTATCGAAGTAATCTAGATTGGACAAGAAGGTATCGCCAATTAGAGATATCAAGTCTTATGACAGACATCTCCTGTTTTAACAGTTGAAATATCCAAAAAAGTTGCAAATTGTCGATATTCAACGTATTTTTTTATTTCTCACTTTTTAACCTTAAAATTGGAAATATGCTGTATTTAATAGTGTTGACAAATTGTAATTTATATGGATGATATCATAATGGTATGGGCGAAGAGATTTTCGTGATGCAGGGCCAATATCCATTGGTTTAAATAATTAAACTGCATGATAGGGCCATTCTTAATCTTCGGTCAGCTAAACTTGATATCTGAAGCTATCGATAGACATTTAGTAAAAAATTCAGTTATCACAAACATTTATATAACAATCTTACAAAGAGTTTGAGCGGCCTCCGGAGCCCTACCCAGTGGCTGAATAATACTTTGAGGTCGTGTGCGCACACGCAACGAGCTACGACCGAGGATGTGCTTGATGCATGGTAAGAGTAGAATAGAATTTTTAGTTTTTCTACTTTTAATGGTATTATTTTAGTAGTATTTCATTGTGTAGTTATTAGGTTATTATACATTAGGTTATTTGTCGTGTTTAACTTTGTTACACCATGATGAGTCCCTTTCAAATCTGTTGTGATCACGATTATTTCTATAATCAATCTTATTTTTTTTTTACATCCGTTCAGATCATTAAATGTGGATAATTTTAATGAACTTTTAACCGAAATGTGCTTTACATAAAATTCAAAATGTTACTGAAATCAAGGCTATATCTCATTCTTCGCTACCCACCCAGTTCGGACACTGCAGACATCCGTAGCGGCGGCTGAGGAAAGGTATTACAACGCCATATCCAACCAACAGGACAAAGTTGACAAGAACCTTGTCAAGAACCTGATCATCAATTACGTGATGACAGCAGGTGGAAACAGTACCAACAAGTAAGACAATCTTGATAACACTCCTTGTATATTTAAGTGTCTTCAATCTAGTTTAAGGTCCATTTTACTTTGAAAATTAGCCTGCAATAAGAGTCTTTTTAGCTCGCACAGTTTTTCTTCTTCCAGATTTTTTATATTAAGTTGGAATAATGGAGTAGTGTGTAGATCCTTCAAAGACACTTTTACATGTCAATGATTTTCATTTTTTTTTAATCTATATGGCGCTGGCGAATTAATAGATCTTTTTTCTCGTTGTCATACCTTAGTCTCGTTTTATAACAGGCAGTGAGGAATGTTCATAACCTAAGATGTATCTTTTATAATAAAAATAAATGTTTTGTCATTTGTTGTTTGAAAGGTTTGGTTGTTTTAATGAATAGTCATTTTGCTCCTATCACGTAAAAAAGGAAAAGCGGAGGACAGGGTGAAATGGCGCACGCTGGGGGAGGCCTACGTCCATCAGTATAGGCTGATGATGATGATGATGATGACGTAAAAAAAAGCATAAGACAATTCGACAGTTCAAAAGTAGAATTAGGACATGTATTCGGTCTAATTGTAATGACCATTTGATTTTGACACAGATTTTTGTTTTAAATTACTCGTTTCTCTCGTTAGAACGCAAGTGCTACGCGTGTTATCAACCGTATTAGACTTCAACCAACAAGAGTGTGAGAAGCTCGGCCTGGCGAGGTCGGCCACCGCGCCGGACAGCCTGGCGGCCGAATTCGTCAAGTTTCTGCAGAACGAGTCGAGGCCGAGGGCGACGCTGCCGAACATGATGACTTTAGGGCAGAGCAACACTAGTAGGAGTACCACGCCGAGTTCTAGGAAGAATT
Organism: Subacronicta megacephala; assembly: GCA_958496365.1. Taxonomy (NCBI): domain Eukaryota; kingdom Metazoa; phylum Arthropoda; class Insecta; order Lepidoptera; family Noctuidae; genus Subacronicta; species Subacronicta megacephala. The sequence goes on along the minus strand of OY292539.1, from coordinate 8,873,020 downwards.
CTACTATAGGTGAGGACATAACAATGTATTATTTATTCTTTTCTATGTTAGCAGTTAGAGCAAACCTATTAATAAAATTGGAAGAATCACTGATTCCGATAGTACACCTAGTTTCGGAATCAGAGGTTGAATTTAATATTTGCCACTCTCTCTTGTATTAAGTTAACTTTGGTTTTGTTTGTATGTATGTAATACTAGATATAAGAGTACGCTTGTTGTTTTTAAATAAATAACTAACATAACATACCATCACGCCTGTATTCCCCGAAGGGTCAGGCAGAGGTGGACTAATGCACACCCACATTTCGCCGGTATGTTAAGGTCCCATCTAATAGAGAGCGAGCCTATTTCCATTAGGTGAGGAATGACGAATGATTTCAGTAAACATTTTAATTCTGGAAATTCTGTATAACTTGTTTGAACTTCTTTATCACAACAAAGGACTTAAGTAGCATATCCCAGTTCCTCCAATGAAATTCCAATCCTCCACCAGTCCTCTTCGATCATGACCACTACGAGCTTTGGTGGGCTTTTGGAATATTCTTCAAGCATGGAATATGCTATGATTCCAAAAAAATACTATCTAACAATCACATTCTTATGATTAATTAATTTAATTAATATTAATTTGATCAATAGACCAATGTCCATCTCAGACTGAAAGGGATGATCATGACATCCTTATCCATCTATATACTACATACATCATACTACATCTATATCCATGGTATATCTCAGGACATTTGACAGCCTCGTTAGTCTAGTGGTCCCAATCGCGACTGCTACGCTAGAAGTCTTGGGTTCGATCCCCAGGTCGAGCAGTGTTATGGGATTTTTCTATGAAATCATCAGTAGCAGCTCGGAGTCCGGATTTGTGCCTGGTGAATGGCAAAAGGCTCGTCCCCTATTACATGGAACCTAAACATACCGGCGAACTGTGGGTGTACATTAGTACATCTCTGTCTAACCCTTGGGGGAATACAGGCGTGATGGTATGTAATGTAATCTTAGGACATTTTTGTAACAAGGAAGATACCTTAGAGTGACCGCATGTGAAGAAAAATGCAAACATGACCTTGGGGAGTCATACAACTATGCTTCCTCTACTATATTTGCTGATCAACATCATTCCACGTTACAGGTCCACCACCAAACATAATAAAAACAGGCCACAGCCGCAACCCATCGACTGGTTCCAACAATCTCCTCTTCCAGAACATAGACGCCATAGAAACAGCCTCCCAGCTCTCGCGAGACTCCGACCGAGACCCGAGAGTAGTGTCCCCGAGTCTCGACACCGGTGTCAACCAAACACGAAACACAGAAGGCGCCATATTGAAGTCTGTGTTGAAAGACATGTGATTTTGAATAACTTTTTAAGATTAACCCGAACGATATTTTTTTTGTATAACGTGGAAACTATGATCGGATTTAAAGCATAATTCGGTTGACAGAAAGAGAAAGTGCTATACGACAGACAAGTGCTAGAAAGAGAGGAAATGTCTGTTAGCTAATAAATCTACAGGAAACTCATTACAAAATGCGACTGACAGACTAAAACGCACGATAGAGTGAGATAACGCTATATAACATCAAAGCGCTAAAAAAGGATAGAGAAAAAAGATCTTACACCCCTTACAACTGTCAAAATGACACCTGTTTTCTTTTACTCCGTATTATAGTTTCTATTTTAGTTTAATGGCTCGATAATTTTTGAGAAAATGTTATAATTAATATGAAACTGAATTCCATTTAATATACTCATAACTTCTTATTTGTATTCCGTCTAAATAAATAAATTCATCGTATTTTCATATGTTTAATGTATGTATTTTATTGATTACTAAAGTAGTGTTAACGGATTTAATGCGGGTCCCCGAATTTTAATACCGCAATGACACCATTAAAAAATAAAATGAAATTCAGAATTTGCATAAAACATATGCTATGATTATATTCATCATCATTATCAAGCAATACATTTTAAAATAAAAGTGTTACTTTAACGGGTATTCTTATAGCGAAAGATTAATCAAATAAATTACTTTCAAGTCATTCTAATAACTGCCAAAACTATCGAAACCCCAACGATTGAATTAAATTGATACAACAATTTAAAAAAATGAGTTCCGATAGTAATATTTTCGTATATCTTAATTGAGAAAAAAAGAACTACAATAGATAATGTTTTAGTCAGTTTAAATGTAGATATTGCTACAAACTTCTACGAATATCTTCAATATATTTTTCGTTACGCCTTAAATATTATCTAATGTGACAAACGCATTACATATAGCATTTATTTCTTTGCATGAAATGTTCAAACGTCATCAATGTATTAATTAACAATAATAATAGTTTTTCATTCAATTTCAGTCATTACAGTGACTATATTCATAGTTATTTTGGTGCCTTATTATCATTTAGCTGTGACCTAGGATAGTAGTACTAAATCTTTGGTGTTGCCAATAGTAACAGAAATATTACTTTATTTATATGGTAACATTGATTTTTTGTTAAAAGGGTAATGTTGAGATCATACAAATATTGGTACCTGAATTTATCGTTTTTTTATCGATAGGAACTCGATTCTCGAGATTTTTTTTTGTATTTACATTGCAGTCTGTATTTTTAAAATTCCTATGGTCACACTGGCTAGAAGCTTAGCATTAAGTTGTATAGAATTGTACATTGTGTAATTATAATAATTATATTGTTCGTCTTCAGTTGAATTTTAATTGTGATCTAATCTTATTTAATGATATCAAATTATCGTATTAATATTTTTTAGTTTGCAGAGCTTGGTACAAAAGTATTATGGAGGTTTCAATAATTTATGTTTGAAATACAATAAAATGTATTATTGTCTTTTAATTTTTCTTTATTAATTTTTACTCTGATACCTAATGTTTTATAAAAGAAAATATAATCAAACAATTGTATGGCTGAGTATGTGCTCATAATACAATAATAAGGTCTATTTTCGCTTGCAAGACCAATATCACAATACAAGTTTGACTTACCGGCATTTTCTTATACCTAAATATAATTATCAATTTATAAAAGCAATAAAATGTATCAATACTTTTGTATCCAATAGCGCATTTTTAGTTTAACATAATTTGTAAATTTTCATTTGTGAATATAATAATAATATATCTACTTATTACCGTATCACGGTCCTATATGCATGCAGTGTGATACTGCGTACATTGTATTCCTTACATAACGAGGTAATAAATGAATGATTGAAATATACAATTGCGTTTTACTTTATTAAGAGAATAATCTTGGCTCCGCGCTCCATACAAAAGTAGGTTGGTCCTATCTTGAATGACACCAATGAAAGTCATTGAAATGCAGTAACAATCTTATCATTAGAAAGGCAATTTGTCAAGTTCATTTGAGCATAATATTTTGATACCTGTAGGTACTTATATTTTCTTTCGAGAAAGATTGGGTCGCTAAAACGTCAGATATGACGACAGGGTGGTTTAGAAAGAGGGAAGCGAGGCCTTTGCCCAGCAGTGAGACGAAATGGGCTAGAATAATAATAAGTACCACGAAGTCAACAGTTGTACGAACAGCAGAATTACAATTACCACATCATAACTTGACGCTGGCAGAATAGTCGACAACGACTCAATTGCCATCAAGGAAGAAAAAAAAAGTAGATGAAGATATCACCAAACCAAACAAGGCCGCCTGTCGCATTCCGGACCACTCCCTCTCACAACGAGGAAGCCTATGTCAAAATAACAGTAGGAATATAATATACCTATCTTAAATTCAGGTACTCCAAAAATTATGATTAAACGGGTTTCGAAACTTGCAAACAACCTATATAAACTATGATAAAATCTAAATAATCAACACTTCACCAAAGTCATTAATTAGCCATAATTCATACAACAATATAGTGGTAATTGATTCCGACTGCAGCGAGGGTGCGGTCAGGCAAGCCGCGGCTCCTCTACGGGGCGCAGTTACACCCAAACACTGCAGCTTTCTACATACGATACGATTTAGGCAATGGTTATATGTAGCTGTTACCTACTTTCAAAAATAATGGAGGACCATATATAAGGGGCCATCTGTGGTCTCCTTCAGCAGTTCCACTTCACGTAGCCTAATGGCTAGGGCATCGGACTTCCGATTATGTGGTTGGCGGTTCGAACCCCACCCATTGCACTACCAACGTGAACCCACTCGTAATACAAGCATTTAGCTTAGCACGAGGGGTTAACAAGAATAGATACTAGTAATGTGTGACCCACATTGCGAGTAAGCTTTTTTTTTAAAAAAAAAACTTTAACATACACAAAAAAGTTAGAGGTTTGCCTATAATATTTGAAGAGCTCCCTCGATTTCTCCAGGTCCTCGAGAGTATATCCTTTCAAACAAAAAAAGATTTTTCATAATTATTTCGCAATTGACGAAGTAATCGGTGAACATACATAGAACCATATTATGAACGTATAACCTCCTCCTTTTCGTTGTGTTTCGACAAACAAACCTAATCTAACTTAGCAGCTGAGTTTCGATCTGTTTTTTTTTATGGGATAACTCTGCAATCGAACAGGCGAGCTACCTGATGGTAAGTAGTCATCGCCGTTCATGGACATCTGCAAAACTAAAGGAGTTGCGGATGCATTGCTGAGCCAAGGAAAAGGGAGGGGAAGGAGAAAAGGAAAAGGGCTGAGGGAGGAGTTGGGCCTCCAGGGCTCCGCACTCACCATACGAAACACAATAATATGGATACCTACCTACTGCTACTTGACGTCGATATTCTGTGGGAGGGTAATACTTCCCTGGTCGTGTCGACCCATCATGCTGGCTAGTAGACATGCCAGCAGGCACTTCTACTACTAAACTTACTTCTCTTAATCTTGATTTACCTAATTGGTTTTGTCCGACGCAATATATTGTCATTTACATAAAAAAACTTTACACCGCCTTTGGAGCGGTAGAGTAAAATCGGATCGAAGCCTGTAAAACATTGTGATAGCTAAAACATTAAGGTAATTGGTATGCTGTTTTACCTATGAGAGGCGCGGCCTACGTGCAGGATTTAATAATAGATAGCTGACTTATAATCTAGATAATTACACTAGATGTATGATGAGTAATTAAATTAATTGTTTAACCGTCTTTGGTGGTTTTTTATGTGCACCTGAATCGATTTGGAAAATTCTCTTTGTTTCCCAGGGGGTCCCATTCGAAATTTATCGAAATCGATCTAAAAATTTGTACATCGATGATATTTTTCGTTTAGTCCCAAACCTCGCAGTCTCATTGGAGCAGAGCGTTTAGTTGGCCTACCCATATTATTTATAAACAAAATCCATCTGCTTTCTACTAAAAAAATAAAAATACCTGAAACATAAAAAGTAAAACCGCCTTTAAAAAATAATAAATATAATGTGATGTCTTAAACAGTTTTGGAAGTCGGTGGCTTTAATTTGAGTGGATTTTTTTACCTTAACATACCGGCGAATTGTGAGTGTTGTTTTAGCTCTCGATCTAGCTATCGATCCCCTGATTTTAAGCGCCACTGCGATCTACGATGGAGCGCGCTTGCCCAGAAGAAACCGATTCACTCGTGATTTAAAGTCGCCCAGATTATAGGTATTCATCGGGGAAGACCCACTCGGAAAGCTCATTCCACATTTCAGCGGTACGCATGATAAAAGTGGACTAAGAGAGTTGCGTTCGGGTTTTTGGGATGTCCACGAAGAAACAATGACATTAAGCAAGTACTTAGATACTTACACCTCTGCCTAACCCTTCGGAAAATACAAGCGTGATGGTATGTATTGACTTTGAGTTTTAGGATTTTTTATAATTGAGATTCTCTTTGCAGATATTCAACGATGTGCAAGATGTCACACGGTTTTTGCAAGTTGAGCACAGCCTTGGGCCTGTTTCGGCACCTTCTGATTCGGTTCCCGATAAATTATCTGACAGATACATAAAAATTTTGTTCAAAGTTCAAATCTCGTAGATAGTGCTTATCCGGAGGTGGTGAAACAGACCCTTAATCTTGCAGATCGATTGATCCGCTACGAGCCACTTCAGAAATATTCGTAAGCTAGAAAGTAATACAAGTCGCCATTTCATTAACGACATCCTTCGCTCACAAGGTCTCCGGTCTCATTGCGACCATGAAAACTACGTAATTAGAATACATTACAACTATGTTATACTTGATTTTGTATTTTTATTAGTTGTACAAGGCGATTTTTTGTCGTTTTCATCGAAGGTTTCTAGAACGATTTGTATCTTGTGACTTCATTTACTTCATATTGGTATCACTAAATGGGACTCCACGATTGACGACAATTAAATAGTCGTTAAGTATTCCTTTGATTGGAAAAGTCCGCTTAAGTATTTTTGATTCACTTTAACAACATGGAATCCAAAACATACGTAACTGTAACATTGTGGATGAAGAACCTCTACCTAATCCGTCAGAAAATGAAGGCGATATATTGTTATTTTCGCTTAGAACTCTGCTTACTTTCTTACATATAAAAAAGCGTGAACATAACCGAATCAGAGATTTGCAAATGAGCTACAAGTACCATGCGGCAGCCACGCACCGCGATTTACTCCGCAAGCAATATGTTACGTATTCCCTCACCTTTAATTAATGAAATGTATTAAATACCTGCATGTATTACTACAAGGTTTCTTACTATTTTGCAATTAAATCTAGTTTACTAAGTAGTTTGTTAAGTTAAAAACATAGTTGGATAATAACGACATTACAGTCCTTTTTTAATTTTTACATCAACAAAAAGGATTTACACATACCAAACCTCATTTCTAACATACATATAAATGTTGCCCTCCTTTCGTCCTGCAGTCGGATAAAGTCATCACACACTACGTATTTTCTGAACATGACATCGTAACCTAAAATAGCGCCAATAACACTAAAATCCGCTGCCGAACGCACCTTGGCGTAATTAAAAAACAAAATTATTCCACCCCATGTGATTAACAGCACACCCCATTGCCGCTGCCACCCTCAACCCCCCATTTCTTCACACAATGGTCAGTTGTAACACAACTGCCTTGTAAGACATAGCGTAGCCTTAGAAACTAAAAACAAAACAATAATAAACAATATTTTTATAACAAAAAATTGCAAAATATCACCTCTGTAACAAAATCTGTGTGCTAACTAATAAAAAATGTATAAATTTTAGTTCTAATAGTGCTAAAAATGCAAAATTTTCGCATCATGGCCGAGAAGCTTAAATCTAACCTTCATGCGTACTTTTTTCACAAGGAAACACTATATAATCTGTTTGAATAATTTGATGTGGTGTGTGTGAGTGGAATTAAATTTCAAAAATGACAGCAATGCTCTATTTTCGCGCCAGAAAATTAAAAATGGTGGCAATTTACGTTTTATATTACGTATTCAAAATAAAATTGAAATGACGACGTTTTAAAAAGTGCGTTTAAAAAAATATTAGCAAAAATGTGAACTAGTGACTTGGAATAATTGTTTTGTAAGTGAAAAATACTATTATAGTGTGTGTTGTGTGAACATTAATTGGATTTAAATAACAATAAAGTAAGTATTCATTATTACCTTCGTAGTTCTAAAGGAAAACGAATTAATTGTAACTACCTACTAAATTGCTAATATCGCATAAGTTCGTCGAACCTAGAATTTGAACAGGAAAATAATCCAACAAAATTTTCGTGTTCTTTAGCCCATAAACATACTTTTATTTGGAAAGCATATACCAACCTAGGTATTTAACTTTTATCTTTTTATCAAATCTGAACGCAACCTTGTATAACTGGCTTCAATAAAGAACGAGGTTCTCAGGACATTATGAATTAAATGAAACTGGTAAGAGAACCATATTATTCTGAACCTCTTGATAGTGAAAGCCACCACTATGTTTTTTTTATTGAATAACTTGGCAAACGCCTTGGACGCCTTGGAAATCTGCAATACCAAAGTAAGTACTTGCATATGCGTTGCTGAGCCTATTTAAGTAAAAGGGAGTAGGAGAAGGGGAAAAGTAAGGGAACTGAGGGAAGAATTAAGCCTCCGGCACTCCACACTCTCCGTAAGAAACGAAGCAGTATGTATACTGCAACTTGACGTTGATATTCTGTTGGAGGGTAGTACCTACTTCCCGGGTCATGCCGACCCATTCATGTCATAACATATCTAGATAAACAAGTTGTTAACTATTGCACTGCGCATTTTCAATTCTAGACTCAATTAAAACGACTCAATTAAATTATTTACTACTTATGAAGCTCTAATTCCTAGGCATGAGTATATCTGCATTTTGTCATGAAGCGGCGGTAGCCTAATGGCTAGGGCGTCGGCCTTGCGATCATGTGATTGCCGGTTCGAAACTCACCCATATCACTACCGACGTGGACCCACTCGTAACAAAAGCATTTAGCTTAGCACGAGTTAACAAAACTACTAGTCGTGTGCGGCACACATTGCTAGTAAGTTTTTTTTTAGTTGTATAAAATCTACAATACTTATTGACATCACATCGACATAACACTAATATACAATTATAAATCATCATCTATTTTCTCATATTTTATCTTCTATCCTTATCGGTGAGGTCCTTCAGAAAGGTCAGGTGCGTAGTACTTGCTTGCAACCGACGCGTATGTATGAAAACATGTATGAATGTGGAAGAAGCGAAAGAGGTATGCAAGAGTTGTAGCAAGTTTTTGACCTTTCAAAAGTTATGTTAGCTTAGTCTAATCGAAATAATTTGAAAAATTATAAATGATCTAATTAAATCATTAACATACTGCTTTGTTATGAAGGGAACAGACTAGCTTATAAACAACATTTTGTAGGAATTATTAGATGAGTCTACTTATTCTGATTTCTTTCAGAACCTTCAGCTGAACTAAAATGATCCATTTTGGTGAATGCATAACTACTATTAGAAAATTGCTAAGGCTCTGCTTTAGGTACTAAATATGAATTGATTTTCGGAATTGTTAAACCATATACCCCTCCTGCCCCCAGATCAGGCTGAACGTACTTTCGTAGTCGACAAAAACATACTATTTAACAATCGACGAGCATAATAATGCTTCACCGTTGACCGTAGGATCAATAGGTAGTCAAAAATTAGCTTATATTGACGAAAAACTTCAAATAATACCATTCTAGACACGATGTTCAAATGACCTTGTAAGGTTCGGCTGGCGAAAAATGGAGCAGATAAGACATTAAGGTACTTAAATCATTCAGATTTGGAATTTATTAACGGCTTCTTTCATTATTTATTATATTTTAATATATAATTCCTGTATGTTATTCTTGACCAATTTTGAAGATCCTACATGGTTCTTCGCCATATACAGGGTGTATGTGGCGCTGTTATCTGCATCCTGCTGGTATAACAATATTTTATTTGAATACAACATAGTATTTTATTAGAGCATTAATTAAATACCAAATAAGATATATCTGTAATGTCACTTTTATTATTTTAGTCCTAATTCTAAAATCAGAGACATGCCTCATTAGACTAGTGGTCCTAAAAGCGACTGCTGCGCTAGAGGTCCTGGGTTCGATCCCCAGGTTGCGCAGTGTTATTGGGTTTTTCTATGAAATTCTCAGTAGCATCTCGGCGTCTGGATTTGTGCCCGGTTAATAGCAATAGGCTCGCTCCCTTTTACATCAGACCTAAACATACCGGCGAAGAGTGGGTGTACATAAGTAGGTGCACCTCTGCCTAACCTTTCGGGGAATACAGGCGTGATGGTATGTTATGTTATACATATAGGAGATATATATGTCATACGCATTACACCACAGAATCGATTTTCGCCACTGAAATTATTTTTCATGCTAGATTTAGTTAGAAAGCTAGCTATAATGAGACATTTTCTAATAGGACAAATTACCATGTTTATAAAAGTTTGAAACTAAACCCAGGCTTTCGAAGTTTAGATCGTAAATTAAAAGTTATTTGTTAACTTGTTGTTTATTCTTCCATTGTTTTGTTTCAAGATTAGTTTTGTTGTTTCATTTTATTTAAACAATATATGTGCCACAATACTAAAATTTAAATATGAGCATATGAGTAGATTAACTTCAGAATTCAGAAAAATATGTTGTAAAACATAAGGAAAAAACTATGCCAATAGGCCATTTACCTTTCACGATATTTTTTTTCCAAGACGGCAAAGAAAGCCCCTCGATTTTGATGTTTTTTTTCAGGCAAGGCTTTTCAAATTCGCCTCGCGACGAGTGATCCTGTAAAGTTTGGTAGTGATCAAATAAAAAAAGGAAACCGCACGTGAAACCGCGGGTTGCAGCTAGTTATCACAATAAGGTGATAATTTTTAAACGGCTATAAACAACCCTAGATTGAATGAAAATAATAAAAAAAACGTTATGTCTATTAAATAAAACATTTAATAAACATCCGACAATGGCATTATATCTCCATTGATTTTCATCAAACATAGCTAAGAACACTCCCGATTAATTCACCTTTCAAACAGAACATACAAAATCAAAATCGGTTTATCCGTTCGGGAGCTACGATACCACACAAAGACACGTCAATCTTATAACACCCTGTTGTTTTGCATCAGGAGTTAAAAACAGTTTCGGAAATAGGTGCCAAAAACAAAAATCCACTCAAATCAAAGACAACGACTCTATTGAATAGAGTCTATTCTATTATCGTAGCCATGTAGTAGTTGCTACGCGGCGTAGCTACTGGTAGCTACGAACCCATCTCGTAGCGCTCCAACTCGGGCAAAAGATCTATCATGTAAAATATGTAGGTGAAATTTCGACGTAATTAGCTTCAGGCAACAGCATTGCAGTTTGTCAATGTTGGCGCGAGCTTCACTATCACCTATTGTATTACTTCGATGATGGTATAGTAATGTTAAAGATTGTATGACCAAGCCTGCGTGTTGTAGTTATAAGTTCGGACTATAAAGAAGTTTGCTGTGTTTTTTCCATGTAACTATATTACATAACTTACAGTACTCTACATAGCAATACAAATACTAAAATTGATATTTAAGCCCATGGTTTCACTGTCGTCTCAAAAGGATTTATTTACAAAACTCGGCTTGTAGGCGACGACGTTTCAAGATAAAACATACACCTGATTTTAAGTAAGACCTCTACTCTCCAGTAATACAATTGTGAAAACCGCATTCGATTTCGTGTTAGTATTTATTGCGCGATGCGCGTCCAGAGACAAAGACAAACAAATTGTTTTGGCTTCTGCTTAATGCTCTTATAAAAAAATCTCATTTTTTCTCAAATGTCTGTCAATAGTCTAGGTGGTCTTAATGAAAGTCTCGGTAATAGGATATGTTCACGGTGAATGGCAAGAGGCTCGCACCTATTACATGGGACCTAAACATACCGGCGAACTGTGGGTGTACATAAAGTACACATCTGTCCTTCTAGGAATACAAGCGTGAATATATACTGTCTTTGTGTACACAAAACCATTTACAAATTTTTATGATATAAAGTAGTAGATAAGATGTAAGATTTCAGTATTTTAACAAAAATTTACACATTTACGCCTAGGTATCTACCTATTTTAACACGATACGTCTTCTAAATTGCAAGTCACCACTCAAACCCCATGTGTCGAGTATATATCATGGTGAATAGCCCGTCCTGCATGACGGGACCTGTCTGTAGTCCATTAATCATTGACGCCTCTACAACGAAACTAAATTATAATTACGTGCTAAATTGTTGTTGAGATTAGGAAATAATAATGGCAGGTTGTATTTGATTAATAACCATACCTAATTCTTACATGGCAATAGGCTCGGCCCTTGTATTACGACAGCTAACCATACTAGGGACCTGTACGGGTGTACATTAGTACTCCTCTGCCTAAGTCTTCGGAATAAACAGGCGTGATTGGCGTGTTTAGAAACCAAATTCAAATTATACAGGCTGTATAAAAAAATCGATCAGAAAGTCATTCCAAATACTAATTAAGTAGTATGTGTTCTAAATTACCAGCAATATCTAACGTAAACAATTGAATTTATTATAAAATTGTTATGAAATCAATCAAGTCAATCCAGGCCCAATTCCTCCCTCAGTCCCCTTCCTTCTCCTTTTCTCCGTTAGACTAGGCAACGCATCTGCAACTCTTTTGGTATTGCAGATTTCTATGGGCGGCTTGCCATCACGTGACTCAGCTGCTCGATTGCCGAGTTTTCCCAAAAAAAAGCTAATGGTGATATTATATGACATACGGAAATTATATTGGAAATGTATTTTGAAGATTTTTTAAGTGGCAGAACTATCCTTCATTTAAAATACAGAATTGAGAATATTATATCTTATAGCGGTTACTATAGGGCCTCTGACCTCAAGCTTTTAATGGGCGACCATTTAAAACCTTGTAAAGATCGATTGCATGTTTCCTCATACGATATTTTTTGGTCCAAAATAAAAATAATTAAGTAGGCTATATATTTCTAGATAATTATATGCAGTCATTTTGCTAACAAGCGTCGCGCCGGTGTAAAATATTTCGCCATAATTATACAGTACCGTTTTTTGACAGATGCCTTTGACTGCCTTAGAGCGTAGCTGTTCCTGATTACGTAAAAGTTAACTTTGAAATGCGTAACAAAATAAATGTATTATCTACCTTATGTTATTCAATTATCTTAATTATGATTACATGATTCTATATATGATGATTGACGTATGTCAAAGTATAAAAACATGTAATTTATAAATTTACCCAAATAATTATAATTTGAACCAATTAAACTTGGATTTTTGCCGTGAAACGTGATCTACAATGTCAGACATAAATTGTGCAGCCTGTCGAGGCATTATAGTCGATGGGGAAGAATTTCTCAAGTGTACATTGGATAAGTGTAAACTAAAATATCATATTCAATGTTCTGGCGACGTTATCGTTACTGAAGGGCACCTAACCACCTGGATTTGCCCAGAATGCGCTCTCCCTTGTAGAGAAAAAGGTAATGACAGTACTACTTTAACTCAAGATAGTGATCCAAATATTACGTTTAGAAAAAAAGTCCCCGAGATACAAAACGCACAAAACCAGGTTGAATTTCAGGAACTCTCATTTGAAATGAGTAAATTACGGCTAGAGATGGAAGTATTAAAAGAACAACTTGGCAAAGCAGTATCTCTTGTTACAAATTACGAATGTAAGTTAACCGGATATGCCTCCCAAATTGACTTACTGAATACCCAGTTAAAACAAAACAACACCCTACTTGGAACTTGTATAAATGTTGTCCAGCAGCAACCCCTCAGTGTTACCACTAAGCAGCCACTCATTGTAACCGCTCAACAGCAACTTCAGCTTGCACCCCAAGCCCTGGATACTCCTACACCGGTACAACTTACGCAACGTGCCAAAAAACAGAAAAAGCCTAAAGCAAAAAATGCTGCTTCTAATGTACCCGTCTCTAACGGCTCTAACCAGCCTGTTGTTATTCAAGGTGACCAAAACCCAATCAACCTCAAAGTGCACGCGACAGAAACCCTAGAACTGATTAGTAAGGATATCTCACGTGACACGTCCCCTGCCGATGACCGCACTGCTTCTGCTCACGGCCCCACTCCTACTGACCATACTCCTACCGATAGGTGCACTTCTTCTACCACTTTTTTTTCTGCTGACGATCAAAACTGGACCGAAGTAAAGAAAAATAAATTCCGGAAGCCCGCCTCATTATATGGTACCGCTGGGCCCAACATCACCACCTTAAGAGCAGTTGAACCACGTGAATATCTACATTTGTGGAACATGGATTCCAGCGCTGACGAAATTCGTGATTATCTACGACAACTGTGCCCCATTGGCACATGCACGGTTGATGAGCTGCGGGCCAGAGGCAATTACAGGTCATTCAAGATTGGTATCCCCATTATCTATTATGAAAAATGCTTTTCTGTTGATGTATGGCCAAAGAACGCGAGATTAAACACATGGATTACTTATGTGAACCCGGGACGTACAAGGAACTATAAGACATCTGTTAAGGCCCAACCAACCCACCAGTCATTTCGTGCCTAAACAACCTCTTAACAAGATTAAGAATATTGATGTGCTGTATCAAAATGTCCGTGGTCTTAAAACCAAGTTGTCTACGTGGAGAACGAACTTGTTGCAGCTGGAGCATAATCTGATCGCTGCAACAGAGAGCTTTCTTGATGCCTCTATTGAAGATGGGGAGCTTACGACTGGCGATTGGAATGTGATGCGACGTGATCGGGGAACACCGTGCGGCGGAGTATTGCTTGCCGCGCGCGCCCCCATCGTGCTGTGCCGCCGCCGTGATCTCGAAACGGACGAGGGTGAGGACTTATGGGCCGACTTTACATGGTGCGGACGTACTGTTCATGTATGTGTTGTGTATATTAAACCTAGTGCAAGCGATGATGAATACATGAGATGGTTCTGTAAAGTAGAACAGTTTATAAATTATTTAAAAGGCCTTGTAATAATTTTAGGTGACTTAAATTTAAATAGTGTATCGTTAAATATTAAGAATTATTATTGTTACTTCGTGTCATTTTGTAGTCTGAATGAGATGAACGTTGTGAAGAATTCGCATGGAGGTATGTTAGATGTTGTTTTGGTTCAGGAGAACATTAGCGCACCAAAAACATTCGTCACTGCTGCCGAGGGTATAGTACCACTGGATGCATATCACCCGGCACTACACATTGAGATAGGAGTCGATGTAGGTCATTGTTCGGAGTCAATTGAGCCCAGCAATATAGACAGTGCCAAGGATTGGAACTTCGGCAAATGCGATTTGGAACAACTCTATTTCTTATTCAGTGACGAAAATATTTGGGAGGAGGTTTTGGGGTCGAAGGATGTAAAAGGGGCTACTTCCAAGTTTTACAGCATTATTTATAATCTCTTTGATATGTGCATGCCTAAAAAACGCAGAAGGAAGTCGGCAAATAGGCGATATCCTATATGGTTTACATGCGATATCATCCAGGATTTAAGACTCAAATTAAAACTCCATAAAGATTGGAAACAAACTAAGTGCGCTAGCGCGTATTTACTATTTTCTGGCCTGAGGTCCAGCCTTAAAACCCGTATTGCTGATGCGTATTCCTCATACATGAAAATTATAGAGAATAAAATTAAACATAACCCTCGTCAATTCTGGTCACACGTGACCAGCCTGCGATCCAAAGGTGGGTTTGAACCGAATGTAACATACAAGGGTTTAACTTTTACCGGCACTAAGGCGGCAGTGGCTTTTGCTGAATTTTTCTCAGCTGTTTTTCTGCCTGATGTCCCGCAGCTTAACGCTGATCATGTCTGTACGTCTGACAATTCCAATAGTAGCAATTACATAAATATCCCCCCCTTGCGCCATGAAGATATTGTAAAAGGCATAAATAAACTTAAACCTAACAGTTCTATCGGCCCCGATAACATCCCGCCCTTCATAATTAAAGACCTAAGAAATATCTTCATTGATCCTCTTTGCCACATCTTTAATTTGGCCTTGCAGACTGGTACATATCCCTCTGAATGGAAAGTTACTAGAGTTACACCTATCCCTAAAACCCAAAACAAAAGCTCCGTTGAAGAATACCGCCCTATCGCAATCCTATCTTCTCCAGCGAAGGTCTTCGAAAACATCCTTTATAATGCTATCTACGAGCAAATAAACAAGTATCTTTGCAATGAGCAGCACGGTTTCAGAAGCAAAAGGTCTGTTGACACAAATCTCCTGACACTAGTAGACTATATCTCGACTAGCTTGGACCGCGGGCGTCAGGTAGATGTACTTTACTTCGACTTCCGGAAGGCTTTTGATAGGGTTAACAATGACGCGCTGCTAATGAAGCTTAGCAAGATAGGGTTCTCACCATCTCTCCTCCGTTTCTTTGCAGACTACCTACGTGATCGACAGCAGTTTGTTAGACTCGGTATGTATGTGTCGGGTACCTATCACACGCGCTCTGGCGTGAGTCAAGGCTCAGTTTTGGGACCTTTATTGTTTCTTATCATGGTCAATGATGTTCCTCAAGTTCTGCTTCATGCTAGATGTCTCCTGTATGCTGATGACTTAAAACTGTACCTGGAAATAAATTCCGAACGAGACAGTTTGTCACTGCAGCAAGACATAGATGCGATATACAAGTGGAGCGTAGATAACAAGATGGAGTTTAATTCTTCCAAATGCTTCGCTATGACATTCGGACGAATGCGGAACGTAGTCAATTTTGAATATACATTAAACAATAATACCATCACAAAGTCAACCTCCATGAAAGACCTGGGAGTCACATTCGACCGAAAGCTCACCTTCCACGACCATATGGCCATGGTCGCTAAACAATCCTACCAAAGGTTAGGTTTTGTTCTACGTAATTGCCGTGATTTTCGCACCGCTCATGCCATCAAAATTATATATAACGCGCTCGTACGTACCAAACTTGAAACCAGCTCTTGCGTGTGGAATCCACATGAAAGTACCTATACACTGTTGTTAGAGAAAGTGCAAAAAGCGTTTCTTAGGTACTTTTATAAACAGATTCACGGCTACTACCCTTATCTGTACCCAACAAAATTTTTACTGGGTTGTCTCGAGTATAACTCCCTCGAGATAAGGCGAGCTCGAGATCAGCTCACAATTGCCTGTAAAACGCTCCGTGGTGCTATTGACGCTCCTGATTTGCTTAATGTACTGGCGCGCTTTTTTGTCCCAAACAATTATTGTCGGGGCAGAAAGCACAAGCTGTTTGCCGTGCCTCCATGTCGTACTGTTGCACGTGCTAAGTCGCCAATTCCTCGCACTATGGCCGCGCTTAATGATCTCTTGGATTCTAATCCAACAGATGATTTGTTTGCGGATGGATGGTCGAAGATTTTATTGGTATGTCAGAAGTACTGTGAGAGGAATTTATGAAAGTGTTGTTAGCCTTTTTTGTTAATTTCCTACAGTTTATATAAATTAGTTACTTTAATTGGTTAAGACCGTTGTAATTAATTAAATAAATAAATAAATAAATAAATAAATGATTCCTTGCAGACATTATAATACCATAAATGTAACGGATTTTCAAAAAAAAATGATTATCTGTCAAAAAGGGGTTCACATATTGGACAAGGTATAGGTACATGGCAGTAGACATTGCAACATCAACAATAACTTATTCACGAGTATTTAAACGTTTGATTAAAACTCGCTATCGTAGGTTATTATGGTGTAAAATAGTGGATTTGGCGAAAAATGGCAATTTACACCTAAAACGCCTTAAAAATTAATTATTTAGCATATACTGCAGAAGGTAGATTTTTAATAGCCTTTCCTAATACGAGCAATCTAATAGCATAGCCGTTAGCACTAATTGTGTGTCGTCGAGTGTTGGCACTGACTCAGCTCCTGACTCACTGAGTCACTGAACTTGATATACGCGTCACTGGTACCGTCAGCAAAACAGTCATGTAATTGCATGGTATTTTAACATGCAAACATGTTGGTGTGATTTTATTTTAATGTGACTGAAGTCATGACGAAGATAATTCATTTTCTAGTGAAAGAAAAATATCGACCTCAAGTAGGATTCGAACCTAAGGTGGTATTTTGTCTCTACGTATGTATTATTATGTAGTATGTATTGCATGTATTCACCGGGCACATAACTACATACGAACTACAAGCTGCTTTCATAGCAAAACCCAATAACACTTTGCTTGACCTGGAAATCGAACCCAAGACCTCTAGCGTAACAGTCGCACTAGACTAATGCGGCAGTTATGTACGAATATATTATAAAATATACCTTTATGTGTGCGCTCATAATAATGTAGATTAAAAATCGGCGATTTATCTTGCTATCCCTACCGCAGCACAAGCGTGTTCGATCGATAACATGTGCACTGTGGCGCACTATCGCTACAAAACATAAACATTCGCTTTCCCACTACTGGGCAATAACCAATCAAAGCATAGCTTTACTAAGAATCGAACTCCAATCATTTTGTAATGGAAAATGGTTGTAATGATAAATGATGTATATTTTTCTGAAATATCTGAATTTCCTCTTTCGGTTCGATTCTCAATCTACCACGGCGTTAGGATTTGTGCCCGATTTGTAGTAGATTATTATTAGTTTAGTATGGATACACCTCTGTCTGGTTTATGCCTTCGGGTGACAAGTAACTCAAAGATCAGGCTCTCTTTTAAAATCCAAATGTATAAAGTCTGGATTGGTCTTTTAAAGACAAGCCATCGCTTTGTCGTCGCTTTGAGGTCACCAGTCCCTATACACATCATCGCGTAGCTCAACTGTAAATATAAAAATTCATAAATTTAGGGAGCACAACCGGAATCATTAGATAAGTAGTATTTTTTTATTTGTTTTCAGGGAAAGTACATAAAGAACTGAGTACTCCTTTGATTCAGGAGCAAGTTCGGGGCAACCTTAACCCTTAAATTCAACTTAGTTTGAAAAAAGGACGTCCAACAATACAAATCTCCCTAACCGCATTGCCTAGAAGAAACGCGTTTCAAAGAACCACACACGTTTGATGGTAGAATGGGAACCACCTGGCTACTCTATATATAGGTTATAATGTCATAGACAGACAGACAGACAAAGGCTTAAACTTATAATACTAGTTTAGTGTCAAGGGTTAATAAAGCAAGGTCAAACGACAATTACTTAGTACACCCCTAGACACTTTTAAACGTCATGTTTTCAACTGAAAAACTTGACTACCTGCTGTTCCTTTGTGACATGTGAACTCTGGCACCGAGCCAAGAAAATATTCAGGTAGATACGAAACGACATACTTTTTCCATTCGTTTTGTGCTCAAATTGGCTATTAATTGTTAGCCTTTTTTTAAAGACAAACAAGCATACGGCTTCGCCTGATCGTCAGCAGTTTCAAAGCTCTCTTGACACCTCAATTGTTAAGCTCCATTTGTCCAGTGATTTCACTGGCTACCCTACAAAACGTAACAAAATAATGTTAGCGTTTCTTTAGCAGGCGAGTGAGCATTATCATTTTCACCTTGTATCAGCCCACCGCTGGACGTAGGGTTCCCCTAGTGTGCGCCATTTCACCATGCCCGTTTCGCATCCAGCTTCTGCCAGCAACCATTCGCAAATCATCAGTACCTTATCATCAATCAATTCGCATGATTGCTTGACGTCAGAATTCAGCAGAGAGAAAACCGAAGCGGCGGTAGCCTAATGGCTAGGGCGTCGGACTTGCGATCATGTGGTAGCCGGTTCGGACCCCACCCATTGCACTACCGACGTGAACCCACTCGCAACACAAGCATTTAGCTTAGTACGAGGGGTTAACAAGATTACTAGTAATGTGTGACCCACATTGATAGTAAGCTTATTTAAGAAAAAAAAAACTTCTTCCCTGTTCTTACATGAGAGTTAGTTCCTCCATCAAGCGTGCTGGGTTTTTATGCTTACAACTTACGCTTATTTTTTATTCTATTTTAGCATTAAATAATGCGAAATGGTCACAAAGATATGAATTTTCTAATGAAAGAATTAATAAATCTCAGGCAGGGTTTCAACCTGCGTCCCAGTGGCGTAGCATGGGTCACTAGCACCCGGTGCGGATCCCGAATTTGCCGCCCTTTCATTTTTTTAATGAATAACAGTGGCGGATTTACCGATAGGCTGAGTAGGCTGGAGCCTAGGGCGGTAGATTTGAGGGGGCGGCAAGTTTTGAAAAATAAATGACATCTTACTGAATAAAAAAAAAATATACCTAAATGTTATTAGTGTGAGTGGATTCACAATTTAATCAACGTTTAATGTGTTTCACCACATTTTTTTAAAACAAACCTCACTTAAATAACGGAAATTATTGTATAATTTGGGAATTGTTAGCGGAATACGATCTTTTTTTATATGGGAACATATATTTTTTCTATGTACAAGTATATTCATTATATTATCTGGGTTCCCCATGAGCCACAATGGTTCTGTATCGACACTTTATCTTGAAATAATAGCATGAATTCGAGTTGTTTTCATAGAAAATTACCAATCATTGGCTCGTGTAACTTTTTAACTGGTGTAAATATTTAAATGAAGTTCTACGTTCAAGGAACACGTATTTTAATGATAAGATTGTTATTGCAAAATTTCAAAGACTTTCATTGGTTAACATTCAAGATAGGATAAAACTACTTTTAATACTAAAAAAGCGTGAAGTCTTTAACACGATTCAGTAGCTGCAGTTGCCAATGAATTAAAAGATGGGTTTTGTTAGTTTCGCTAACGGTGTTTGATATGTAGGTAACTGGCACTCCCTGATCCTTGATTCCCAAATCGTTGAAGGGTTTAGGGTAAAAAACAATTTATCTCGATTTCCGGCAAAACTACAAGTGTTATGGAAAAAAGTTAAATGGCAAATTTGTAGGTAATAAAGAGATCTACAACTTTTGTGTTTACAATTTTTTCACATACCCTCAAAATTTATGTGAAAAATTCAAATAACCCAGTTTTTGGTTCTTTTTCTTTTTAAAAAAAAAAAATTTTTTTCACCGGTGAAAACTTACCTTCTTATGTCCCAAACACAGTGTTTTTTTTTCTTATTTTGACTTAATATCGAAAAAGCAGCCTAATTTACAATCGAAAATTCTCACGTCAAAATATCAGTTTTTTTTTAAAGTCTGTGAAGAAGACGCATGTTCAAATCCTGTCCGCAGTCGAATTTTTCCTTCACTAAAATAAGTGAGATATGATTTTAAATAATCTGGCGCAGTCAGGTAAAAATATTTATGAGGTGTAACACATGAGACGTTGACTAAATTGCGAGTGGATCTAATAAAATTAAGTGTAACCTGTGTAACTATACTTTTTTTAAGACAAAAGAAATATGTTATCTATTCTTTCGGTCTAATATGTGGTCGGCCATCGCTGTATAAAAAAACATACCTTACCCCATCTTTTTTTGCTTTTAACAACTCAGAATTAGACCCAAAACTATTTCTTGTGTACCTAATCGTTTAATAAATCCTTGGTTGTTTAAATAAATTAGGAACTGACATATTGATTCCCTATTCACAATCATAAGGAAAAAGTGGTTAAAGGAAGGCAAAATTGAAGAACAACAAAGAAAAATGTAATCAATTGTGTACTACAGTATTAAATTGCAGAGGTCAGTAGGGGCGGCAGTATTTGTATAGCCTACTGGCGACAAATCTCTAAATCCGCCACTGATGAATAACAAAAAAAAATAGGTCATGATTAAACTAAACTAAAAAGTAAACAAATATTCTCACAAAAAAAAACATTTTTTTTACCACCTATGAAATGCCGCCCCCTCCAAAGTGCCGCCCGGTGCGGACCGCACCCGCCGCCCCCCCCACGCTACGCCACTGCTGCGTCCCTCTGGTTAAGTACACCAGACGCTTAACCAACTAAGCTATCATTAGATGTTGCTGACGTCGCCTGAAGACGTAAAATGTGGAAGAGAGATTCGACATCACAGGCAGTGGTCTCGGTAGCTTAATTGGTAAAGCGTCTGGTGTACTTAACCAGAGAGATGCAGGTTCAAACCCTGCCTGAGATCGAATTTTCTTTCACTAGAAATTTTCTTTCATTAGAAAATTCATATCTTTACAACTTACGTTTCTTAGAAGCATACGGATAGAAAGTTTTGTATTCTCAGACGTCCTTCAACGGGCATAAACCTTCGACCAAGACCGCAGATGCCAAGTTCAGTTTCGTCTAACCAAACATTGTTGAGAAATCGCCGTTATGTTATCAAGGACACTTCATTACTCTAATTCACAAGGTTTCCACTGTAATTAATTACATCGCACGCCATCTGCTAGTAAATATTGAAATTTAAGACGCAGGAACTTTAAAAAAGATTAAAAACTACCGGTTTATAAAAAAGCAAACTGAAGCACAATAAATGTATTAGAATTGAACATCTTCATTTGTTACTATAAGTCGAATAGGCTATTTTCTAATCAATCACAATCTTCCCCAGCGTCTACAAAAACTTTGATGCTTGTTTTCCTAAAATTTGTCAGCGAGTAAGAGGAAAAATTGGGAGTTCTTTGATGCAGATGGCATATAATCGGTTATTGTAAAAGTCTATGGGGGAAGCCTTCGTTGAGCAGTGGACCTCATTTAGTTGATATGAAGATGTTGATTATAGGAAAAAAATCGGTTATATGTATAGGAGACTAGTTCTATATAAATACCATTTTTATACTTCCTTTCTCAGCGGGTATTTACACTATGAGCAACTTACATGCCTCATTTCGAGTTTGTAGATCTTAGAAGGACATAAACTGACTTTATTGGCGGTCGCAGCTGGTATTGTTTGACAAGATGTATGAATGTGGAAGAAGCAAAAGATGTTTGTAAGAATCGTAGCTGTAGTCTCTGCCAACCCTTTTGGGAAAAAGGCGTGAGTGAATGTACGTATGTAGATCTTATAGTTTTTGAGATTTCGTGATGAATTAGAGAGTGAGTGATGTTCCGCTTTTAAAGAAATGGATTAAAAATACAGTTCGTTCCAGAAACTGTACAAGATCATTTGTATTCTTTGGGCAGTAAACACAAACTGCAATCCCCGTGTTTCTTCCTATAAGTGAACGATTGAGCCGTGCGGCTGTGCCTACAAAATAGTAATAACACCACCGTATCTTTATGGTGGTCGGACATGAAACGTTTACAATGTCACCTCGCATTAATGGGCATAATTATGATATTTTGCAAACAATATAATATTTGGGAACACGTTTACTGAACCTGGTAATATCATTGATCGTTTAAATGGCATTTTTGGTTATTCATGAATACAAATTAATATTAAGTAAGTTATCTATATATTGATGTTTATATTTTTTACTTAACATATTTCAATATTAAAAATCTTTTATTATCTAACATATCGGCAACGCATCTGCAACTCCTTTGGTTTTGCAGATGTCCATGGGCGGCGATGGCTACTTACCATCACGTAGCTCGTTTGCCGAGTTATCCCATAAAAAAAAAAAAAATATTATGACTGCCTTGTTAGTCTAGTGGTCCCAATCTAGTCTGCTACGCTAGAGGTCTTGGGTTCGATCCCCAGGTTGAGCAAAGTGTTATTGGGTTTTTTCTTTGAAATTCTGAAAAGCAGCTCGGACTCTGGATTCGTGCCCGGTGAATGGCAATTGGCTCGCCCCCAATTACATTGGACCTAAATACCGGCGAACTGTGGGTGTACATTAAGTACAGCTCTGCCTAACCCTTCGGGGAATACAGGCGTGACGGTATATTGTTATCTTTTATTATCAGTTTTTCATGCAAGATCAACCTTCCTTCACTTCCCATACCTCACACTATGTAATCACTTATTGAATAAATAATAAAAATGGCCGCGAATTTCGTGCGGCAGGCGGCCAAGGACGCTCCGAGTCCTTGGGTCAGTTTCCTTAAATACTGTGGCTATCGCACCATCTCGCCTCCTCGTGTCATGGACACAGTTACGCACCACACCACACTTTTGGACTCATTTTGGTATGCTTTGTCACACTACCAACTGTCCCGTATATCCCAGAAAATCAAAGCAATTAAAACCTGCTCTTAATTATAATAAAATAAATGTTTATTTTCATCAAAAACTACATTCACATTTTTTTTACCTGGTCTCAATTTTTTACTTATATTGAGTGGGCGAAAAGAAAAACATACCGGTGAAATGTGGGAGTACATTAGTACACCTCTGCCTCCCTTCGGGAAATACAGGTGTGATGGTATTACATGAAAACAATACCTACCTATACGAATCATATCATAAAGCTTGATCCCCTGACAAGAGACTAGACTAACACAACGACTACTAAAATATTAGATATTGAAATAATAACTTCTTTTTACAGATTTTTTCGCGTTATTAATATGAAAATTACTGTGAAATAATATTCGGATAATGTTAATATTAAGTAACTAAACGCACACGGACACATTTGCTCGTGCCTTTTTCTTAGGCGTTTCAAGTATCTCAATATATTTTCTGCTAGTGATATCACTATTAATCAGCCTTAGCATAATAGTATAATGGCCTATAATGTTCCCACTGCTGGGATACATGCCGCCTATCGATGAGAGGGAGTGGGCCGTAGTCCACCACGCTGGCCCAGGTTCAATTTTTGGTTCTAGGACATTCCAGTTTCCTTAATATTATGTTGTTCTCCTTCTCCTTTTTTGGGAGCACTGGTGTGTAAATTATTTCACACAAAGTTAAGCTCCTGTTTGGATCTGAACATATATCTACAATTCGTAAGTTGAAGCTGCTACCTCTGGGCCATTACCGCTCTATGAGCCAGCCTTATCTTCATATTATTATCAATTCAATCTTTTTTTTGTACAAAGTATGCATGAGGAGGTTAATGAACGTATGAAGGGAAAGTATTATGCTACTAGTAGTAGTAGTTTAGTAGTAGTGTAGCTATGTTAGGAAAAGGATAAACGCTAAATTCAACTACAAAGTAATTTCTTCCCATTAACATAATTTTTGAAGGCAACGACCTCAATAAATAGGTCATACAATTAATCCTCATTGCATATCAGAAACATGTTACCAGTTAAGTAGAGTAAAAAAACCAGCGCGTGACCACTAGCTGCTTGAAATAACACTACTGATTTTTATATCCATAATAATGAAGCTGGTTGTGTACAGAGAGCGATGCGAATACTATAATCTAGATGTATTTTTTCTTTTTCTACCTCAGATTTATTTATTCCCGATGTTGAATGATTTAAGTTTTTTAAACTTAAAAATACAGACAGACATAGTAACATACTTACATACCCACACCTTTTGCCCACACGGGTAGGCAGACACTATAGAACGCTAATTGCTACGATTCTAGCATCTCTTTCGCTTCTTCCACATTCATACATATTTTCATACACACGCGCCGGTTGCGAGTACTAGGCATTTGACTTTGATACATCAATTTAAATTATCGACCATGAAAAAACTTTGAATAAATCAGTAATCTAAAGATAACATTTGCGGCAGACTTTTAAATTGACACATCCTTCAGTATTTATTAATAACCATACATAAGGTATTGATGTTAATAAACTACTCGTTTGACTGACTGCCTCGTTAGTCTAGTGGTCTCAAGTGCGACTGCTACGCTAGAGGTATTGGGTTCGATTCCCAGGTCGAGCAAAGTGTTATTGGTTTTTTATATTAAATTCCCAGTAGCAGCTCGGAGTCTGGATTTGTGCCCGGTTAACGGCCTCGCCCCCTATTACATGGGACGGGGAATATAGGCGTGATGATATGTATGTATGTTAATAAACTAAGAGGATGACCTATAAGGACAAAACCCGATCTACAGAAGCCAGGTGCGTAGTTCTCTCTAATGAGGTGTACGTATGCCAAGATTTATGGACGAAGCAAGAAAAGTTTGCAAGAATCGTACCAATTAGCATTTGTATTTTTCATAACTGCACTACACCAGAAAGTTTGATGTATTTATGTTGTAAGTAAGATATTTTATTAACATCGCATCGCTTCGCTTTCGGCACACCCGACCCTAACCTTATAAAAATGTAAACTATTGTGTAAGGACTTCTGGACTGTGCCATGTAAATACATTTTGTACTTAATAGCTGGTGGAACATTAACGTAATTGGCTCTGACATGGGTCACTACAGGGTATGAAGCTTGATAGAGCTAAAGTTATGTTGTGAAATATTCAGCAAATGAAAATCAATCATCCCCTATCATTCTATCCTTAGAGATGGAATGTATTTTTCAATCATTAAAATGGGACAAGCTCAAGGGCGTAGCTAGGTTTTTGTTAAGGGTGGGCAGGCGTAGACAAACCAAGAATATATCCAAGATAAAATTACCAGTTAATTTTGAACTTTATCTTCAACGGTTTAAGGTTTAAAATCATTTGGAGAAATTTGACAGTTTTGTATTCCTTGACCTGCTGGCGACTGTACAATCTTATAAAATTCGCCTGTCGATAGAATCAACTTTGTTTCTTTTTCTGTTAATAGGCTACCTTTCTAATATAACTTTATGGTTTGTGAGCATTCCTGCAACTTCTGCCCATACCTCGCTACGCCCTTGGACAAGCTTAGTTTGAGATTTACGCTACTCGATACAAAAATAATCAAATTGGACAACTTTGTTTTAAGAAGTGTGAACTCTGTGGAAAACCTCCTTTTTTTCGTAGTTTATTAAAATAAATATAGATTATTTAGACTTTAACCTCATTTGTCTAGTGGTCCTAAGCGCGAATGCTACGCTAGAGGTCTTGGGTTCGATCCCCAGGTCGAGCAAAGTGTTATTGGGTTTTTCTATAAAATTCCCAGTAGCAGCTCGGAGTCTGGATTCGTGCCTGGTTAATGGCTATAGGCTCGCCCCCTATTACATGATACCTAAACATACCGGCGAAGTGTGGGTGTACATTGTTACACCTCTGCCTAACCCTTAGGGGAATACAGGCGTGATGGTATATGATTATTAAGAGAAGTCTGAAGTCTTGTGACCTTCGCATGACTTAGCAGTTCATGGTTGTTTTTTAACGTTGTCCCACACTGGCGGTTTACACTTGATTTAAGTACAAACATAGAATTTTATTTTCGTCTTTCTCTTCGGTGCCGGTTTTCCATCATTACATTTTTCTTCAACCAATTTATAGGGGTGGAAGTTTTTTCATCCGCCCGCCCGCCATTCCCATTTGCATGGTAACATATTAAGTATAAATAAGTTAATTATACAAGTCAATTGCTCACTCAACTGTTTGCGGCTTGTGGTAAATAATAATGTCACACAACTTTGTTTTTAAAATGTTAATGCATTTTATATTTGATGTATTTTTGCCGAACAAAGTAAATTGTAATTGAATTGAATAATGATAAATACTAAGTAAACTACTGGCTCTTAAACCTTCTTAGTGGTCGCGTCGTAACGACGACTGCTAGAATAAGAAGTTGGGTTCGTTTCCCAGGTCGACCAAATGCTATTGAGATTTTCTATTAAATTCTCAGTAGCAGCTCGGAGTTTTTTATTTATTTATTAATTTATATATTTATGCACACAACAGAAAAACAAAAGTAAATCAAAAAGCATAGGACTATAAAGTACAAAGGTACAGCTTATTTCTTAAGAAATCTCTTCCAGCAGACCTGCGACAGGAGAATTAAAAACCAGGAATGTAGACACCATTGTGTAAAATAAATACATTTTTGTTTAAGTTCTACCCTTGTTACATGGGATTTTAACATTCCCAACTGTGGGTGGACTCTACCACGCGTTGCTATACCTAGCTGAAAAAAAAATAAGCGAGTGATATTACTCATCATTACAAATAACTTTTCACTATGAGACCAATATCGAAAAACACACAGGTTTCGTACGTTTAAATTGGGTAAAAATACATATTTGAAATTATCGGTAGTTCAGTGTTTAGTTCGTACCGGTTAAATGGCATAAGATTCGCCTCTTTAACGTGTGAGCTAAGACATAACAGAGAATTGCTTGTGTACCTACTCCAGCGCACGTCTGCTAAACCGATCGGGGAATACAGGCGAGATGGTATGACGCTAAACATCGCGTGTTCATAAAAGATACATCATCATCATCATCATCATCAACCCATTACATAGTCCCACTGCTGGGCACGGGTCTCCTCTCAGAACGAGAGGGATTAGGCTATAGTCCACCACGCTAGCCTACTGCGGGTTGGCAGACTTCACATGCCGTCAAGAAAATCTCTCAGGCATGCAGGTTTCCTCACGATGTTTTCCTTCACCGTTTAAGCGCGTGATAATTAATTATTAATACGCACATGACTTCGAAAAGACAGAGGTGCGTGCCCTGGATTCGAACTCGGGACCTTTGACTTAGCAGTCCAATGGTCATATCACAGGGCTATCACTGCACTACAAAAGATACATAAAAACACATATTGTATCGAGCTGTCTAATTGTATAATTGTTTAAATGCAACTATGAGGCTTCAAGGGCATGTCTCAGCTCGTAGCATTTTGTAATACGTGTAATCGCTGTTGATGTACCAATAAAATGCATGTATTGTTTTGTTATGTGATGACTGCCCCATTAGTCTAGTGGTCCCAATCGCGACTGCTACGCCAGAGATCGAGCAGTGTTATTGGTTTTTTAATGAAATTCTTTGTAGGTAGCAGCTCGTGGTCTGGATTTGTGCTTTTAGATGCTGCAGTACTGTTGGTTAATGGCAGTAGGCTCGCACCCTATTACATTTGACCTAAACATGCCGGTGAAATATGGGGGTAGAATTAATACCTACACCTCATCTATGTACAACATCATGGATTCGATGACAAATGAGCACAAGGGGCTGATGCTAACACCAGTAGTATTACCTTGAGACCTAGTGCCTCGGAAAACACGTTGAACCGTCTATTATAAGATTACCCAATGACAATCGCTCCTGCGTAGAAGCCCCAAAATGGGCATTTTATCAGTTCATAGCTTTCCGCCCACGGCTTCGCCCGCGTGGTTTCTCGGCTCTTCTGCATTTAAATGGAATATGTTTTCCCGTTTTTGCACCATTTTTCATTTATGCTCCGCTTGTACTGGTCTGAGCGTGATGATATATAGCCTATAGCCTTCCTCAATAAATGGGCCATCTAACACTTAAATAAATTTTCAAATCGGACCAGTAGTTCCTGAGATTAGCGCGTTCAAGCAAACAAACAAATAAACTCTTTAGCTTTATAATATAAAAATATTATATATTATATTATATGTTAATAATTATAATAATTAGTACAGATAAAAGTATAGATTTTTTATTTTACCAGTTTATCTGTAGGTATCAGTATTACTAAGAAATTTGGTAGTATTAGTAGTAAGTAGTAACGGTAGCTAGACTGCCTCATTAGTCTAGTGGTCCTAAGCGCGACTGCTATGCTAGAGGTCGTGGGTTCGATCCCAGTGAAATGTTGGTGTACAAGAGCCGCCCTCACCTCTGCCTTATCCTTCGGGGAATACAGGCGTGATGGTATGTTATGTTATTTAAGTAGTAACCATAGATATCTGGCAAAATTGGAAGATAGACCCAAATATAGTTACAGAAAAATAATATAAGTGTATGTACTTATAATACATAAGTCAATAACAAATCCCTTTCATTTTTCGCAACATTGAAACGCGATATTAAGTAATTTATAAATAATGATTGTAAACTCTTGCGCATCTATTCATACAATCCCTTCACCTTGGCACCCACGGGGAGAGATGATGGGTATTAGTAGGCCTATAAATAAGGAGTGTGGGTTGGTAGCCTGTAGGTATATATGGTAACAAAATGATTAGACTAATGAGGAATGACTCATGTTCATTATAAAGAATAAATTATCTTCTAACAGAAAAAAAGTAAAAACAACTTCCAACCTTAATAAAATAATGTTAACTTGAAAACAGTTTCGGAAGCTCGTCTAAATCTTTTGTTTTCGCCACCGACTTCCAAAACTTTTACCTATGTTGATGATGTTATCGTCTTTCGAACGGTATACATATAAATGTTAGTCCTGTTTTCTTAACTGAGTAATCCACGGAAGAGATCTTATTTATCTCTTCCGTGGAGTAATCACATCGTCATTAAATGGGATCAAACGAAAAATATGCCCTTCCAAAACTAAATAAATAAATGACTAAGTTCTGAGCTTGCAAAAAAAAAATACAAGTTCTGCTAACAAGGGGATTGAGAGCCTACACCTTTTTTTGAACACGGTAAAATAGTTAATGTAAATTAACGCGTCGACTGCTGATGAGGTCCTCCCTTTGATATTTGTCTTTCGAATTACGCAGGATCTAAAAAATATCAGAATGTTTTTATTTTTTTTAATCCTACTGGCGATCTCTGGGTTTACATCACGGAGGAGATAATTTTTCTATTCTCCATTGTTTACATCAATACACTTATGCTTTAGGTATATTATAATTATTTAAGTACATAATAACAATAATTAAAATTTCTCCTAACCTATTCAATTTTTATACCCAATATCACAATTTTAAAAAGTTGAAGTAATTGGTCACTTTAGCGCCATCTAGCGTGAAAAAAATTTGCAGGTTGAACGATTCACCTTAAAAATAACCTTGTTTATAACTGTTTATAGAACAATAAACTATTTTTACTTTAACTACCGTTTGTGATAACGTCGCGTTTTATTTAACCTTACTTTTTTCAATGTATTTTATTCACGTTAATGTCAAAAGTCATTGCGATTATAAAAAAAAAACTGTTGATTATAAACACAAATACCTCTGCTTATCCGCATTTTTTGGCGTACACGCTGACCATAAGATTTTTTAAATTACATTACTTTTTCGATAACGTTAGCTACGTAGGTAACTACTAGTTATTTTTTAACTTAAAAAGAAAACTAATCTGGCCGCCCATTATTCGAAATTCAAACACGTTACTAAATGTCAAAGTATAAACAGATTGTATATTTATTCTAGAGGGAGCTAGAAGCAGTGACAGCCTAGTGATATGACTATTAGACTGCCAAGCCTCGAGTTGAAATCCAATGCCAACCTGTGACTTTTCCAAAACATTTAAAGGAAAACGTGCTTAGTGAGGAAATCTACATGCCGGGGAGATTTTCTCGACGGCACAGCGGTGACAGAAACTGAACTGAACAGCTAGCAATGTGGACTTATAGCCAGGGGTCAATAGCCCAGTAGCTATTACGTATGGGCTAATGATAATATTTTTATCAATTTAGATCATACGTGTATTCGCATCTATATTTCAGTTTTATATGAAGTTATTACTTATTAAGCAAGCCTCATTAGTCTAGTGGCGACTGCTTCGCTAGACGTCCTGGGTTCGATTCATATTATGAGCAAAATGTTATTGAGTTTTTCTATGAAATTCTCAGTAGTAGCTCGGAGTCTGGATGTGTCTCCGATTAATAGGCTCGCCCCCTACATGGGACTTAAATATACGGGCGAGGTGTGGGTGTACATTAGTACACCTCTGCCTAACCCTTCGCGGAATACATGCGTGATGGTTTGTTATGTTATATTAAGTTACTTGCAGAAATGTCAACGTTCATGAACAGTCTCAATAAATGCATTTCCTATCTAACAACAAACTCTTTCGATTTCAGGCAGAAATGTCTACGTAAAACATGGCGCTGAAACTGAAATACAAGGACGAGCACGGCATCGTCCACATCAACATGAGCCCCACATCCAGCCCCAAAGAACCGGACAAGGACATCACAGATCCCAAGTTCGACACCATCAACAACAGATTCGGACAATACGACCTCTTCGGAGGCAAGTACGACGTCGAATCTGGAGGGGAGACGCCGCGCTCTCTGTTCCGAAGCCGCTACAACTCTATAGAGGAGGAACTCGCCAACACACCTTACGCGTTCACAACAGAACGCTCACTCCGTTTAAACAGCGCGAACAAACTCGACATCACTATCCAACGCGACGACGCGTCCCCCTCAAAAGACATACAAGACGATC
The DNA here is from genome assembly GCA_958496365.1 of Subacronicta megacephala. Classification (NCBI taxonomy): domain Eukaryota; kingdom Metazoa; phylum Arthropoda; class Insecta; order Lepidoptera; family Noctuidae; genus Subacronicta; species Subacronicta megacephala. The sequence goes on along the minus strand of OY292539.1, from coordinate 8,841,486 downwards.
GATTTTTCAATCGAAAGTTGAGTTTAGAATACGATGAATCGCTGTTCGGGCCGCAAATCGATTTGAAAGTGAGCGCCAGAGTCGCTCACTTTACTCCCGCGTTTACTGTGACGCAGTTGATACATGCGCAGGACCGGTACTTCGATCTTTCGGGGCGGCAATCCGAGAGTCCGTGTAGTGGGAAAGTGTGTACGGAAGTGCGAGTGCCAAGTCCTGAACGGAATGATGAGGCGTTCAGGGTGCTGTCCGCTGATGTGAAGTGTCAGGCGCAGGAGTCGGTGGCTGCGGCTAAACCGTAAGTTACTTTTATTGTATCTACCTTTCATATTTTCATGTAATTCAATCGTTTTTAAAGTATTCCAATACTTTTAAATATTATAAAGAAATAATTTCCTTGCAGCGTTACTACTATTTACAGTTTGTTCGAAATAAGTAAGCCGATCGGAAGTTGTCTGCAAGTGGTTTAGAAGTGGTAATTTTTTATAGAAAGAGTCTGTGTAAAGATAATTAGAGTCGTATATGTTTCATATTTCTAATTATTTTGTTTACTAATTTCGATATTTATGTAACTTCATTAAACGATTTTATCACCGCAGTAGTTCGTAACGGCTAACTTCCGATCGGCTTACTTATTTCGAACAAACTGTAAGCTGTTCCTGATAAGTGTCAATAAAATCTAAGTAATTTACTTATAGCAGATGTTTGAATAAACTTAATTATTAAGTAAGGACCAAGCAATAGGTATTCTCTATAATACTTTCTTTATCGCGATTCTAAAAATAGATATCGGTTCTTGCAGTATTTAAAATTGAAAATGTTTATGTTTTGAATCGCCTACATAATTACGATTTAAGTTAACCGTGAGTTGACAGAAAAATTAAACAAAAAACTCTAAAAGACTTCCTATTTCAAATCTTAAGCACTACAATTAGGTATACATTACAAAAAATATTCCTACCAAAATTACTTTGTCGATTTTCATATAATTATCTATTTTATTCATTCCTTATACGCAAGAGTGATTTATTTGAGACTTAGCCTTCAAATGTACAATCACTTGAAATGTTGAATGTCTTGTAATTTTGAATACCATCCCGGTACCAAAATAAGCTACAACAAACGGACAAACATAGAAACTCGTCTCTCACTTGTTGTAAATTACCCAAAATAGCTGAGAGATGGGCCCATCTACTAAATTGAAGCGCACGCGACTCTTATTGGTTTATTTTTAATTAGTTTTGGTGCATGGGTGCTCAACGTTTCAAATAAAAACTTTAAACTAAATAAATTCTATTAACTTAAGTGGCTGAATTTATTAGCATCCGCTTAAGTTGAGGTTCTGTTCATCATTAGAGTTTTCTAGATATGATATGGTTTTCATCATTTTGAAGTTCGTGTCGTCTTATTAGATCTGGAAAATCCTGATCAATAGAGTCACCACTTGGTAACTAAAAAAATGATCTCTGTTGATTAAATTATATTTATTTCTGTAAATATTTTTTTTAAACTAGATGGCGTCGGCATTTCCTGTCTGACAACCTCTGAGAAGAAGTGCCGAAACGAACTCAGAGAATTATGGTCTCTTTTAAGTCCAGATAATAGTTATATTATCAGATATGCGAATTTAACAATGAAGAGCTATATCAGAACAGGCCTTATGAAATAAGAGCCATAGCAGCTTTAAACTGTCCTAACTGACGGCACGCATACATCAGTCATCGTATAGCTCAACCATTTTGTAGGGAACTCAAAAATAAATATAAAAGTTGAAATAATTTGACTAAACAATATTATTAGCCCTCTAAATAAAACAATCGTAATATTATGCTAACCTTTGAATGTCTATGCGGCCACATTTATCAAAATCTTTACGGACAAAATGAAACAATTTCGCGTAATAAATATTCATCCACTCAAATCACAAGACGTTACCGCATCTTTCATTTGAAATATACGTGTGAAAGTAAGAGTTTTTGGTTAAAAATGATTAACTCTTAATAAAGATAAACTACCTGCACGACTTAGTAAACATGAAGAAGCTGAATCATAGTAATATTTCTCTAATACTTAATAGATAGCAGACAGATTATATTAATTAGCTTGAATTTCAGCGGTAAAATTATTATGTGCAATGCGTTTTATTGCGACTGCGCAAGTCTGTTCACGATTTTCTGAGAGTTTAAAAAAAATATAAAGTATATTTATTTTTTTCTGATAAAAAGGAAGCTTTATGTAGTTAATTATTATAATTTAACTACCAATTAGTAGATATTAATAACATTTGGAGGATCAAACATGAAATAATAAACATTTTTTAAAGAAGATTTATATCAATATTCCTACATATTATATATAATTATAATATAATGAATGAAGTTTTCAACACTATTTTAAAGAAATTCATTTCAATAAACATTAACACGCTACAGTGCGTTAGTATTCTAGATTTTGTTTCACGGATGCGCAAACGCAATCTTATTAAATCATATAACTTATTTAACGCGAAGAAAGGTATGTGTTACAGTTATAGTAATTTGCCCTACATTGAACTCGCATATAATATAACTATTGTCTGGACTTTAAAAGAGACCATGATTCTCTGAGTTTGTTTCGACGTTTCTTCTCAGAGGTCGTCAGATAGGAAACGTCGACGCCATCTAGTTAAAAAAAATATGTAAAAAAACGACTTGTAAAAGTGTCTTAAAAGATCTATTTACAGAAATAAATATCATTTCATCATTTCATTACATATCCTGGATTTATCCATAAAGAACTAACGCCTAGTTGCCGAAATGTTTGGTTAATCTCTAATTAGTAATTTGCTTATTTCAACCATCATGTTTAACATTTTTATCAACTTACTACACAGTTACTTACCTTTAGTAGTAGCTGGGACCCATCTCGTTTTTTCAACAAGGTATAATGTGTACTCAAATATATAATATTTCACTGGAAATATTATATATTTGAGTACACATTTTGACCACTTTTTCGGAAGTTTCGTAACAAGTAGTTACATTCTACTTGTTACGAAACTTCCGAAAAAGTACAAAAGAACATGTTTTCAAGGAAATAAATAACCCTTAATATTTATTTAATTAACACATAAAATGACACATAAACTTAAACAGAACAGCAAACAAAGATTTGCCTTCAAATTTGCCAGCGTAAATCAGCAGGAATCAAGTGGCCAAATAAAAAGTAAAAGCCAGTCTTTATTACCGAAAGGGTGAATATTTATAATTATTTTCCCTTCTTCCTACACGTGTATAACAAATTAAATAAATTAACTAACGTTTCCTCTTTTATTTTTTATTTTCCGGTACGTCACGTACCATTGAAAAGTTTTGTAATTCAAAATGATTTTCACGGTCTTTCTTTATTTTGAACTATTTTACTTGGTACTTTGCCAGAAAAATACAGGATATTTTTAGTTGGGATCCTTCTTGTTGCATTTTTTATATGGGCTGTAGCTGGAAATAATCTATAGCATCCACATTTATAAAGTAAATGTGAAAATAACTGTTTTCGTGCTTTTGTAGATATCCTTTTACGTTGAAGGCGCTGAAAATAAAATCGATACAATTTGTCTAGGACATAGATTGCATCCCGAGAAGAAGCTAGGCTACTGATCTTGTCTCAAATCTACTGATCAAATAAAGCTGAAGAGTTTGTTTGTTTCAACACGCTAATCTCTGGAAATAGCAGTCGGATTTGTTTTTTTTTATAAGATAGCCACATTCATAAGGAAGTCTATAGGCTAGCATCACGCTACGATCTTTAGGAGCGGGGCAAAGCGAATGAAACCGCGAGGCACAGCTAGTAAAATATATAATATATATCCTATGTAAACCGTCCTAAAATCATTAAATAAAAATGACAATAGGCTAATTGACTAATATTTTTATAATATAAAAAAAAACTTTAATTATACTTTTTTATGGAATCTTAAAAAAGTTGAACATAAATAGAGCTGAACAACAAAAACAAAATTAAAAATGATTGAAAAATAAGGAAGTTAAAAGCAGTTTTTATTTTATACTAGGCAGAAAGCGCACTATATCGACTTGTGACGTCACAATCTGATATACCATACAATTAATAAACTAACACTCTTTTACGGAGCCCTCTCAATCCCCACGCTTAAGTATATCTTAGAACTTTATTAGTCGATTCAAAATATTTTTTCAGTAAGTATAGTCTTATATTATTATACAATAGGCCTGTTATTTTCAGTAGAAACAACAGTGAACTACCGCATTATTTTTGATCATTTAGAATCTCAAGGAAGCCGTATAATTAAGTAAATCAAGGGAAGTGATTTCCCTAATACGTAGGTTCCGTGACGAATCTCGAATGCTCGATGCGGTAATTGTCACTCACAATTACTAAACGTAGTTTTTGTTAACTGGAGGTTTGTTTGGTCACTTCCGACGGTTATCTACTCGTATTATATACAAGTTATACAATATTATGTAAGAACTTAACTTTGCTTTGATTTTGTGGGTTAAGTTTCCTGATGGGAAAGTTCCATTTTCGTCAATACATGTACCTCTCGTCAGAAGAGACAGACAAATGTATGGATCGTCTGAAGGTCCATCCATTTTCCATTTTTATACATATATCAATATGTATAAAAATGGAAAATGGATGGAGGTGAGAATGATATAATCTATTTTATTATTATTTTCTATTTTTAAAAAAGCTTACTAGCAATGTGGGTCGCACATTACTAGTAATCTTGTTAGCCCCTCGTACTAACCTAAATGCTTGTATTACGAGTGGGTTCACGTCGGTAGTGCAATGGATGAGTTTCGAACCGGCAACCATAAGATCGCAAGTCCGAGGCAGGCTACCGCCGCTTATAATGACGGTAAACGAGGAAAATAAATCTCAGGAAGAAGTCGGATATGAAGAATCTTAACATTTCGTAGTTCAACTATTGAAGAAAGTATAGGCTGTTTACGTCCCACACGCTGACGGATATGTAATAAATTATAGCAATATAACCCGGACAAGATGTTTATGTTGACTACACCAAAAAATAATCATTGAATTACGTACACGTGTTCGGGGGCCGCGATGCCACAGAAGAACAGACAGACAACTGCACATAAGTCTAGATAAACTGCCTTAATAGTCTTGTGGTCCCAAGCAAGAGCGACTGTTACGCTAGAGGTCCTGGGTTTGATCCCTAAGTCATGCAAAATGTTATTGGATTTTACAATAAATTCTCAGCAGCTCAAAGTCTGGATTTGTGCCAGTTTAATGGCAATAGACACGTCTCCTATTAAGTACATAACACCTAAACATACCGCCGTAATGTAGGTCACACATTCACCTCTGCCTAACCCTTCAGAGAAAACGGGTGTGATGGTATCACACAAAACCTTCAAACTAACATCAACCCTTTCAAGTTCTGTAGCTAAAAACGAAGGAAATTATTATTTATACTCGATTACAATAATCAAAAGCTTTCGCCTCTACAAATAACAGCTGCCTAACGGCCGGTTATCAAAGCGGTATTTCCTAAACAAGTAATGTCAGTGTCGATGCCCATATTCACTTAGTATTAATATACACAGCTAAAGGTAGTCTGACTGTCTGGCAGTTTATATCTCAAATAAATGTGCCTGATGTCATCGTGAGGGCAGATGTTTAAATTAATATAATTATATTTTCATGCAGGTTATTCGCATGCCCAAATATTTTTTTCGAATATTTAGGATATAAGTATATAATAGTAATATAATTTAATTATGTAGTAGTAGTGTTTCACTGGCATAAATAGGTCGGTAAGACCGAGGAAATTACTGCCCTCCCAAATGATGTCGATTTCAAGTACATAGCAGTATCTATGCATACTGTTGCTTTTCGTACGGCGAGTGTGGAGCGCCGGAGGCCCAAAAAGAATAATCATGCCGATCATTCACATGAAACATTTTACAAATATTTAGGATACATTTGAATAGATGAAATCAGTGCTAATATGCTATGATATGGGCATTCGCTAACTAAGTATAATATCGCGATTAGTGACATTCTTTGCAATAAGTCCAAGATTTGTGTGATCCATCTGTGTTTTTTGGTTATCCAATACCATAATATCCCTACAATCACATTGACAAAAATAACTGAGACTATAATAAAAATATGAATAATAAATCAACATCAGTGTTACGAAAACGTAACTTAGTCTTGTCAGGGGCACTCACGGAAGAGATAATCTCTTCCGTGGGTGCACTACAGTGCAACGGACTAAATAAAAAAAAAAATAGGAACGAAAAATCCTTTGACTTCAAGTTTGAATTTGTATTCTGCAAATCATACATAAGTACTTATACAACTAACTGTGGCCCGCGGTTTCTGAGTATTCATTCAATCGCTACCAAACTCACAGGATCTAAATTTCATCAAATTCAAACAACAACAAACATACACACTGAATTTTATACACAGATAATATTTCTATAAATATAATTTGCATGCTTGTTTTGTTATTGTTTTTATTCCATACACTGATCAATGCCATAACAACAGTTGTTACTTCGTTCAACCGTTACGATATTTTAAAAACTATGCTAATTTTAAACTACCTTCCGTATTTCCTTAAAACTTTGCGATGCTTTATATTAAAATAAGTAAAAAAAACTGTATTATTAAAATTAAATAGGGCAGAAAATGATCGGATGATATCTATTGTTTGCATTTCCTGAAGTGTTTTCACAAAAACTTGATTCTTCAATGATATTTTTAATCTGTTGTATAACACTGTTTTTTTGCTGTAAGATAATTTTACATTTGATATTGAATCTTTGAGTTTCTGACTCAGTACGCAAGATCGATCTTTTTATGAGGATCTGTGTGGTTGCTGAGCGTGCGGTCCTTGGTCCATACCTAGATTAACCAATGCACTAATTATTGTTTCTTTCTATGAAAATTCTCGGTGCTAACTCGAAGTTTGAATGTGTGCCTAGTTACTGGCAGTAAGCTCATTCACTTTTTTGTAGTCCGGAACGTAAACAGAAGTTCTTTTGTTTACAATTCACTGTGGAAGACGAGCAAGCGGCCCACCTGATGTTAAGTGGCAACCACCTATAGACTAGCTACGCCGATACTCACCAACAATTCCGAATCCGCGGAACCTAAGGTTTCCGTAGAAAGTCACCTGGGTTCCGAAATTTTTAGAGTGTTCTGAAGCCTGAAAAATTTGGGAACTGGTCTGAACAATACAAAGAAAACACAGACCAGCCGCTGCCTATCGCAACGAAAAAAGGAGGGTAAGGAAAATGTAGGGGACTGAGGGGCGAAATATTCTGGAAGAGAAGAGTTCGCACGGAAACCCATCTGAATCCTCGTTTTCTGCTCTAAATTTGCAACCTCATCTGTGTATAGTTAATTTCTTTGGTACCATGTACCTCCAGACATCATTAATCACTATGTATTGTTGTGTAATACATAATGCAGCAACTTTTAGCTTCAGAAAACGAAACAAAACAATCCGGTTAAATAAAAGTAGATATGGAAACATCGGGTTCAATATATAGATGTGTCAAGTCAAACGCATCGAGTTCAAATCCAAGGCAAAGTTTGAAACCTTTGACTTTTCGAAGTCATTTGCGTATTAATAGCCATCACAACCGTGAGGAAACCTGCATCATCATCATCATCATATCAGCTTATTGCCGTCCACTGCTGAACGTAGGCCTCCCCCAAAGAGCGCCAACCATCCCGGTCTTGGAAACCGGAAACCTGCATGCCTGAGAGATTTTCTCAGTCGTGTGTGAAGTTTGCCAACCCGCAGTAGGCTAGCGTGGTGGACTACAGCCTAATCCCTCTCATTCAGAGAGGAGCCCTGTGCCCAGCAGTGGTACAATGTAATGGCTTGATGATGATGATGATGATGATGATGATACGTGTCTTCCTCGTAGTTTCCAACTATGTCGGAGACGACAGTCTAACCAGATGCAGATAAAATATCAGTATTTTTTGTATATCAGCTTAATTATTACTTCAGCAAGATTCTCACAAACATTTTGTTCTCAAGTAAATGCGTTTTAATAACCTGAATCATATGATTGCGAGCAAAAACCAAGGCTTTGCTTGGTTACAAAAACCATTGACATAACACCAGTGGTCTGTGACATTACCAAGGTTGTTACAAATATTGTGTACTAAGCTTTTATTATTTGTTTTAAAATAATACGAGCACCGCAAAATGCATCATTCGTTATGAGGTCACAGGGCGGGCAAGGTATTATTTTGAAGTTTATTGTTACGAAATTCATAGTACTTAGAAAGGACTGCCTCATTAGTCTAGTGGTCCTAAGCGCGACTGCTATGCTAGAGGTCTTCTGTTCGATTCCTGGGTCAAGCAGTGTTATTGGATTTTTCTATGAAATTATCAGTAGCAGCTCGGAGTTTGGATATCTGCCCGGTGAATGGCAATAAGCAAACTGTTGGTGAAAATTAAGTAGGTACACCTTTGCCTAACCCTTCGGGGAATACAGGCGTGATGGTTTGTAAAAGGGAATTTGGCTTAAAGAGCCAAGCGAGCCAAGCCAGGGCCTATTGCCATTAACTCGGCTCAAATAAATTACGAGCCCTGTAATTTGGCATATTCTTCTAGTTATTGAGAAGTCGTGATTCAGATTCAATCCAAAATTATAACTAAAAAGATTTTTGCGAGAAAAACTAAAACCAAATTAACTATAATTAGTCAACCTATTTTATATCAGCATCAAGGTTAGACCACCCAAATTTGTTATTTCTTTGTTCAACGGAGTAGGGGATGGCAGAATATTTAAATGCATGATAGCCTTATAGATAAGACTAGGAGGTGTTGTACAAATGTGACACAATTAAAGACAAAAAAACATACGAGACTTGTAAATAAAGTCTTTTTATTTGTCGATTATTCTGTGTTTTCCCAACTATCTTGTGGTTGGCCTCCAGTCTTGTTTGACCACGACTTGCCTGATGTTAAGCAGCGAAGTGGTCTACAATGGAACTCGCTTACCTAGAAGATACCTATTCACTCTCGTCTCGAAGACACCCAAATTGTATGTCTCGGGGAACAAAGATTACGGCAGCGAGTTCCACAATAGAGCAGTACGCTCTATAAATGTAGACGCAAAACGCTTAGTGCAAGATTTAGGCACTTCCACCACCAGTGTTTCAAATGAAGCGACTGCCATCAGAGCCCCGCAACCAGATGCATTACACGAATAAAAAACTATAAGTAGTGCACACTGCACAGTATAAGTACCGCCTCACAGTTTGGTAGTCCCAAGCGCGACTGCTACGCTAGAGGTCGTGGTTCGATTCCCAGTCCAAGCAAAGTGTTATTCAGTTTTTAACCCCCGACGCAAAAACGACGGGGTGTTATAAGTTTGACGTTTCTGTGCGTGTGTGTGTGTGTGTGTGTGTGTGTGTGTCTGTCTGTCTGTCGGTCGGTTTTGATTTAGTTTTTTTTGTTTGAAAGGTGAATTAGTCGGGAGTGTTCTTAGCTATGTTTGATGAAAATCGGTCCAGATATAATGCAATTGTCGGGGGTTTTTTATTTTTTTCTATAAATTTCTCAGTAGCAGTCTCGGAGTTTGGGTTTCTGCCCGGTTATGGTAAAAGGCTTGCCCCCTATTACATGGGGCCTAAATATACCGGCGAACTATGGGTGTAAGAACTTTACCTCTGCATTACCTTTCGAGGAAAACTGACGTAATGGTATGTAATTCATAGTCAGTGCTTATAAACAATCTAATATATTTTCTAGACGGTGGATCGATCGAATAACAACAACGAAATAACTGGCAAGTCATTTAGTTTGTTGTAAACATTCAAAGCAAGGTGTTCAAGGTGATTCTTAAAGGAAAACCAGCAGAGCGTAGGAAACCTCCGCCGTGAACCGTTTGATTAACCATGAGGTACCGAACTTACGATATGGGTAAATAGACACTTTGTTGTGTTCAAATAAATATAATATGCCACCGTAAAATTGTTACCATCATTAGATTTATAATCTGTCTCGCGAGATTGTAAACTGTCGATAGATTGTGAACCCCGAAAATAGGAAACCTAACCTAGTTTTCTCAGGTATTGTCAATAGCAGAGCGGAGTCTGGATATGTGCCCGGTGAATGGCAATAGGTTCGCCCCTATTACATGGGACCTAAACATACCGATGAACTGTGGGTGTACATTAAGTACATCTCTGCCGAACCCTTCGGGAAATACAGGCGTGATGATACGTTAAAAAAAAGCCAAGGGTGGCGAACGGGACTCAGATCTTGGTTGAGCCATTGCTGGGGATACAGCCAGGGACAGCTGGATCATTCTGTAAAGTATTTGGGGGTAAATCTCAGATCAAATAAAAAGTTAAGATGGAACTTTGCGAACAAAGAAGTGAGGCCGGCTAAAACTGCGCCTAACGGTGTACAACACACAATCACACGCACATATGTATTAGTTAACTACGCCTTATCTTGTCAGTCGAGCTTTCGATACCTCGATAGCTCGACTGACAAGATAAGGTGTAGTTTCGGTATACGTGTATGCGTGTGATTGTGTGTTGTGCACCGTTAGGCGTAGTTTTATCCGGCCTCACTTCTTTGTTGGCAAAGTTCAATCTTAACTTTTATTTGATCTGAGGGGTAAATTTAATGCTACTTGCTCAAGCAAAGAACAGAGAGGCGGTAACATTGAGGTTTCCGCGACTTACTTTGCCGATGAGGACGGTAATTCGGACCACTAAATATTGCGTATAATATGTATTTAGTGTTTTATAATAAAACGATGATCTCCTTTTACGAAGCCGGCTTGCGCAGGCGGCGGTCGTTGGCTGATTACGTCACCGAGCCACTGATGGTAATCACTGTGTTTCCGACTTTAGGTTGCGTAAATGTGTATACGGTATTGTAGTCTACTTGTATGTAGATTAATGTTTACAAAGATTAGGTATTGCAATATTGCGAAGCGTATTGTGTAGATGGGTGTGCATTATAATACAATGGGTACAACATGGATACATTTATAATTTTATACGCTACAAGATAACATAACTTAACTGACTGAGTAACTTCCGAGTATTTTTAATATGAATTATAGATATCTTGCTTTTTAGTAGAAAATCGTTCTCGCTCGATTGTAAACGTTAATTCAAATTCAAATTCAAATCTTTATTGCTTTCATAATTTATTGACAACTTACATGTAGAAACCTCAGATCAATTAAAAAGTTAAGATGGAACTTTGAGAACAAAGAAGTGAGGCCGGCTAAAACTACGCCTAGAGTTGTCGAGCTTACGATAGCTGGATAGCTCGACTGACAAGATAAGGCGTACTTTCGGTATTGTTATATAGTGTAAAATTGTATTTGTACACGGCAAGGTATAGTTTTAGCCGGCCTCACTCCTTTGTTCGCAAAGTTCCATCTTAAATTTTTATTTGTTCGAGGTAGAAACTTACACTTAGATTAGAAACGTTTATTTACTCACAAACACACGTCACACCCTTATTTTTCATTAACCGGAAGGACGCAAATTCGACTCTTGTTGCATTTTTCTTTCATTAGAAAATTCATATCTTGTGGATATTTCGCATTTATTTAATGCCGTCCTGACTGCCTCACTAGTCTAGTGGTCCTAAGTACGACTGCTACGCTAGAGGTCCTGGGTTCGATGCCCAGGTCGAGCAAAGTGTTATTGGGTTTTTTATGAAATTCTCAGTAGCAGATCGGAGTCTGGATTTGTGCCCGGTTAATGGCAATAGGCTCGGCCCGTATTACAAGGGACCTAAACATACCGGCGAAATGTGGGTGTACATTAGTACTTCTCTGCCTAACCCTTCGGGGAATACAGGCGTGATGGTATGTTATGTTTGCCGTCCGTCTGCGCAATCATTGTTCAAAAAGCTTGACAACTTTACTAGTCTATTCTATGAATATCGGTATTGGTCTTATAGTAATTTCGTATATAATAGTGATATTCAGCAGCATATTATGGTAAGACAGAAAGCCAACCCCAACATAAAAAGACTAGAAGGATGCGTAAGTACTTATAGGTACAGTCGCCAGCAGGTCAAGGCATACAAAACTGTCAAATTTCTCCAAATGATTTTAAACCTTAAATTGTTGAAGATAAAGTTATTTTAGTGAAGGAAAAATACGACCGATATTTTCCTTCACTGAAATAACCTAATAATCTTTGCATGGAAAATGCCTAAAAAATACAAAAAGATAGTTAAAAGGTAAGGTGGCATCGTACGGCATCGTACTTGCTGTAAAGCATGTCATGTCGGTTAAGAATCACATTTTCAACAGATGTCACTGACGTCGCCTCAAAGACGTAAATAAAAAATGTGAAGGCAAATTTCGACATGGCGGGTGGGGGTCGCGGTGGCTTAGCGGTCATAGCGTCTGGTGTACTTAACCAGAAGACGCAGGTTTGAATCCTGCCTTTCCTTAACTAAAATAACTTAATAATCTTTGCATGGAAAATGCCTAAAAAATACAAAAAAGATTGTTGAAGATAAAGTTCAAAATCAACTGAGAAATTTTGACATTTTGTGGTAATTTGATGTGCTGACCACCGTACAACAACTCCAAAAACATTGACTTTGACACCGATACTGGATTCCATTAATTAACCAATTGTGTTCGTTTACGTAATTCAGACAACGTTTAAGTAATTTACGGAAGGCGGTTTAATTAAATAACACACACAGAGTACATTGTATTGTATATATTTTGAGGCATGTGATTATGACTGTAGTTAATAGAAATGTTTTGTCCGATGAGAGAGACGAGCAAGGTATAATGCTGTTTACGAAAATGTCTCAAAGTAACTACAGATTAAATAATAGTTAGCTTAAGCCCCGTGTAACAGGGGACGAGCCTATTGCCCTTATTCGGGCACGAATCCATACTGATACTGTTATTGAAAATGTCATAGCTATCTGTAGTGTTTGTACTTCTATATCTATTTAATAGATATAATAACACTGTTTCACAGACATAAGCATTAGCCGACAGCTTGACTTAACAGCTGTCAGTTGGCATAATGGCAGTGTGACCATTGCCTGATATAGACATATGTCATGAGTGATTATGAGAGACATAGAGGAGGCTAGTGCTTGGTGTATTGGTGAGCCTCTGAAATAATTGTAATATACAAATAAGAACCCTACACTCACTATCTATATTTACTCTTTGGCGTAATATGTGATTTTGATTATCTACCAGTGACAGAGTTTTTGGGTATTAGCGCCAATTTGATTTGATTTAATTTAATTTGACAAATAACAACAAAAGGATTACACTTACTTAAACTCACGCCTTTTTCTCACAGGTTTAGGCAGAAACTATAGTCCGCCACTTGCTACGACTCTTGCATATCTCTTTCGCTTCTTCCACATTCATACATCTTTTCATAAACACGCGCCGCCCCCGGTTGCGAGTACTACTACTACGCAACTGATCTTTCTGAAGGACCACATAAATAAGGTCGGTGTCTTTCTAGGGCCGTCCGCTCCCGGCAGCTCCATCTGCATTAGCTTTTTAAATCCTTTCATTAGTTGCCTTTCATCTATTCTCTCGACATACGGAAATCATCTCGGAATATTCCTTTCAACTCGTACCACTATATTTTCCAACTACGGAGGGATAATACTTAAGAAATTCTATTAAATTCTGAAATTCCATCCACCATGCACCGTGCGCCGTTACTATCATCTCGCTTTATTTGGTGCCTAGTATTAAAATAATCTACTTTTAAACTCAGCAACAAAACTATTGCAAACAAAAAATAGCTAAGTACTGTAACAACTTACGTCACTCTTTTGTATACCCTAGGTATGACGTTTCGTCACCGTTTGACAAAAAAGTTAGTCAGTCTAAATACGTGAGACGATTGCAACTTATTTATTTAGTTCACTGTTATTATTGGTGTTTTAATAAGACTTTTTATATACCCTGTTGCATTAATGCATATTTTTCTGCTTACATGTTACCAAATAAACTCTTTAGATATCTAGGTTACCTACTTCGTCAAGAGAAAAGACTCAGCAATGTTTTGTCATCTCATCTTGGCGGGGGCACCGCCGCTCTCCCAAATTTACCGCTCTTTCTTGTTTACTTCTTCATCGTTTTATCTTATATTACCACAAGGAACTTGGCTACACGCTTATAAGTAGAGAGTCAATGGGTAAATAACCTTGAACCACCATACTGCACTCCTAGGCCAATGCTTCTACACTAACCAGCAGTTAAAACCTCGTAGATTAATGATTAAATCTCATTAGGGCAGCCACAGTCCGCCATTTTGCGCGCCAAAGTATCAATTTGCGCGGGAAACCAACTGTCACATGCTGTTATGAGTAATGTACAAAAACAATAAAAAATTATGGACGTGAATGTACTTAGTTTGAGTGTGAAATCATTATAGTTTGTTCAAAATTACTATGCTCGTATGAAGTCGTCTGCAAGTAGTCCTTCAATGATCAATTTTGAAATACAAACTCAGTCAAAAGATACTTAGGGTCGTAAATGTATCGTATTTGTCATTATTTTCCTTACTAGATGCCAACACTCAAACCTTTAGCCTATTTATTGCCTTCATAAATTAACTACAAAAATAACCATCTATCATTACAAGAACTCATGGACAACCCATCCAGGGTTATAAACAAGCAATTATAGGATTATAAAACCGAAAAACCATAAACTTACGAAACGCATTTTTTCCGAAGCAAGCACGTTTAGTTTCGTCGCAACTGTTAATCAAACGCTATTCGGGTTCTGAAGAGTGACAATAAAAACGAATGGAATAATTGTATACTACCTATTAATTCGTAGATTTAAGCGGCGGTAGCCTAATGGCTAGGGCGTCGGACTAGCGATCATGTTGTTGCCGGTTCGAAGCCCACCCATTGCACTACCGACGTGAACCCACTCGTAACACAAGCATGTTGGCTTAGCACGAGGGGTTAACAAGATTACTAGTAATGTCCGAACCTCACTGCTAGTAAGCTTTAAAAAAAAGGTTTTTTTTATTTATTTTTTATCTTACTGGCAATGTGGGTTGCATATTACTATATAGAACTTTTGGTAACCCCTCGCACTAAGCTAAATGCTCGTACGAGTAGTACGAATGGGTTCACGTCGGTAGTGCAATGGGCGGGTTTCGAACAGGCAACCACACCGCCGCTTTTTATATGGGTTAGGCTGTATTTATGCATACCCAGATTTCACCGATTTGTTTTAGGTACCTATGTACCATAAAAAAGGAGGTTTTTATAGAGGTCTGAGTTTCGATCTAAGCGTGCAACATAATGTTGAATGTTGAGAGAAATACATAACTAAGTAAATGAAATTATTTAAGATTCATTTGAATAAAAAACCTCACATAACAATTTTAAATTTTAAAAAAATTTTACGCTCTCACAATATCAACCGAGACACTGACCTGCGTACGTGACGGTACTAAGTAGGTAAATTTTATAAATTAACAAAATTTGCAATATTTAACCAGGCTAAATAATTGTTATTATTAAGTACGCGGTTGCTGACCGTACAACAATGTTCGTTCACTCCAAAACACTGGGGAGCAGTGAAGCTTTCTGGGGGATGTCTGCTATGTCATACATTAACGTTCAAAAAGTACTAATAAAATAATAGTAATTATCATAGTGTATAATCATAAAATTTTTACAAGAGGTTGTCTGTTCATTATAGATTTTGAACAAAAACTAACATGAAATGATGAAATAATATTTATTTCTGTAAATAGATTTTTGAAAGACACTTTTACAAGTCGATTTAAAAAAAAAAAAAATAACTAGATGGCGCCGGGCGTCTTTATTAGATTATCAGAAGACAAAAAATCTATTTTCAGAATTTTTATCAGTCTGTATGTTTGTACACGTATCAGGCAAAAACTACTGCACGAAATTGGATGAGGTTTTCACAGTTGTATTACTGAAAGTCTTACATAAATTCTTATGCATGTTTCATGTTGATAGGCCGCCTGAAGGCCCTGAAGCCCAGTTATAGAAAGTAAATCCATTTGGACGTAAATTATTCCGCGGGCGATGGCTACGTAATACTTCAGGTATATCTTGGATGTAGAAATAATTCAAAATGATCTAATCAACTAAGAAAATTTAAAGTATAACTCAATGACGCAATTGTGTCATATTGCACACAGTACGGAGCAACTGTCATTTGAATATGAATTTTATTCCATTGGCATAAAGTTTGAATAAGATAATTATGAGCTCTTTCTGAAATATTTGATGCAACTTTATCCTAAAATTACGAACACGAAGATTACGTGTGAAATTTAAAACGTGTATTGAATAATATATATCTAATTAATATTTTTTTCACATCCAAAGTCTTGGTAAACACTTCTCGTTCATACTCGTATGTTTGGTTAATTAAGTTAATTACGCGTTGAGTTAGAAAGCGGAATGCTCGCTACAATTCTGGCCACACATAACTGCGATCAGAATTAACTAAATCATTTATCACGACTATAATCTTAGGAAGTGGGCAGACGTGTGAAATTTTCCGATAATTGCAATCTTAATTTTTTTATATGGGATAACTTGGCAAACGAGCAGGCGAGCTACTTGATAGTAAGTACTCCTCCTAGCCTGGTTGGGTCGTTTTGCATCAGTTTTATTTCCTTCCAGAGAAAGTGATGTGCTATATAATATTTATAAACTTGTCTTAAAAATGCCTCGTTAGTCTAGTGGTCCCAATAGCGACTGTTACGCTAGAGGTCTTGGGTTCGATCCCCAGGTCGAGCAAAGTGTTTTTCTATGAAATTCTCAGTAGCAACTCGGAGTCTGGATTTGTGCCCGGTGAATGGCAATAGGCTCGCACCCTATTACATGGGACCTAAACATACCGGCGAGCTGTGGGTGTACATTATGTACATCTCTGCCTAACCCTTCGGTAAATACAGGCGTGATGATATGTCTTAAAAATAATAAAAAGAAAGGTTTTCAAATTCTCAGTGCAGTTCTGAGTTTCGATTTGAGTAATTTTTTTGCCAATGGACTCGCCTTGAAACATACTGGAATTGCGGGTGTACTTCAGTAGGTACTACCTACAGCTCCGAGGAAAACGAGCATGATGATAAATAATGTTATATTTCAGTAACAATAACAACACCGGATCTTAGCAAATGACTGTTCTAGATTAACAACTATTTATACGTCTTTACGATTAAAACAGTCATACTGAAACTAATCAATTACTAAAACAATTAAAATGCCAACTGTTTAGCCTATATGTACCAGTAAGCAATAGTAACTTGTCATCGGTTGTCGGACTAAAAGAATGATCGTCGCAATTTGTGGCTAATCAACCGTGATATCCTGACAGGCTCGGTTGCAAGGCAAAGGAATAAGTTTAACAAGTTTTTAGTCTTTTGTATACAGCCTTTTTTACGGGAAACTCGGCAAACGAGCAGGCGAGCTACCTGATGGTAAGCAGTCATCGCCGCTCATGGACATCTGCAAAACCAAAGGAGTTGCAGATGCGTTGCTGAGCCTATTTAAGAAAAAGGGGAAGGGGACTGAAAGAGGACCTGGGCCTCCGGCGCTCCACACTCACCGTACGAAACGCAACAGTATGCATACTGCTACATGACGTCAATATTCTGTGGGAAGGTAGTACTTCCCTGGTCGAGCCGACCAATTCATACTGGATGTAAACAGCGCGCCACTACAACTACAAACTCGTTTAACACCAGGGGGTCTACTCTCAAAATCAACAACGACATATTCGAATCGATACGATACTACTCCGAATGTATCGCATCCACCCCACTCTAACAAATGTTCGAATCCTTTATCGTTCATCGTATCCATATACTCAATATTTTGATTTTTTTACGATGTCCGGAGTGAATGATATGTGATAACTTTGATAAAACAACTAAATATTCTCTATGGCCTCATTGTCACAGTTTAAAATGTCAAAACTTGCAGACGCCCGAGATTTTGTTTTAAATAATCTAGAGTTCAAGTGGTTTTAAAATGTTTCAATAAGAAACTTATAACAGTCGTGAGACTAGTGAAGTGTGCCTAAGGTGTGTGTGCGTACAACTGATTTTATTATTTCAATAATAAAGTTTGAAGAAAGTTTAAAGAAGAAGTAAGTATTAATGCAATTATTTGTTGTCATTCGACGCGACAAATGTCACGACATATCGATTATCGATTTTACGAGTAGAGCCCCAGGGTAGGCAGCATCCCTTTGAAAGGCGACCACAGCCTGTTAAGATTGTGGCGGATTTCACAAATCATGGCCGTAACTTTAGGGTAAGGGAAGGCAGTTTTCAGTCCGTACGGAACAAATTCTCGAAGGATTGCATTGTATTTTTGATATTAAGTAAACAATATTTAAATGCTGAGCAGCCACCAAAGGTTATATCACTACGTTATCATACCATCACGTCTGTATTCCCCGAAGGGTTAGGCTGGTGTACTAAGGTGTTCACCCTCACATCGCCGTCATATTTAGGTCCCATGTAATAGGGGGCGAGTCTATTGCCATTAACCGGTACAAATCCAGACTACGAGCTTCTACTGAGAATTTCATAGAAAAACTCAACAACATTTTGCTCAATGATCGATCCCTGGGATCGATCATTGAGCAAAATGTTGTTGATTAGCGTCGAGCATCTAGCGTAGCAGTCGCCCTTGGAACAACTAGATTATCCTTGGAACCACGAGGCAGTCCATCTCTATGCTATCACTGCTAGAAAATTAAACGCCTCTTAATCCATTGATGAACCAAGAAACAAGACAGGTTGAAAGACAACCCACACAGCAATCACTTCACAATAAGCATCAAGATTAGGTTCACCTTCACAACGCATCACAAATAGGTAACGCCTACATCTATATTATTATAAGTGAGTGTTGCATTGAGAATGAATTGGCCCTGGGCTTGATTATCGTGAATTTTGATATTGTAATTATCATAATGGAGGAATGGATTTGAGATGATAGAACTTAACTGTTCACCTGCCACATGTCAAATATTATTCCGTTTAACTGTTTGAAAGGAAGTAACCAGTGTTGCAAGGATTATCAGACTAAAATATGACAACTTGCTATGTCTGTCTATAACTCTATAGGCTGTGGTTGTTACTAACCATCAGGCAGCCCCTATAATATCGTCCCACAAACAAAGTTCAAAAGTCTTTTAAAGCCGGTATGTTCACGTCCCATGTACCTACTTAATAGAGGGCAAGCTTTAAATAGGTGCTCAACCATACATAAAATTAATTTTACAAATCTTACAAAAGTATCTACTAAACTTCCAAACCGCAAATCAAAATTAAATTTCCCACACCAAAATTCATCTTACAAACACGGGCATAACCAATCAATGCCAAAAAAAATAACGACCCAAAGACAAAAAAAAATGCACTTCTATTTTCGTTCTACCCACACATTCGGATAACAATCACCGCCCATACAATGTCATCCACCTTTCTGACTCACGCGCATATTTCGAAACGGCGGAACCTCGCGTCATCCCACAATTCACCTACGGAACCCCAATTCTATTGTTCTAACTGGTTAACATAAATTGCAAGTTGTGTAAGCTTGCAAGTAATTAGTAGAGGATGTCCCGATGTGGATGTTCGAGGTAAGTAGACATGTTTGTGATCACGCTGTTTGTTGTTTAGATAGAAGGACTTGCGATCATGTGTTGCCGGTTCGAAACTCACCCATTTCACTACCGATGTGAACCCTAGCATATCACAAGCATAAAACTTAGCACGAGGAGTTAACACGATTTAAAAAAAAAAACTGAAGATCTATGTAATCTGTCATCAGGTTAGGATCGCGTCGGTATTCTATAAGATATGCTTCTGCGCATCCCATAAGCAGCCATGGTTCCATGGTGCAAAAGTTAGTGTTTTATGGCGATTAAATACAAGCTTGATGACATTTGAACAGAATTTTGGCTTGCTGTGATTTTTATTTTTGAGTTTAGATTTAAGACCAGTTTAAAAAAGTTCCAAATAAAAAACAATAACATAACTAACGTATACCATCACGCCTATATTCTCCGAAGGGTTAGGCAGAGGTGTACTAATGTACACCCACACTTTACCGGTATGTTTAGGTCACATGTAATATGGGACGAGCCTTTTGCGATTAACCGGGTAAAAAGCCAGACTCCGAATCGCTACTGAGAACTTCATAGAAAACCCTTTGCTGTAACACTTTGCTCTACCTGGGATTCAAACCCTACTACACTACCCTAAGCGTAGCAGTCGCGTTGGGGACCACTAGACTAATGAGGCAGACTAATGAGATAAAAATATAGATAGAATACCTATTACAATTATCGTTTACAAAACCTCCGAGTCTGGTTATATAGCAAGCAATTTTCACTTCCACAACTTTAAACAAATATTTTATCAAGATCTTTTTGTTAGTTACTAGGTCAGACCGTACGTGCGAGCAATGTTCTGAAACCAGTGTTTTCCCGAACATTAAGTTTCACTATCAATTGAAAACGTTGCGGTGTACTCCTGCGCCCGCGCCGCTTGTGGTCGCCACACAATTTGCGGCGACAAGAAAGTTGCGCTGGAGTCGATGTATGGGGGATAACAACAAGCTGCCTTATAGTAATCAATTTAAATTATGATTCTTACATTGGAAATGTTTACTGGGGAAAGTACTTACATACTATCACACCTGTATTCCCCGAAGGGTTAGGCAGAGGTGTAGGTACTTAATATACGAAATAATACACCCACAGTTCGCCGGTATATTTAGGTCCCATGTAATAGGGGGCGAGCCCACTTCCATTCACCGGACATATAATTTTATAGAAAAACCCAATATCATTTTGCTCGACCTAGGAATCGAACCCATGACCACTAGCGTAGCAGTCGCGCTTAGGGCCTCTAGACTAATGAGGTTGTGTAGAAAGTACTATGCTTTTTACTTTTCTTTCTTCTTTTCTTTCTTTCTTTGAATTAAAGTACCTACTTATTCAATAAGTAGTATTGAATCAAAATTGAAGGACTATTTTAATGGTATATAATTTTATTTTTGTGTTTCCGTGACTCGTTGTCCTAATTTAATGGGAACTTTGCTTATTCCTAGGAGAGCGTATAAGCATTGCCATTCAACGTGGCAATGCTGCCAGTCTTCTGGGCACGATGCCGGACTGTTTTAGGTTTTTTTTTGTAAAATATGTATATTTTAATTCTTAACCAGTAATTATCTTATCTATACATATAATAAATAATATGATGCGCAATAAAATTTAACTTAAATGAGAAATTAATGAAACTTAAATGGGAAAGTAATGAAACTTAAATGGGAAATTAATGAAACTATTCTACGTTCTATTACCAGATCGAGCAAAGCGTTATTGGGTTTCTCTGTGAAATACTTAAGTAGTAGCATCTCCAAGTTTGGATTTGTACTCGAATAATCGCAATACGCGTGCTATCTTTTAAATGGGTCTTATAACCTACAAACAACTTTTTTTTTTTTCATATATCTATAATTGCACTTGGGCAATTGCTTAGGCAATCTCGTCACAGCTTGTAATAATCAAAGCAAATATAAAAAACCCAAGATCTAAGTATAGTAGGTGCACCTTAATATATAATAATTAATATATATAAATAAAATATGAAAATAATATAAAGGGGTATAAAACTTCCTCCTCTCTCCTACATCGTGTCGTGCCTGACAAGGCCCATACATGTTTCTTAAATTATATTATTGTAACAGCTGTTTTAACTTGTGGAGTGCAGTAAATGTATTGAGTATTGAGTAAGAGTACCTACTTAATTTGGTTGAGTATAGTCTAGTCAAGGGTGCTCGGTGCGTGAAACAAATCGCCGCATACGCACCGTGTAATTACCCCGTGCACTACTGTTAATATAATATGCGTACGGCGGGGAACGAGCGATGTGGTTACAGCGATTTTTGACCCCGATAAACTAAGGGACATAGGCCAGTCCCAATAACGAATCAGTCTCATGTAATAGGGAGAGCGCTTATTGCCATTTACCGGGTATCTGAACTCTTAATTAAAATAAAATCCGTAGAAAACCACAGTAACACTTTGCTGGGACCAAGACCCAAAACGTATGGCGCAGTCGTCCCTCTTAGGATCACTAGACTAATGAAACAGTTAAATTAATGATAGAATAAATCCTAATATGAAAATCCTAATGAAGAATGACTTACTGTCTACTGATTCTCTTTTCTCTCTCTCTCTCTCTCTCTCTCTCTCTCTCTCTCTCTCTCTCTCTCTCTCTCTCTCTCTCTCTCTCTCTCTAATCTTCTCAAAGGCTATAAGATGAGCCAGTTTACAGTTTGACGTGGATAGTACTTTTGAGTACTATATATGCTAAGATGTGATCGTAATAAAGCCAGAGAGTTTAATTGTTTGTTTGAACGCTAATCACTGGAACTGCTAGTTGAATTTGAAAAAATCTTTTTATATATGATAGCCACATTCATGAGGAAGGATATAGGCTATTTAGCATTGCCCTTCGACTATTAAGAGCACGGCAAAGCTTGTGAATCTGTGTGCACAGCTAGTCAGTCAATACTATAATATTGTAGTTGCTCGTAAATGCTAATGTTTGTAATCCAGACCTACTGTTGCACCAATTCCCACGTGTCGAAGTATACCCGCTCCCGCTACCTCCTGTAACTTGTTCCGCTGCCAACAAGCGGCGCGTGTCCGGGGAAAGTATGGTTGTGTACTAGAACAATACGCATGTCACACCACTTTATACGCACGACGAGCGTGACTACCGGCCCAGCGGGGGCGTGGGATAAACATAGAATCATAGATAGAAAGAATAGAATCAAAGAGAAAAATTCGCCATGATTATTCATCATCAACTCATTACGTTGTCCCACTGCTGGGCACAGGTTTCATCTCAGTACGAGCGGGATTAGGCTATAGACCACTTATGATTCTCAGTGAAAATATAAATCATTTACTCATTCATTCAGTGACTGATGACTCACTGAGTGGCTTAAAACAGCTTACTAATTAGAAAACTGAAGCGGTCCAGAATAAAAACACACACACCCACGCACAAACAAACACTGGTTTTTTACGGGGCCTGCCTTAATTTTTGTAAGATACCATGTGTTTGAGACACAATAAACATTATTTATTTTTTATTATTTTATCATCATTATCAGCTTATATTCGTCCACTGTTGGACGTACCTATGCCTCTCTTATTGAACGCCACAGAGCCAGATCTTCGGCTTTCCACATCCAGTCACTGCCAGCTGCCTAATCTCCATCAGGCTGGTCTGTCTTACACTACACTTGCTAGAACTCATTTGCTTCAGCGAGAGAGAGGTCATATGTTGTATAATTGAACAGTGACTAAAAAAATATATATAATTTTGTTATGGTTATATTCAGGTAAGTATTAGGCTCGTCCCCTATTAGGTATATATATGGGACCTGAATATACCAGAAAGCTATGGACTCCATTCCATCAGGGAATACAGTCGTGATGGTGGAATTCAGAGGAAAATATGGTTATTGCAGTTAATTACGATAAATACTCATGAAAGAATGAAAGAAACATTGATTTATTTCACAGCTTTCCCTTAAATAGGCTCGGCAACGCATCTGCAACTCAGTTTTGCAGATGTCCATGGGCGGCGATAACTACATACCATCAGGTAGCACGCCTGCTTGTTTACCGAGTTATCCAATAAAAAAATACCTTAAAAACAAAATGCTCAACTCATTGAATGCACCGCTATATACCGTTCCTTGTTTTCCACCATCGGACCGATAAATACCCGAAGTTGTAATCACTTAGACTTTCATAACAACTGACGCATACACCACGCCTTCACTCGCTAAAATATTCAGCCGTTACAGTTTTGTAACTGCGCTAGTGAGTAAACCGTATAATAACGCAATTAAATCGACACATCGAACTAGTTTAACTTCGTTATTAACCAAATATCGCCCGTTTCGATCGGCTATTAAATCACCGTAAATACTGCAGTTTTTGTTACCTTAAGTAGTAAATGGAAGAAAAAGTAACGTTACAAGAGACTTATTTAAGTCGGTTCAGTTGTGTGACGTAAACACAAGGTCGGCGTTACACAAATGTTGGAGCTGTTTTCTTGATTTTCAACATGTTGCAGATTGATATCTTGCTGGAGATTTGTGTTCTCCAAAAATACTTCCACTGATAGTACAACATTTATTGCAAGTTTTAACACTGATTACATTAGTAAAATAATTAAAAAGCTATTAATAGGCTAGACGTAATGTGTTCTTAAGATTGACTGAAACAGGAGAGAAGGAGTGAGATGCAAACAATGAACGAATGAAATGATAGATTAGAATGAGATACTAAACACAGCAGTTTTAATGACTCATGGTATATTGCATTAGTAAAATAATTAAAAAGCTATTCAAAGACGTAATGTGTTCTTAAGATTGGCTGAAACGGGAGAGACGGAGTGAGATGCAAACAATAAATGAATGAAATGATAGATTAGAATGAGATACTAAACACAGCAGTTTTAATGATCCATGGTATTATCTTGAATTTAAGTAAACTGGAGGGGTTCATACCTCTCTTTTCTTTGACTGAAATTGACAAGGTTTATCTTCCGACGCGGACGATAATGCTGCTGCCACGACAGCTTTATTTACGGTTTTGGTAACAGCCATCCATTTGGTATCACTACATAGTATAAAACAAAGTCGCTTTCTCTGTCCCTATGTCCCTTTGTATGCTTAAATCTTTGAAACTTCGCAACGGATTTTGATGCGGTTTTTTTTAATAGATAGAGTGATTCAAGAGGAAGGTTTTTATGTATAAAACATACATATTTTAGTATAGAAAAGCCGAGAAACTACGCGGGCGAAGCCGTGGGCGGGAAGCTAGTCTATCATAAAAAGTTAAGATGGAACTTTGCGAACAATGAGGTGAGGCCGGTTAAAAACTATCAAGCTATCGAAATCTCGACTGACAAGATAAGGCGTAGTTTCGGTATTGATATTATATAGTGTAAAATTGTGTTTGTAAACGGCTAAGCGTAGTTTTAGCCGGCCATACTTCTTTGTTCGCAAAGTTCCATCTTAAGCTATTATTTGATCTGAGTTCTTGGACACTAATGCCAAAGACAATTAGAAAAAATAAACCTTATTCTTCCTGCGAATTTACCTCCTAACAAGACCTCTTTTATCTGCAGTACCGTGTCAACGTCAAAGAGGAAGAAGGAGACTTCGTTCGCGATCCTCACGGAGGCACCAGTGTCGCGGCCCACCAGCCCGCACTCCCTGCCCGTCGACATCAAGACACGCAGGGTCTCGCCTTTCAGAGGTAACAACAGAAAATATTTGTTTACGCTTAATTTTGACATGTTCCCCAAGGGTTCTCTGATTCCACTTTTTCAGATGTCGTCCGAATTTATTCAATAACCTCATTTGTTTTTTGACTGCCTCATTAGGAGGACTGTTACGCTAGAGGTCCTGATTTCAAGGTCAACCGTAGTGGGTGGGTTTTTTTATGAGTCTCGATAGAAGCTCGGGGATTGGATTAATGCTTGGTTATGGCAATTGGCCCGCTCCCTATTACAAAAAACCTTAACATACTGGTTTTATTTTTAAACTTTTATTGAAACCCTAAAAACACTCTGTTATCTATAAGAGTATTAAATAAATACTTATAATATCATTTTTGTCTTCGCCAGGTCGTGGTTTCCGGGAAGAAACATCGCGTCACAACACTCCAAAGACTTCAGCAACCAACTCTAGAGCGAATTCGCCACCTAGGAGAAGAACCAACTCCTTATCCAAGATTGAAAACATGGCCCAAACAGCCACGCTACCTCTGCCCATACACACGCAACCCCAACCGCACTCTCCCAGGAACTTCCTCAAAGAAAATATAGAAGAAGTAAGAGAAATCAGTGAATTTAATAGAGAGAAAAACGAAGCAGAAGCAGAAAGAAAAAGAATAGAAGAAGAAGAAGCTATTCTCAAAGAAATGGGAGTTTTGGATAAGACAAAATCAGGTTCTAAAAGCGTTATTGGATCGAGGACCAACTCTAGGGCCAACTCTAGGACGACCTCTAGAGCCAATTCTAGGGCTAACTCTAGGACCAATTCTCCCAGTAAAATCAAATTGAGGTCTAGAGATACCTCTCCGTCAGCGATACTGCATTTCGAGAACATACCGGCTAACAGCAAAGAGTTTGTGAACCCTGACGATGGCATTAGGAAACCCGTCACACACAGATCCCGAGTAAGACCTGTGTCAAAGTCCCAACCCCAATCGAATGATGGATCTCCAAACCATTCAAAGATACCTAAACGACAAAACTCTGTTTCTCCAACAAGACCCACTACAAAACGGGAACCATCGTCAATGTCACGAAGATCGGTTGAAAGTAATTTAAACAAAAATCAAAGATTTATATCTAGTAGTACAAGTAGCATTCATGAGACTATCAGGATTGGGAGTCAGGTTCACGATAAAAGGGGAAGCAAAAGTACCCAACATCTCAACATATCTCCAGCACATATAAAAAGCAAACCTCCAATCTCTCCCGGCAGAGCAGGCCCACCACCTTCGAATAAGGCCATCAACGCTAAAAGATTGTCACCTATAGTAGGTACACCAAACAAAAGTCCTAGTGATGACATAAAACCAGGCTCAGCCAGACCGACTGCAAAACCTACACCTGTCCAAAAAAAGACAGTTAAAACTGCCGGCAACACACCTGCTACATCTAGATTGAATTCTAGACAGCCTAGCAGGACCGTTAGTAGAGATCCAAGCCCCGAAAAACGTAATACCAAACCAGTAACAAAGACTGCGAGTAATGTCGCAACAAAACCAGTAAGCCGAACACCAAGTACAAGAACTACTCAAAAACCAGCCGTTACTAGTAAGCCGGACCTTAAAAAGTCAATAAGCCGCACAAACAGTATGAAAAGCCTGACAAGAACACCTAGTACAAAGAATTTGTCTGAAAAACCACCTTTAAAGAAAACTAACAGCAGAAAAGACTTAGCCGATAAGGCACAATCTACTAGTAAAATAAATGAAGTTGGTGCTAGAAAAAATTCTGTAAAAGACCCTAAGAAAATAACAAAAGATAAAACTGATACAGATAAGGCTAAACCAACGACTACAAGGAGTACAGATTCTATGACAGATTCAGACAATGTGACGAAACAAGACAACGAGACGCAATACGATAAAATAACGAACGAGAAAGGAGAGCTCGTAATAATGACCAAGAAAAACATTGTTTCTATGACTACCGCAGCAATAACTTCTCAACCCCTCGAGCTTGTTTCTACGGTTACTAATCAACTACCAGCGGCTTTTGAAAAGGCTAGAGAAAAAGGTATCTTTGAAAGACTAAGTTCAAAAGACTCCTTAGTCGGTAAGGAAGAATCGATCAATAATGAAAAAGAGAAACCTCAAAAACGGATTGAACATAAGGAACCTGTGGAAGAAAAGGAAAAAGTAGAAGAAAAAAAACCTCCACCTCCAAGGCACAATAAAATTACAAATCACGAAAAGCCAGTTTTATTTACCGAAGATCATATGAAACTGAGACCTTTACAACCACCGTATAACAATCCTCAGGTTGAAAGAGCAAAACAAAAGATAGAGGCCATTTTAAAAGAACCTGAAGTTTCCACAGAAAACATACTGACAGCGTCAGCAAAATCTAGGGAACTCAAAAATACCTTTAAAGAAGTAGCCGACAAAACAAAAACCGAAGTCAAAGAAGCGAAAGATGAAGTAACAAATAAACTGACAGATATAAAAGACCAAGTGGTGAAACAAAACGAGAAAATGACTGAAGAAATACGTTCCGAAGTTACGAAAATCGTCGACAGCATAATTACTCCTGTTGAGGAGCCTAAAGAGGTACTAGAAAAGAAAGAAAAGGTCAAAGATATCCCGAAGAAAGTGGAAGAGGTTAAAAAAGATATAATAGAACCGATAGTTACGGTTGTTAATGAGAAGAAGAAGAATGGTGGTACAGCGATCGTTGAGAAAGTGAATGAAACTATTGTGAAAGGTGACGGTGATGTGGAAGTGCAAAGTTCTAATGTGTCTACGCCAGGTGTTGAGAAACTAGCAGTGCAACAGAAGATGGCGGACGGGAACGGGTCTGATAAGTCAGCTAAAAGTAACGGCGGGTGAGTTTACTCTAATATTGTTTTAATTATTGTTCTATAAAGACAAATAAGACAAGGCAAAACCAGTGGTAACGTGCGCGTTGTTATCTTGACACCTCAATTGTTAAGTCTCATTTGTTCAGTAATTTAACTGACTAAATTACCATTCAAACCATTTCATTTCATTAGTATAAACAGGCTGTCCATGTAAATGAGATTATCTACTTATATAAATATATTGTATTTTATCATAATATTCTAAAGCATTTTTGGAAAAATCTTATCCATTTTAGAGCTTAAACCGTTCTTGAACCCTTTTAAATCTCTTTGGCCAACACAGAGGACGCTGTAGAGGCAGCAGTTTTGGGACAGCATAAGAAAAATCTTATAATAGACCCCTGTCAGTGATCATCATCATCAACCCCTTTTACGTGCCACTGTTGGGCACGGGTCTCCTCTCAGGGCTCTCAGAATAAGGCTATACTCCGCCACAATAGTCTTTTGCGAGTTGCCAGACGTCACACGCTGTCAACGAAATCTATCAGGCATGCAGACTTTCTCACGATTTTTTCCTTCACCGTTCGAGAAGTCAGAAGTGCGTGTCTTGGATTCGAACTTGAGGCCTATAACTTGGCAGTCGGTCATATTATAATCAATAGGCCTGCTTTTGATACCTATTAGTTATTCACAGCACATATTCCATAACGAATGATATTAATACACTCTATCAATATTTACATGCTAATTAAAAGAAAATAATTCCGTAGAGAATTTGACTGCGATAACCGCAATATACTTTCACTAGGGTCCCTAGAGTTTTGTACCATAAATCTCGAAGGAATTGTGGTTTGCATCGCATAGCAATTAGTCATTTTCATTGGAAACCTGCACGGCTGTTGGATATTGTAATATAACAGACATTCTCTAGGGAAAAACGTTTATAGGGGTGTAGGTAGGGGTGTAGGAGGTAATCTCTAGATCTACTGAACCGATTTTCAATATTGTTTTACTAATAGAAAGCCACGTTATTTGTGTATCCTCCAATGAAGTGGGCACGGATCAGACAGTAAAATAAAATTAAACAATGATTCTTTGGAAAATATTTTGATACACATACCATCACGCCTGTATTCCCCGAAGGGTAAGGCAGAGTTGGACTAATCCACATTTCGCCGGTATGTTTAGAGCCCATATATAGGGGCGAGCCCATATATAGGGGCGAGCCTATTATCTGTAACCGGGAACAAGTTCAAATTCCGAGCAAATTAAGGATTTCATAGAAAAACTCAGTAACACTGCTCGATCTAGGAATCAAACCCAGGACCTCAAGAGTAACAGCCATTAGGCTTAGGACCACACGTCGGCAAATATAATGGTACCTATACCCATTTGTTATTTTTATTTAAGTTCCCTAAGTATATTCTTATTATTCTACTGTTTGTTTCGTCTATTGTAAAAAAAACAAAAGCATTAAATAAGTTTTAGCATCATACACTTGATGCTTGCGTGCATTTCTTAACTTCTAATGTTTTGAACGATAAAACGTAATTGCATAAACTTATTGCACATAATTTTATTTTTTATTGGTCTGTGATGAGAATAGAAAGGTGTTATAACCATTCGAAACATTTATCCGTGTTTCTAAACTAGATCTGATTTTAATCATCATCAACCAAACGCGGCAAAATGGAGAAGAAAATGTGGTATAATAAAATGTCGCGATTTAAGTAAGATGCCTTCTAATTGTGGTAATTGGAGCCATAATCTATAATAGCTTAATTCCACATCATCAAGCGTCCATCTAATTAGTCTAGTGGTCCTAAGAGCGACTGCTACGCTAGAAGCGCTGAATTCGAGCAAAGGGTTATTGGGTTTTTCTATGAAATTCTCAGTAGCAGCTCGGAGTCTGGATTTCTGCCCGGTTAATGGCAATAGGCTCGCCCCCTATTACATGGGACCTAAACAAACCGGCGAAGTGTTGATGTACATTAATACACCTCTGCCTAACCATTCGGGGAATACAGGCGTGATGGTATTTTATGTTATGTTATCAAGCGTCTATTTGCAATCTACCAGGTACAGGCGTGCGTTCAACTTTTTGTTAGACACATTCTTTCACATATTTATACCAATTATTACTCTACCCGTGACCATGGATGCTCTAAAGGATCAGATTGTCGTTAGTTGTACAAAAATAGCGGACTGCCAAAATGTACAATTTACACCACTATCTAAGTACAACGATTTTTAGTTTTAATACTCAGTTCTGAATACCTTGGACGTCTGTAAATAATCCCGTACAAGCTCTATCTATAAACCTCTGAAGTATCTCCCAAGTATAACTATAAACCTCCCGCATGTCTACGAGTGTTGCCCAGCAGTGGTCCTGTGGGGTGGTCAGCCTGCGGTAACGAGGGTAGTATCGACCGCGTGGCGTGACCGCCGGCTGATTAGCATACGGCGGCGGCAGGGTTGCAAAACACATATTCATTTAGTTTTGTTGTGAGAGACGGGCGTTGTTTTGGACAACTGCGAATTGCATTCTATGTTATGTTTGTCCCAACACACAAACTACCCCACTGCTGGGCTCGCGTCTCTTTTGAGAATGGCCAGCGTTAGGCTATAATCCACCATGCTGGTCTATTGCGGGTTGATAGACTTCACACGCCTATTATAGGCAAAATCTCTGAGGTATGCAGATTTCCTACCGATGTTTTCCATACTTCTTAATACGCCTTGGATTTGATTCGATTTTTTTCTTAAAGAGCTCACTAGCAATGTCGGTCGCACATTACTCGTGCTAAGCTAAATTCTTGTGCTACGAATCTGTTCAAGGCGGTAGTGCAATTGGTGGGTTTCGATCCGGCAACATTTATTTTCACTAGGTTCATTTATTGATAGCTATACATCCCTATAGATACCGCGTGGAGATTAGGTTATCACATTAATTGCAACCACATATTCTACATATCGTATTTTGACCATACACAACTAAAAAAAATAAGTACAATAAGCATTTTAGCCCTGGGATCGTTTTTTCCATTTTAGTATTTAACAACATCATGTATTGAATAACGATAATCACCTGACCTAAACTAGTAGTTCAAAGACCCGAGAAAATTCAAACGTTGCCGTTCCGTATTACTAACAATTATTAGAAACTTAAACTAGTTAAGCTAAAAATGACCTTATAACTAACACTATTAGGCCTTGTCTATGCGCAAAATTAAACGTTAAGGGACCACAGCGAAAGATAAATAAAAAACGTTCTTAAAAATATTAGTTAAAGGCATAAATCTCTATGCCCGATACGGGGGTAGGTGTCGTCAGAATTCGTCCTTTGTCGGCGCCGGCGGCGGCGGCGCGCGACTACAAAGTAAAGAAACGGAAGCGGCGGCGCGTGCGGAGCGATTGATTCAGTACGCTTCCGGGGTCCTTAAGGATAGTTCGTGTGTTGCTTATTCGCACACGCGCCCTTCGTATTTTTATTGTAATTGTTTTGAGAACATTTTCGTAAATTTCTTGTTTGTTTGTTGGATACGTTATTATTAGTTGTAGATTAGTTAAGTGTTGTGACAGTTCCTGCGAGATCGGACGCTTTTCTCATTTTTTGTTTGTGATAGGACATTTTATTAGTTAGTGAAGTTAGTGAAAGTGGGTGAGCATAGGTACGTTATCATCAGAGTACACCGACATGGTTGATTGAATGCAACCAAAACAGCGCTGCTGGTGTTACGAACATACCGACAGAGGTATATCGTACCTACCTATGACGGTGCTCATATGAATTCAGTTGCATGGCGGCCATAACGTAAATTTTAATTAATCAATTGAACATTTGGACAAGTGTCGGTTTATTAAATTGAATTATTATTATTGTGCAAGAATACCATAAAGTTTGTGTTGAATTGTTGGTATCATCGCTCCGAGCGTCCTATCCTATGCCTACTTGCAAGTATGTAGGTACTTACTCGCCGCGGCGGCGGCGGCGACGTTGCCGCTTTTACAGGTCAGTATACTGATATTATTGAGGGTGATTTATTTCGAGCCAATATTTACGGTATTTATTTTGTTTGAAAAATTTAGTTTTTTATTTTTAGTAAAATTTTTTATTTTATTACTCAAACAGACTAATGATAACTTGGAATGACCGCTGTTTAATTTAATGTGATAACCTAATCGCCACCCGATATATAAATGAAATTGTAGGCGGTCCTGTATTTTTGACGAGCTTTTTGGTGTCGAAATGTGAACAATACTTTATGATATCGAAATATTTTTTGCAGTCGATTAGTACAATACTTACCTGTTAGTCTCGTCGAAAGGTTATTCAGAGAATACTGTCCCACGCCCACAGTCCGCCAGAGATAGACTTTGTTTCGAAACAACTCTGCTTGACTGAAGTTAGCAAAAGTTTGTAAAATCGCTTAAAAAGTGTTTTTAATTAAACTTAATCTTGAAAGTTTGTTTTTAAATGAGTATAAATGAGACTTAGTCTTTTAATGACACTTTTACAAGTCTATCTTTTAAATTTTTTTGATAGATTTCGGCAAATACACATCAAGCTATAATAAACCAGTTTAGACTGACCTACCATTGTAAAAGTTTTCCGCACAATTCAAGGCCAGCCTATACTGGTTTTGTGTACATGTTTTGTAACTCATAAAACAAAATATTTTTTTGTAACAATAACCCTGTATAATGTTATTAAAAACTCTGATTAGGTAGCCATTCTGTTATTTTGCAAGGGATAATAACAAATTCATTTCCAAATCCTACTGGTCTCTCCTATTTTGACCTCATTGAACACAAGATACTCATATAGCGAACAGGTCAACAACCAA
Source organism: Subacronicta megacephala (assembly GCA_958496365.1). Taxonomy (NCBI): domain Eukaryota; kingdom Metazoa; phylum Arthropoda; class Insecta; order Lepidoptera; family Noctuidae; genus Subacronicta; species Subacronicta megacephala. The sequence goes on along the minus strand of OY292539.1, from coordinate 8,808,441 downwards.
GGTTGCCGCTTTCTCGATTACCAAGAATTAGTTTAACCTATATCGCTTTAATTTCCGTTGCGTATAAAATACGCTATATAAAATTTGGCAGCCCTAGCAGATGAAGCGGTACAAAAATTTGGGTAGCATAGCTTGCATTAAAAATGAACTTTGTTAGACTAACATGCTTAACATAAATAGGAATGGATATCCCTTACAAAAAGGAATGATTCTGTAAATCTGTAGGTCTATTTTTATCTATGGTCACGTATAAGTTTGTTGTTCACTTCGGATACGGTGCCTTATAAATTGGGTTGGTGTCTGACGTTCACTCTAAAGCTATAACTACAACTTTCTAAACCTTTGAAATTTGGTTTTCTTTGTATTTTCAATGGCAATTTCCAGACATTTTTTTCGTATATAAGCATCTCACATACAAACAGACATTATAATTTACTTTGAAATAAATTCCACAAATTGTGTATCAAGTCATTCACCTACAAGTCCTACAATAAATTCAGGGAATTGTTTGATAATAGACATGTGGCGAGCGTTTCACATTGTATATCATACAATGCCGCTTTTGTTTGCTAATATCATAACAACTTTCTTAGAAAACTTATAAACGAATACAAAAGCTTTATTAAATGTCTTATTCAAGAGCTTTATACGCTCTTGAAAAAATTCACAGTACATCTATAGCTTAGTGTCGTGGACTTGCTCATCTTTCGTATCTCAATTATTTAAAATTGTTATCAGAATACTGCCTCATTAGTTTGCAGTTCTCAGTAGCAGCTCGGAGTTTGGGTTTGTGCCCGGTTAATTGTAATAGGGTCGCCCCCAGTTACATGGGAGCTTAACATACCGGCGAACTGTGGGTGTACACTAGTACACATCTGCCTAACCGTTCGGGGAAATTAGACGTGATGGTAAGTAATCAGAATAACATAACTCAATCAGTAACAGTGCAATGCATCCATACTCCACTGTACAAGACTACTTATGTCTTGTAATGGTAAATGTTTTACATAATACCTTTGCCTTATGGTGAAGAATAGAAAGTCCCATAGCACACGATGGCATATCGAGTTTTACCCACGATCGCCAAATGTGATAATGACTGACAACAGAATTGAAATTATGGGAAAAATCTCCCTTTTGTTGTTTCACTGCTACTAGCAGTATCTTTATATATATCTTGTGACAACATAATGACCAAAAATGTACCATACCATCACGCCTCTATTCCCCGAACGGTAAGGCAGAGGTGTACTAATGTTGACCCACGACCCAACCCCTCTCAATCCCCACCAAAAACTTTAAACCATTATTATATCTTAGAACTTTATTAGTCGATCTTAATTATTTTTTTCAGTATATTAGACCAGGGTCGATAATTTTTGTAACCGAAAAAAAATATAGTACCTAGGATGAAACCCATAAGAAAAGTAAGAGAATATAACAAAAATTAAAGGAAAAATCAATTACGAGCGATCTGAGTTCGGGAGGGAACCCCCCTCCCGAACTCAGATCGCGTAATTTATTTTTTTATATTTATATTATTTTTCACCATTTTCTAAAGCTTCGACACTAGTCTATATGTCTTATATTTTATTTTATTTTACAATAGGTCTGTTATTTTCAAGAAATTCAACTACCCTCATTTTATGACTACTTAGCTCAAATCTCAAACGATTGAAGGTGCAATAACAATGGATTTTCTATTGTCTGTAATTAGCCCTTTCAATTTCACCGACCACATTTCGTGACGTCATTGTCGTGTTATGACGAAGCAAAATGCTGACACACCAGCTTCAGCCAGGTATGACCAATGACCGGCGAGGTAGCGTCATCGATGTTAAAGGAAGCGGTCACCAACCCTTAGTATTGGTCAGTATAGGTCCGCTTTCTTATGCCAGGATTATGACTAAGCTGCCTGCAATTACTCCCCTCATTTCTACATTGAAAACCTCTATACTAATAACAATTTAAAATATACAACGTGTTACGGAAAGACCATATTCATCCAAAAGGGGTGATGATTACATCAGGTATAGATTCTCTATGCAAAGTTTCCACGCAAAATAAATTACTCAAGGAATTCATACCAAACTTTTGGTTTCGTAAGTTTATTGAAATCAAACCATAACAAACGTGTCCTGCACTACGAGGGTCATTAACTTTTCACGTCATTTCTTAATATTGAAGTTAAATCTCTTTCGCGATCTGTGCGCCTAGTACACGCTGTAGGTAGTGTGCCGCCGCGCCGCCCTGTGTCGGCGCGGGCTAAAAGGATCACACGAGCCGACAAAGCGAGCGCGTGTGCGCAATTGTAAATACTTTAGGCATTTAGGTACTCCTTGGTTTAAAACTAATAATGCAATACGTAATTTACTTATTTACGGTTTACATACACGTTAATATGGACCCAGAATAACCTACGAATTTAACTAAAAAAACTGACGTAAAAAAGTTTTTTATTTTTTATTAAGGAATGGGCTTGCGTTTGACCGCCACCTGACCTGATGTTAAGTGATGGTGCGGTCTACGATGGTACACTCTTGCCCAGCAAAGGATGGCAGTGAAATAAGGCTCCACGCTGCCGACTGCTGGTCGACTTGCAGTGGAGCAACAACTATTCCGACCCATCCCCTAAGTTAATAAAATAGTACATAAAAATTCACACCAAGGTTTAGGTAGGTAGCTACTAAGCTTGTTTTAATCCCTTATTACGTAAACAATAAAATCTAAGAGCCATGCTTAATTTAGCAAATTAACTTACATTTTTAAAGATGGGGTTCGATGTGGTGCCCTTGGTATTGTATGCACAAGGCCGCGCGCTTGTTCATGGACAACTGAACATTTCGCAGCATGTCAGGTGTTACTGTCCTAAAGGCGGCCTCGATCCGCACTTGCATTTCTTGCACTGTATCACACTGCACTGCATACACTACGTTTTTAATGTATCCCCACAAAAAAAAATCTAACGGAGTTAGGTCTGGGGACCGCGGAGGCCAAGCCACGCTCCTGCTACCGCGCCCGATCCATCGAGGGAAACGCACGTCCAAGTACGCGCGTACATCACGTGCAAAGTGTGCCGGTGCACCGTCGTGTTGGAATACCATATTGTTATCCATCACGAGATCCACGTAACTTGATACGGGTAGCACAGTGAGTACATCGTCTAATTCATTAACCAGAAAGTTTAAATAATTTTGGCCATTTAAACTTTGCGGAAAGAAAACTGGTCCTACGACAACATCTCCGATGATACCAGCCCACACGTTTAGTCGCCATTGGTGTTGGAAGGACGACTCTGTCGAAGCATGTGGATTCGTGTGAGACCAAACATGTTCATTATGGATATTACTTATCCCTGCTCTCGTGAATGATGCTTCATCGGTCCATAGCACTTTTGAACCGAAACTTGGTGAAGCTTCTATCTGGCTTCGATACCACTCGCAGAAGGTCACGCGAGGCAAAAAATCTGCCGGTGTCAGTTCTTGGGTGCGACGAAAGTGGTATGGATGCTGGCCGTCATTGTTCAGCACTCGCCATACTTTAATATGGTTGGAGGCACCCAGCGCTAATGCAGCTCGACGTGTGCTAGTGCGTGGATTATTTTGGAAATGCTCCAGTACGGCTTCTTCAAAGTCTGGATCGCTTCTGCTCGGACGACCTTCCGAAGCAGATGCGTGGAAGGACCCGGTTTGGTACAGACGATGTGCCATCCGACTGAAACACGCCAACGAAGGCAGCTGCCGACGCTCAGCATCTGGTCTATCCTGGATGAATCGGTGACGATACAACTCTCGGGCGGCTCGCAGACTACCGTCCACTGCTCCGACACACATCATCATCTCGTAATATTCACTATTACTGAACGACATTTTTTTAACAATCACGAAATCACAACTAGGTACACTGAATCGGATAGAGGGAGCGACCGAAGCACACGAGTATTATTAAACAACTGACGAAACTCCGGAAGAACCGAAAAATAAAACTTCTATTCTTCTACTATCCTAGTAATAGGGTAGCTGGCCCAATTATTATTGTACATTTTGAATTTATTTTCGATTTTTTGTCAAATTTAATTTACTAATCAAGTCAGCCTATCGCAGTCCACTGCTGGACATAGGCCTCTCTCAAGTTGCGCCACAAACAACACACGGTTTCCCGCCTTTTGCATCCAGTAATCGTAGCGCCGCGCAGTATCGCTTTTCCCCCCAGCTACCTAATAATAATTTCAAGAAAACTGTGATAAATTGAATACATTGAAGCACACCGATTAAAGAAGAGTTAGGCCAGGGCATCAGTTAATTAATAAAACCTATGAGCTGAGTTGACAAACGAAACCGATAAGATAATTTGATGTGGACTGTGGGGGTGGTACCTACATAAGTACATAGTCTTAATTTGTAAGTATTGATTAATCAAAATAGCGACAGATAAGTTGAGTATTGATTCGATTTATTTATTTATTGAAGGCTACCAGCTAAGACTATCACTACGACTATGACTATTTACCTGCAACTGGCTCATTTACCCTTAATATCATTGTGTGTGTAACCCCCGATGAAATTAGGGTTCAGTTATTATTGTTCGCAAATGCTGTCCGAACAACTCTCGTTACTCATGAGGTCCTAGTACTTTTAACAATTTATTTCCATAGTTTAATACATTTTTGCGGCCTATTTTCTTATTGTGTTTTATTAAACAATAAAGACTCACCACCAACCCATGTCTCAGTCAAATGGGCCCGCCGACAAAATGTAAACTTCTGATACGTTTTAAATGTTTTCAGTTGTAATTTAGTGTTGTTATCATCATAATTATCAACTCATTAGTGTCCCACAGCTGGGCACGGACCTCTTCTCAGAATGAGAAGGTTAAGGGTTAGTTCATCACGCTGGCCTTCTGCGAGTTGTTTAGCCGTGTGCGTGTTGGAATGGCAAAAACTACCAACGTAATTTAATTTTAAAATCCTACCTATTTAAATAAAAGCGGAACCCACTGCACACTGGCATTTTATTTCTACCAGGAGACACATAAGTTGCATAGAGTAAAGTTATTTAGGGTTCATTTTGAATAAATTATGTTACAAAATATTTTTTCTGTAACATTTCTAATTGCATAATCTTTTAGTTAGTTACTTACTACGGTAATAAAAAAATCTACATTAAACGGATCGTTCGTATCGTTATCCTATATCCCGTTTTGTTGTTATTGTGAGGTAAAAAAATGTGGCAGAAAGTTACTATGTGCATAATTATTAGGCCTACCTACATTTACACGTTCACCGAAAGTCGTGAACTAGGTACCTACTCCGTAATTCTTGTTACTTTTCTTTAAGTATTATTATTATTACCTACAGCCTAAGTTTTAAAATAATTTTCCAAGCTGCAAACAAGCATTTGCATTTGAACTTGTTTACAAACAATCCTAGTTTTTTAATTATTTAATTTAAACTAAACACAGAACCCTTTAGCATTATTTATGTACCAGGACACACATAAGTTGCGGAGGAAAGTTATTTAGGATTCATTTGAAAATAAATTATGTTACGAAATCCTTTTTCTGTTCTAGGTTTCATTAGGTTCTTTCGCAGTATTTACCTAAGCAATTAATTTCTGGTAGAGTACCTATGTATGTCAACCAACATAAAAAAGACATGTTGGATACTCAAATTCTGTGTCTGTGGTTTAATTTCAATAATTACGTAGATTCACACATTACATACTCCGTTATGTTTGTTATTAGATTGTTTTACGTAGATAGGTAACTAAGTATTATTTACTAGTCCCTACTAATCCCTTCATAAAGTACCTACCTAAATTCAATATCATTTTCAAGCTAACAAATGATTTACTGATGATTGATTGATGATTTGTAAATTTTTAAAGGATTTGTATTTTAGCTTGTTCACAAACATAATCAGTTTTTGTCAGAAAAAGTGAGTAACAAAATAAAATATCCAGAACCCATTATCCAAAAATACCAGGAGTAAGAGCATAAGAGGTTTGTTTTCACAGGTGAATGTATCGTGAGTGACCTACTTACACCGATCAGCTGACTTGGTTGCTAGTGATGTGTAAATTTCAAGTTGAAATGTTTGGGTTTTTGGTTTCATTCCTCATATCTTCCTAACATGCAGATATAGGATTTAAAAACCTTTGCAATATAGTTTATTATGATCCAAAGAAGCCGTGCACTTGATATGTATATACCCTTTCCGTAACAGCTTGTATACACCTGACAGTCAATTTGAATTTCACGCTTGTATTCCCCAAAGGGTGAGGCAGAGGTGTACCTACTAATGTATACCCACACTTCGCCGGCATGTTTAGGTCCCAACCTTTTTTTAAAAAAAACTAGCAATGTGGATCGCGTATTACTTGTTAAGCCCTCGTACTAAGCAAAACGCTTGTTTTACCAGTGGGTCGACGTCGGTAGTGCAATAGGTGGGTTTCGTACCGACAACCACATGATCGCAAGTCCGACGCCTTAGCTATTAGGCTACCGCCGCTTCAACTTTGCTTTGACTTGTAAAAGTGACTTTAAAGGATCTATTTACAGAAATAAATATCAGACTTCGAGCTGTTGAGATGATATTATAAGATCACTTCGTTGTTCGTCTATCAGTATGTTTGTCAAAAACTTTTTCTCAGGAATGCGAGGAGGCATTAGATGGAATTAATAACAAACGGGCTATGATCCCTTGGAGTTGTAAAAAAAACAAATTTCTATATCAACGCAACAAAAACTTCTATAATTTCGATGATTTAGTACTTCCATAGCTTATGAACTTAAGTAATGTTAACGATACGTTTATAACAGTCGCAGGGTTTAGCGGTGAACTCTAAATTAAAAAGTGGCGATCACAATAGACCCACCACGGTCGCAGTGACATTACAGCCACAACACAGTAATAAAAAAAATAAAAAAATGTTTGCGATATTGATGCAAGTAGCAAATTTGTACAGAAACCATGTTCGGTATTTTTTTTAGCTCTACCTCAACCACTTTGATTTTGAATAGATTTTTTTTTTGCTGGCTATTTTAGAAGCAGTTTTGTTCGCTTCTCTGGGCATATCCACTGTTTTTAGGGTTCCGTAGCCAAATGGCAAAAAACGAAACCCTTATAGATTCGTCGTGTCCGTCTGTCTGTCTGTCTGTCTGTCCGATCGTGTCACAGCCTTTTTTTTTCGAAAATATAAGAACTATGTTGTTGAAACTTGGTAAGCATATGTATTCTATGAACCGCATTAAGATTTTCACACAAAAATAAAAAAATAAAATTTGGGGGGTTCCCCATACTTGGAACTGAAACTCAATTTTTTTTTTTTTCATCAAACCGATACGTGTGGGGTATCTATGGATAGGTCTTCAAAAATGATATTGAGGTTTCTAATATCATTTTTTTCTAAACTGAACAGTTTGCGCGAGAAACACTTCCAAAGTGGTAAAATGTGTGTCCCCCCCCTGTAACTTCTAAAATAAGAGAACGATAAAACTAAAAAAAATATATGATGTACATTACCATATAAACTTCCACCGAAAATTGGTTTGAACGAGATCTAGTAAATAGTTTTTTTTTAATACGTCATAAACTGAATATTTTGCGCGAGAAACACTTCCAAAGTGGTAAAATGTGTGTCCCCCCCCCCCTGTAACTTCTAAAATAAGAGGGCGATAAAACTAAAAAAAATATATGATGTAGATTACCATGTAAACTCCCACCGAAAATTGGTTTGGACGAGATCTAGTAAATAGTTTTTATTTAATACGTCATAAATCGTAATGATACGGATGCCTCCGTGCGCGAGTCCGACTCGCACTTGGCCGGTTTTTTAAGAAGACTTTCTATAAATAAAAACATCTGCACCTAGAGACGTCAATTAACCATTAATTAATTTAGAAATAGGTATATCGTGCGCATTTTTCCGCAATTGTTTTCATCGAACTATATAAAATGTAAGTACCTACTTACTAGGTAATAAAGATAGATGATTCAACGTCTCTGACTGCGGAGATAGGCAGGAATATTTTTTCTTTTATTTACTTAAAAAAACCAACAGTTATCAAGCAATATTCATCAACCGACGTCTAACTAGCCGCATAATTGAATTGGGTCAACGAACCTACTGCATATAATACTTATATACATACCTAGGCCATTAAACCAATAAGTCTTAAATAAAAAAACTCGTAAAACTGTAAATTAAAGATACAAATCTCTTTTGTATTTGAACTGTGGAGAGTTATATTGGCGCCATGTTGTTTTTTGCATGCCATAGCGTCTGATGCAGTGAATAGAAATATCTAGGTATTTAGGTAAATAGTCTTTCAGTATAAAAGTTGTTGTTTCTTTTCTGAGGGTTTTAAGTTCGTTGCTCGAGTAGGAACATTCATTAATAGTGTGTGTAATACAGCGTAGTCTGCTTCTAATAATACTCTTCTTTAATGGAATGAGAAATAATTTAGAACCTAAAGACTGCCTTATTAGACTAGTGGTCCTAAGCGCGACTGCTGCGCTAGAGGTCCTGGGTTCTATTCCCAGGTGGAGCGAAGTGTTATTGGGTTCTATGAAATTCCCAGTAGCAGTTAGGAGTTTAGACATGTGCCCGGTTAAGAGGATAGTATCCGCTTCGCGCCCCATACAAACGCAGTTTGGCCCTTGCTTGAATTTTAAACAATGAAAGTCATTGAAATTTTGCAGTAACAATCTTATCATTAATATACGTGTTTCTGTAATATAAAATTTCATTTCAATATACGGTTAAAAAGTTACACGAGCTCAAAGATTGGCAATTTTCGTTGAAAAACGGCCCAACTTTATGCTAGTATTTCTCGACAATGTATCAATACAGAAACATTCTGATTCGAAGGAAACCCAGATAATATAGTGAATATTTTTTTACAAGTTTTTTTTTTTACATATTAGCAATATTATAGGAGTAATCTCCAAAATTCGGAACATACGAAATACGCGTGAAAATGTTGTTGTTTCTCCTCTCGGGCACGCGTTCGCATCGCGAGGGATAGAGACAGCGACAACTGTGCAACATTGTTGCGTTCGCGAGGGACACTCCTCTTAATGTGCAACAGGCTCGCCCCCTATAACATGGGACCTGAAGCGTGAGTATAGTAGTACCTACACCTCCGCCTAATCCTTCGGGAAATACAGGCGTGATGGTATTTATTATAATTTAAGAACCAATTTAATCAAGTTCTACAGCCGCCTTATTTTAGGAATAAATAACCTTGATTACAATAAACAAACACATAATATTTTATTTTTTATTTTATTTCAAGCCTTTAATAAAGTCATAAGCCATGCAACCATAAAACTATAAATAATGTCAACTGAACCTGTACCTACGTTTAAAAAAGTAAAGGTCCGATATCTTACATTCTTTCCGTCCAAGGCTCATTACGTCTGTACACGCTACGACCGACACGTAATTCTTGGCATTCGATACTAAGCCAGCCCTTAAGAAGTGGTTCAACCCCCTAGTTCGCCCTCGAGCGTTGGACGCCACGCCCGCCCAACACAACAAATGGCGGGAAAATAATCATAAACAATAAAAGATGTGGCATTAAATCTTGTTGTCTTTGCCTCAAAACAATAACAGTGTCTGTGTCCGTTTGCCGCGTTGTATTCTAAATTCGAATGTTGTATAGGCTGTATGTGATGCACTGATGCCTCAATTAAAAAGAGATTTTGTTTTTTAAACAGTGCTTCCATTTATTGAGATTTAGTCGATTTTTGTATATTGATGGTGTTTTGATCTTGTAATTTGTAATGATACATAACAGGACTGTGTATATTTTGCCAAATGAACTTCTACCAAAGCGGTACGACGACGAATATAGGTAAAGATTTCAATTATTTGATTGTATTCATAGAAAAGTTTTATCACAGGCTTTTGTTTCAGGCAGTTGATTTCAATCATACTTAATTGTGTTAGCCTAGACTTAACATGAACATAAAGAAAAACATTTTTGAATGAAAACTACCTAGCCTTAAACACGGTTTTTTAACAATAGTAATGTATAGTATGAATACCTACAAGATAAAATACAATAACATTCTATATTCTTAGTTTATGTGTCACTTCTTACTTAAATGTGTCAAGTTGACACATGGTCGTATTTACCCGCCGTTGGCCACCGGAAATAGGCACATGAAACAAGGCCTCCACTTCCGATGCACAAAACCGTAATAACTGGGTTATACAAATTACATTTTTTCTAGGTCCAATGGCGGCAGGAAAGGTTATTTCAGTAGAATGATAAAAATACTAGTAATGCAATCTTAAGCTATGATGTATTTTATCAAAGAAAGCCAATTAAAATCTAGGCTAATAAAATCGTGGAGCTGTTTTGAATCAATTCATCATACATTAAATATGTATTAGTGAGTATGTTTTCTATTGCTTTTCTATTAAATTAAGGAACCAATATTGATAAAACTGCATTAATATTCATAATTATATAGGTAAATAATAAAATTGTAACCCTCCGAAGCCATTAGGTACATACGAGATATTTAAGGAATAAACAAAATAATGTTATCTTTAGAATTTTTGGTTTTCTGTCTGTACGTTGGAAAGCGCATCACGCAAAAACTACTACACAAATTGGATGCGGTTTTCGCAATTCTATTGCTGGTGGTCTTAATTAAAATGTGGTATATGTTTCATCGTGATACGTCACCTATAATCCGAGGTATAGTTTATCAACCTTTCTGGGATAAGAGTGAAGCCGCGGGCCATAGCTATATAATATTAAAATAGGATTTTGTATTCAACTGAATAATAAAAGTTTATTTAAAATGGCTTTCTACAGACGGTCCGACTGTTCTCCGGTCTACTTATTCAGATGTTATTTATATTTAAGTAACTTTCTTTTTAAAATAAGTAATTTACTTACAATATTTTCTGAATTTCTAGACTTCCACTAATCCATCTGGGCTACCAATGCTACAAAGGTAAAGCCCGTCACACACCAAGCTATAATATATATATTAATGTATATTACAGCTAGGTGTGTGACGGGTTTAATGAACAGCGCAAGGAAAACAAGCATCATTGCAAGTTTGAGGTCACAATTTCGGCGCACTGTTCGCTTTGTCCGATAAAGCGACATTAAAGGCCCAGTAGCCACATTTAGCCGTGCTTAAGTGGCTAAGGCGTTGCACCCTTTATCAGCATCCAGCATAACAATGCCTACTGTTGACTGATGACTGTAGTAGTGCTTGCTGTCATGTCTACATGCCAGCATGAATGGGTGGGCACGACCGGGGAAGTACTACCCTCCCACAGAATATCAACGTTAAGTAGCAGTCTGTATACTGTTGCGTTTCGTACGGTGAGTGTCGCGCCGTAGGCCAAATTCCTCCCTCAGTCCCCTTCCTTCTCCTTTTCTCCTTCCCTTCCCTTCTCCTTAAATTGGCTTGGCAACGCATCTGCAACTCCTCTGGTATTGCAGATAGCGGCGGCGACGACTACTTACCATCAGGTAGCTCACCTGCTCGTTTGCCGAGTTATCCAAATAAAAAAAGCCCTGGAACTTCAAAACTTCTGATGGTTTAATTCGAATCAAAATAAGACTAATAATAGACGAATGCTAAAAAAATATAAGTAATGCATTCATATACCCGAGTTATATTATATAATAAAAGACTATTATAAATAAGTATTATATATGTATGAAATCAACTGGCGTGAAATTGCAACATTGCTTGTTTTTTTTATAGAAAAAAAAACTGAATCCCACCAGTAAACACTAGGTACAGTCGCCGGCACATCAAGTTATACAAAACTGTTAAATTTCTCCAAATGATTTTAAACCTTAAAATATTAATGATTAAGTTTAAAATCAATACAGTACATAATGATTATTGTAGGAGACACGTTGACAAAATAAACTTTTTACAACACTGTATCTTATCGTATCTTCAAAAGTAACAAATGTCAAGGTGAAAAGAAAAATACGACCAACTATTTACCTGCTAGCTATTCAAAATTGTAAACCGTAAATAAGTTTCTAAAACTGTTTCACTAATCGGAATAGAGATACTTTGTTAAAAACAATGTAAGACTTAAGTTTTAGTAGTGTAGTGTCTCGCTGGCATGTCGACATGCTAGCATGAATGGCACGACGGGGATGTACTACCCTCCCACAGAATATCGACGTCAAGTAGCAGTATGCATGGGTACTGTTGCATTTCATACAGTGAGAGTTGAGCGCGGGAGGCTCAATTCTCCCTCAGTACAATGGGTGGTCTTATCGCTAAAAGCGATCTCCTACAGACAACCAATACTTGGACACAAGTCTCAATATTTTATCCATCTAATGTTTGATAATATTTAGCCAATCCCTAAGATTATGAACCTCATTCGTAAGAGGCTTAAAAAATAACATTCATCATCATCATCAGCCCGTATTTGCCAACTGATGGTCGTAGGACTCTGTAAATTATTGCCACAGAGTACGATCTTCAGCTCTTTTCAGCAAAAATATCATTAACCCTAGTCCCCATGTTCCTCAGGTTCCCACAAAGCACAAGCACAACTCCGAAGCCTCCAGCAAGATCCAAGAAGGAAGTCAAAGATACATCACCTTCTACTGAACCACCAGGCTCCTCAGATTTGCCAGATTCTTCAGAACCGCCAGAAACTACAGAAGAAAAACGTAAAGAACCCAACTTCTGCCAACGCTTGATGAAGAAGTGCAAATCCAAGTGCTGCACCAAATCCGAAGAGCAGGATGGAGATAGCCACATGAAGGAAGAGGAAAAAGGAGAGAAGAAAGGAGCGATGAGCAAATTAAATTGTTGTAAGAAGGTAGATGAAGAAAAGGCTGAGCAAGAGATTAGGGATTTGGAAAGGGCTGCTGGGAAAGTGAGTAATTTAAATATAACTGTATTTATTGCATTTTTGACATATTATTCGGTTTTCGGCCACTTGTGTAACTATCGTCTTCTGTCTAGTTTTATACAAAACTAAACCACCAAGTCTGGACAGCCTCATTAGTCTAGTGGTGTCAAGCAGTGTTGTTGGGTTTTACTATGAAATTCTCAGTAGCAGCAGAGTCTGGATTTGTGCCCGATTAATGGCTCAGCCCCTATTAAATGGGACCTACACGTACACATACTGGCGAACTGTGGGTGTACACTTGTACACCTTACCCTTCGGGGAGTACGGGCATAATGGTAGTAAACCAAGACTTTTAAAGCTTGTAAAATCCAATTTGAAAACTTAAAATACATAGAGTTGTGTAAAGTTAAAGAAAGGATTAGGCTATCTTCCTCCTTCTTACTTTCGTTTAGGATACGGATCTTTGAGCAAATAGAAATTAGAAATAACAAAACTTCTATAATTTCCCCAGGCCTCAATAGAATATGAAAATGAAACAAAACCTAAACGTTCTTTACGCGACGTGTTTTGTGGATTTTGCGGGCGACGGCGACGCGTTGGCGACACAGCTTCCATGCCACGCAACATCGCGGAGTCCATGTCCCCCGCACCTGAGGAGGTGGGCTGCTGTGGCAGGAAGAGGAGGCAGGTCGAGAGGAGGGACAGCATACTGAGTGATAGACGTCCCACCAGGTACGTCGCAGATCACGAGTATCTCTATAATAATCTCTAATCATCATCATATAATCTCTAATACTTTTTATCTATTTTGTTGGGCGTCCGTATAACATTTTTTTTTCTTTAGTCATCAATTTTATAATTATTGAAGAAACTTAAACCACCAATCGAGAAGACATGTTACCAGTCATGTTTAGCCAGTACAAAAAATTTTTTTTCGTGCTGATTTTTACTTTGCTTTATCACAGCTCGAGATAGCAAACAAATAAAGTAATTTAAATACTATTTTTACAAAGACAAATTTGATCTCATGCTGAAGTCAATCTGTTTAGTACACCATACGCTTTAGCCACGAAGCTACCGACTTACAGGTTCGACTCCTGCGTGATATCGTATTTTTCTTTCACTAGAAAATAAATATCTATATAAATATTTAACATTATTTATTACTAAAATGTTATTTTGAATAGTTTCTAACCACGAAACTGTCCAGCTAATAAAACTGCACACGTTTCCTATGTGTAGCTTAAGCATAAAAGTTCGTGTAACAATGGTTGCGTTTGTTGTAACAGTTGCTGCAACAACCGTCTGTGCACGTGGTTGCGCGGCATGTGCCGGCGCAGCTCGGAGCAGTCCTCCAGCCGCCGCACCAGCATGTTCTCCAAGAACAAGAGCATGTCGCCTACCCTCCCACCTGAGGTATCTACTACTTCTTTTTTATAAACTTATAAAGAAACTAGCTGTCCCCAACAAACATTGTTGTGTCATACTAAAATCGTAATAAAAAATGGGGGTGAGGGTAGGGGTGTAATTATACCCTACAACGTTTTCTCAGACTTACCAAATATACTCGAAAATATTCATAAAATTGGTCAAGCCGTTTCGGAGGACTTCGATAAAAAACACTGTGACACGAGATTTTTAAATATTACATTTTATTGGCATACATAGGTAGGAGTTGGTTAATAGTTTAGTTATTTTAAATGCCAAATTTATATTTTATAAACAAACGTATTTTGAATTCTAAATACACCGACAGAAAATTTCAATTCAAATATTAGGAATAAGGTATAATATGGTAATTTTAAAATATAATGGCTACCTTGTATTAAATATTTTGCCGCAGTAAAACTTAATAGGACAGAGGGTATATAGCTGAATGTGTCGAGAAACCATACACGTATAATTAAATCTCATGTCATAAAACATACACCCAGTTTTTATATTAATCACTTACAATAGTTGGATTTTTCCCATAATTTTGTTACGATGCACTTATTTTTTTCTCCAAAATAACTTGCCAAACTTAAACCCATCCCTCGTCACCAGTTGGTAACAAAGCCAGTGGTTTTTTTCTCGAAATATCTAATGTCTTCAAGTGAAGCCTCAAGTGATTACAGCCTTTCTATGACCCATCCAAGTACCTAATACATATTTGCCGGTGACTGTAACGGCGCAACATGTCACGCAACGCCACGCGTGTCTCAAATCAAGTCAAGGCCCGGTCCGGTCACTTATTAAAACTTTCTTTGTTTCTTATAATTGTAGGTGTTTCATGGAAATTACAAACTAATACTTAAAGGATATCGCATGACATTTTGTATATGTATAATTATTGTGGGGTGAGGTTACTCATGGCCAACATGAATTAGCAATTCAACTGAATTTTAACATACCGTAGCGTTACGTAGGAACACTATTAGAAAATATCAGCACAATCAATTTATAAGTTTTCAATAACCTTTTTTTTTAATACAAGTCTTTCTGTTTTGGCGATTTCTATCAGAGCTGAATTTTTAACAAGTTTTATCAAGATTACCAGAAGCAATATTTCTAAACGCAAAGAAAACAGAAAACTTATTTTCCTCAGCAAAGTTAATGTACTGCTCAATAGAAATCACAGTAAAATTATTTATGTGATAATTACAAGACTTTCTATTCGTTTATAAACGAGAATCAAAGTCCCACACTGGGCGCCAGTTTTTTACTATTGGCACCCAACATGGAACATCGTTAGTTCATAAATTAAACGTTTATTTTAACTCGAGAACCATTATGTTCCTTATATATAACAATAAAAAGCACATATTTATTGCGTGCTAACAATATGATCAAAAAATACAATTTAATTTCGTCGCGTGTAGACTTTTCTTAGTTATGATTTTAATCTACCGCTATATAATTAAAAGTAACTTCGAAGTACTATTTAAACAGAAATAGGTTAGTGTTGACAAGGTCAGTTGTCTAACAATAGGGACGAATATAATCGATGGCATTATTAAATGTATGATTAGCGTATTTTAATGGCAGTGTCTATTTGACTGTTAACCGGAACGCATTTGAATTGCGAAATATAAAAAAATATTTAAAATTGTATTGTTAGGTACTCCCAGAGGTTTAAATAATTATTTATTTATAATTATCATCCATAGTTTAAACAAACGTTTAACTTTAATGTTCTTAAAGTATTCTGGTGACAATGTGTTTTAAAAAAAATAACTTCAATGCATAAATTCAAAAAGCGCTATGGTACATCAGTCAACGCTAAACTAAGCAGCTTAAGGCAAATGCCAAATCTCTACCTAACACCACGTCTGCAGAACTATTTGTATAGTTTACCGCGCGACATCTATTCTAAAAATCCAAACTACCCTTTCACGATGACGAGTAGTAATACCTTAGCGGTGACGCCGGTACCTTCGCCTCGACTTTCTAGGCAAGTAACCCCTAGGACAACTCCTAACCCATCACCGAGACCTGCGCGGAAAGCATCTAGAATTGTGATCACTAAGGATTTCATGAAAAAGGATATCGATATTGAGGACGACATTGAGGTACCTACTTACCTGTTATACCTGTATAATTCTAAATAAAACATTTAGTCTATCTATCTGCTAGTCTAGTCTAGTCTAGTGTATCCAGATCAAGTTGAATTTACCCAAATGAAATTTTAGTTAAACTGAGGTTAATAAAGAAAAAAATGTTGGTCTTGAAATAAGACTTTAGGTGTAGGTGTGCGTTTGGTATGACTTTAAAGTTCTCAGTGTAATCAATTTTGTTTTTTCGCTATAATTTACAGCACCAACGCTACAATTTTGAAGCAAACGTTTTGGTACTTTGTGAAATCTATACTAGGTATAGTATAGATTTCATATTCATAGTGATAGTTCAACGTGACTAATAATATTATAAAGAAGTAAAGTTTGAGAGTTTTTGACGTTGTAGGGGGTAATCTCTCGATGTTCTGAAGCAATTTTGAAAATTCTTTCACTAATAGAAAGCTACAGTAATCTTAGTGACATAGGCTATATATTAGGCGAAACGATCAGCCTTAAAGAAAATCACTTTCCAAAAATCTGTGTAATAAAATAACTTTTACTGTTTACAGGACACTCGCAAGAAACTGGACACATCCCTGGTGGAGCACACGAGCGTGATGCGCGGCGCCATCCCGGTGCTGCCCATAGTACTGGCGTACTTCTGCCTACTGTGCAATATTATCGTGCCGGGACTCGGTAAGTTATTGGAGAAAACGTTAACCTCTAACAGATAGAGAGGTGTTGAAAACTCAAACTAGTTCTAGCAAATAGTAGACACGGCTACAGGACAACCTATATAATCCAGTTTAAGCTGATCTGGCATTGTGTGACTTCCGACACAGTAAGAGGCAAGCGTAAACTGCATTTGTATAGCTTAATGTGTAGCCGTGCGTACAAGAAAGCAGAGTCAAAGATGCCTTCCACTAGTAATTTTACCAAATTTATAGTAAATGCTGGCAAAGTGCCGTGAACTTCATGAAATTCAATTGTACAAAACTTTTACCCTTTATACATTTTGTTTGCAGGTAGCATATTTAGCGGCATGTTCTGCTTATGCTTCGGTATTCCCAGATTTGGAGTTCACGATGGAGCTAAACATAGGATAGGTGAGTCTCATTCTGTTTATACCGTTTTTTCACCACCATGGCCGTCGATCTGATAGAGTTGCTATTGAACAAATCATATTTTAAATGCATTCTACGAAAGTGGCCTTTTTTGGCCTAAGCAGGCTTTTAGGCATACATAGTTACAAAAAATAAACATAATATGAAGGTTTTGAATTTGTTCACATTTGTCTCAGGCTCCTTCGTTATCAACCTGCTAGTGGGATGTGGGCAGCTGTTCACAGTACTGTTCTGTCTGGTCGGCTGGGGCTGGTCCATCTGGTGGGGCGTCATCATGGTCAAGACTTCACGTGAGTTTATTTTCTTTGACTCGTGTATACAACGGTCCCACGTTGGGCGCCAATCCGTTTTTGTTAACAGTTAAGTATTCAATGATTTTTATTATTATCTGTTCATCTGCTGGTTAACTTATCGACAATTCATGTTTTAAGAAACATGCATGTAGATAGGAAAGAACATTTGATCGATTTGACCAGACTGACGCCCAACATGGGCCGATTGTTCATCTAATTGGAACCCAAGTATTTCGACAGTGGATAATAAACAGCCCGGAGCCCTGAAAAATAACATGTTCTTTCAATTTCAGGTAAATACCGTAAGCTAAAAAGAGAAGAAGCCGCGGCCGAGGCGGAGGCAGCGCCGCCTGTTACCGCCAACAATCACACGCGCGCTTAACAATACTACAACTTGATACTAATTCAGTAATTACTGTCTAATCTCGTCTGTAAAAGTTGGTTTTATCATTTCAATGGCTAATTAAAGTTTTATGTATTGATTTTCATAAAACATTCTAGATGGATCCTATTACCTTGGGTGCGATTTTTTTTTGGTTTTCGCAAGGAGAAATTGCGACGTCAACTATAATGTATTCATACTAACTAAGTATTAAAACTTTTGCTAAACGTTATTATAGCAGATAATACTAGTAAATTGATAATTTTGGCAGAATCTGCTGAAAAACGATTTTTAAGCAAAAGTTTTAGTGTTCAGTTGTGAATAAGTAAAAGTTGATGTCATAACCCCAAAATGTGTTATCTATAGACGTACAATTTGCGAAAACCAAAAAAAAATTGAATTTGGCGCCCAAAGCGAGACGATCAACTTACTCGTAGGTAATGTTTGTTATTACCTGGAACTATTAGTTGTCATGTTCTATAAATGACTGGCCGAACGATTATTAATGCTTATTTTTAACGATTGACATCTTTTTATAACAAGAGGAAATACAATATGATAAAACCAATCTTTACTTCTAAACAATTTACGGTATCTACATAAAAAAAAAAACAATAAAATTGTAAAAAGGACACAAACATTTTATGATCAAAAATATTTATTATAATATCTTATTATTTAAGATTGTCGGTCAGTACTGCCAACATGCAATGAATTTTCATTCTAAAATTGTAAATAAAGTAGGGTAGTTGATTCGAAACTTTGGAATTACGAATAGAATTTGTCTTAAAAATAATTACATAATTATGTGGTTATAGTTCTAAAATGTTTCGAAATGATATTTGAAAAGCGAAAGAAAAATATGTATTTATACATTTTAAAATTTATCTGCTGGTCAGAATCGTAACCGTCAAAATAACGGTTTTTCTCCAATAAACTCAACTTCCGAACGAAGTTTTCCGACCGTATGGTCATTTTTATCTTTTACTCATAGATTTAACTTTAGATAATGTAAAATAATATGGGCCCCAAGTGCTTCTATAAATAGTATTATTAATATTATACACTTTCAATTAAAGAGCGACATGATTTAGAAGGAATCAATTCATGAAACCATTATGAATGTTCAGCAAGAGCTTTTCTTTCAAAGAAAATTGCATTTTTAAGGTGTTCACCATAAATGACAACCTTTACACAATACAAATGGTAACTTGTTATGAGTATGCACATAGCTAGGTACAGACGGTACCTACCTAATTCTGACAAAGTAAAATGTTTTATTTCAATTAGACTATTATTATACAGATTTGAATTGTCAAGCACGGTTCCAAATGGTATTTCTTGGAGAAAAGCCAGCAAGAAACTCTATAGAACACAACAACATAAGATTTAAAGTCCTTGTTGGACATTGCAAACTCTATACCGAGATACTCAATGTATTTGAGTAATTTTCTTCTATATCATGTCGTTTCATGTAAAGTTTAAGATCTAAGAAACTTTTGTATTTGACCAAACTGATATTTCTGAAGTAGCAATCACGATTAAACGAGATTTTTTAGCAAAATAACCGCTAATGATGCGATGAAGTGTAGTTTTTGACAATTTTCCAAATAATGCTATATATGTACTTAATCAACATTATTTTTAATATGACATAATTTGTTTAAGAACCTTATAAATGAATGAAGACGGCAGAGCACCATTGCCCATCAAAATAGGAAACAAACTTACTAAATTGTAATGTATAAATAAATAAACAAAACAGATACCATTTTGTTTATTTATTTATTGCAAGGAATTTTGCAGACAATTAACATCAGAAACATTGAGAGTTCCAAACAATCCAGTTCCAAGTACAAATCATTAGAAGTAAAATACAAAATATATTATAATATAAATTATAAACGATAAAATAAAAGGATAATAAACTAATAACTTCAACAATAAACATTCGTAAATTGATTCAAATTCAAACCTTATAAATTTTCCCGCTTATCAATCACACTATTTAATCTGTGGTTCAAATCAACCACTTCGACTCCAAATGCCATCTGATTGGCTGAAATCACTTGATATATTTTGTAATGTCAATAAAACGGTGTGATTGGTTGATGTCAAAAACTCTGTGGTTCTGACCTGGAACTTATAAAAACTGAAATGGCGGGTAGGTTATTGTTCCATTCCAGTACCGAATTTTGCTCTTACTTATAAATAAGATTAATAATTGAGATACTTAACGAATATGAGTGTGTCTCCGTAGGTCATTTGTGATATGTTTGCCGGATTTCTGTGAAATATATTATCATTTGGTAAGTCTGTTTTAAACTGATTAATTTTCAAAATTGATGATTGAAGATTGCACTTTCATAACGTTCGGTCAACCGTTGACTATTTTAAATGTCCAAAACGTTGTTTATTTCGGGTTCTTAATTATACGATATTATATGCCGTGATAATTTTCATTGGCATTTCTTATCACTCACCTACCTACAAAATAACTTAGGACCGTACCTAAACTTAATCTAATTATCATTATTTAAATGAAAGCTTGTTTAAATTCGAGGTGCTCTTTCTCGTTTTCCATTTAAATGTTCTAATTAACGTTACTCATATGAAAGTTTATTAAATTATTATCATTTGACTTCCATATTGTAAATCAGCAAGGCGTTGCAATTAGCGTTGTGATTTTCGGTAACGTGGCTATTTTTAATATTGTTTACATTATAGAAATAATTAATTGGGATATTCGTGTTACTAACTACCCCCTGAGATGAAAATGATACACATAATAATATCTAAGGCATATTCAACCAGTTGATTCAGGGTTGATTTCCAGAATTTTATTTACCTATATTTATAAATCTTGTCTGGTTGTCTTAATTTAAATGGACCGTGTGATGTCACGTAAGTAGCGTTGTTGATAGCAGTTTGGGAACTGATTTCACCTAAGAATAGAATACGGGGATTAAAAATCCAGAAACGCAGTAGGCCAACGTAATTATTTACCTACTACTCCTATTCAACCCTTTGTACCTCCCAATTATTATTTCTGTAATATGTACAATAAGAAATGTAATTATAATGTTGTAAAGACGAAGTACCGAAGTGATTATTATTATTAAGTAAGATATATTCATGGACACGTTCTTCCAGTACAATTTATTTGTTATTAACAAATTATTAATTGTTATAATTTGATTATACAATGTTTATTAATTATAGTTGCTTGTACAACGAATAATAAATAAAGACGATTTTAATTTGATTGTGGGATTTTACTGAAGAGATTAATTGAAGATAATTTTTCTTATTTAAAAAAAACGTTCCTCCATTAACTTTCTTTTGTATCATGAGTGCGTTTCAAGACACAAATCCGACATACTACACAAACACCCGGATCATTAGCGATATAGGTATGTCCCACAACTATCTGTAGGCCGTCTGTTATTAAAACAGAAAAAGAAATATTATTTTAACAGACTAATGATAACTTGTAATGACCGCTGTTTCATTTAATGTGATAACCTAATTCCCCCCGATATAAATTAATAAAAAGAAATCATCATAAATTTGTAGATTTTTTATTATATTGTATTGTGCAGTGTAAGTCTGAGGAGTTAGCAGTCCAGGGGGCCTAGACAATGTCACATCGTTATTATCAATATCGAAGTTAGATATCAGAAATGTATGGAATTGGGCTAACCTTTCGATATGTCACGTGATGAAATTATGTCAAATCCATACATTTCTGATATCTAACTTCGTTATCGATAATGAAGAAGTGACATTGTCTAGACCCCCTGGCCTTTGAGGTAAGTGAAGACGAAGCTGTTTACCTAATAAATAATTCAAAATCAAGTAAGTACCCGCTAATACCGAAACGATCAAGTAGGTAGTAGTGTTTCAGTTTAAATATTAACTCATTCGTGTAATGTATAAAAGCGTGAGCTTGAGTTTGATGCTCTGCTAGGGTAAAGTGCTATTTCATTAGAACATTCTCAGTATCAGCTCAGAGTTTAAGACTTGTAGTCAACAGAAATAAGCTCACACCATAGACTTGTGAGAGCATAAAGCACAAAACATGCCATAACTATCCAGTATAAGCTGACCTCTAAAACTAAGAAAATCGTAGATTATAACTTGAATTAAAACTAGATGGAAGTTAAATATTAGTAGCTTGAAGGGAATCTAGATTAAAGTCTCAAGTTCCGCACCCTTGACAGATGTCGTGAAGGACATGCCTTGGATGCCTCGCCCCGGATGTTCATACCTTGGATGTCATACCTAGGATGTTGTCGTGGAAGGTAATCCTGTTAATTAAAACACGTTCTAAATATAATTCAAATCTAGTCGAAATGTATCATAAAATGGCGAATTTCTAGCGATAAAAAATATGTAAAAAATATATATATAGCTACTCGTAGCTTTATTTAAATTTAAATTACTATAGTGAACAACCAAACAATCAGAATATTGATATTTGCCACCTAGTGATTAAATTCCAATTATATTTTATACGTTTTTTAAATAACAGAATTTTCCTGTTCTATGACAATTTAATCCTATAAACCTGTTGTTGACGTCTAGGATGTCTTACAGGGGTTTTCATACCTCGGATGTCATTCCCGGGCCGGTAGTCGACCTCGAATGTAATGATCGGATGTCATGTCGTGTACGTCATACCACGGGTGCCATGCCAGTGGCATGCTACGCCGTGGATGACGTGCTAAGGGAGTTTTGCTTTAAATGTGATAGAAATTATTTAAAGATAACATTTAATTCAAGTTATAATCTCTGAGTATACAGTCAGCATATAATATCGGTCTCAGTTTCTTTTTTTCTCCTTATTTATGTTGTTGTTAAATGTATTTTTTATTTGACTTTTGGTATGGCATGGCAAGCAATTCATTTCATAAACAATACATATAGGTCATTGAATAAATATTTTGTTCGAAAATTATAGTTTTCTGTTTTTAGTAAAATTTATTATTTTAACAGACTAATGATAACTAGTAATGACCGCTGTTTCGTTTAATGTGAAACCCTAATCGCCCCCTTTATAAATAAATAAAAAGAAATTATCATAAATTAGTTGATTTTTTAATATATTTTAACATTATTTAAGTAATGTGAAATTGTATTTGTAGTATTGTGCAGTGTAAATCTGAGGAGTTAGCAGTCCTGGACTTTGGGGTAAGTGAAGACGAAGCTGTTTACTTAATAAACAATTCAAAATCAAGTAAGTACCCGCTAATACCGGAACGATCGAGTAGGTATGATTATTTTAGTTATTTTAACTCGCTCATTCGTGTAATGTATAAAAGCGTGAGTTCTGTTTTTAAGAGTTTAAGACTTGTAGGCAACAGAAATAAGCTCACACCATAGACTTGTGAGAGCATAAAGCACAAAACATGCCATAACTATCCAGTATAAGCTGACCTCTAAAACTAAGAAAACCCAAGATTATAACTTGAATTAAAACTAGATGGAAGTTAAATATAAGTACCTTGAAGTGAATCTAGATTGCAGTCTCAAGTTTCGCACCCTTGACAGATGTCGTGAAGGACATGCCTTGGATGCCTCGCCCCGGATGTTCATACCTTGGATGTCATACCTAGGATGTTGTCGTGGAAGGTAATCCTGTTACCTAAAACACGTTCTAAATATAATTCAAATCTAGTCTCAATGTATCATAAAATGGCGAATTTCTAACGATAAAAAAGTATAAAAAAAAAAGTATATAGCTACTCGTAGCTATATTTAAATTTAAATTACTATAGTGAACAACCAATCAGAATATTGATATTTGCCACATAGTGATTAAATTCCAATTCTATTTTGAACGTTTTTTAAAATAACAGAATTTTCCTGTTCTATGACAATTTAATCCTATAAACCTGTTGTTGACGTCTAGGATGTCTTACGGGGGTTTTCATACCTCGGATGTCATTCCCGGGCCGGTAGTCGACCTCGAATGTAATGATCGGATGTCCTGTCGTGTACGTCATACCTCGGGTGCCATGCCAGTGGCATGCTACGCCGTGGATGACGTGCTTTGGGAGTTTTGCTTTAAATGTGATAGAAATTATTTAAAGATAACATTTAATTCAAGTTATAATCTCTGAGTATACAGTCAGCATATAATATCGGTCTCAGTGTCTTTTTTTTTCCTTATGTTGTTGTTAAATGTATTTTTTATTTGGCTTTTGGTAGAGGACATGCTGACTGTTCATAGTTAGGGAAATTAGCCTTTATCTCTAAGGAATAAAATACCGACGTCAGAAGCATAGCCAGACGGGACAGTGCCCCGCAGCCCCCAAGCTCAGGGGGTCCCTCGGTCTCTGACATACAAACTATAAACTGAACTTAGTTTTTTTGTCCCGTGTGGAAATCCACAAACACATAAATAATTTCATATAGGTACCTTACGACACTCTTTGGAACAAGTGGAATCCAAAAACACCTCATTTGTTAAAGTCGAGTAAAAATAATTATTTAATGTACAGTCGCCAGCACGTCAAGGTACCTACTATTATACAAAACTGTCAAATTTCTCCGAATGATTTTAAACCTTAAATTGTTGAAGATAAAGTTAAAAATCAACTGAGAAAAATTGTAAGTGGTAAATTGATGTGCTGGCCTCCGTACACCCATATGTTTAGGTCCCATGTAAGGGGGCGAGCCTATCGCCATTAACCGGGCACAAATCCAGACTCCGAGCTGCTACTGAGAATTTCAGAGAAAAACCCAATAACACTTGCTCGACCTGGGGATCGAACCCAGGGCCTCTAGCGTAGCAGTCTCGCTTAAGAGGATAGTATCCGCTCCGCGCTCCATACAAACGTAGTTTGGTCTTCTCTTGAATGTTAACAAATGAAAGTCTTTGGAATTTTGCAGTAACAATCTTATCATTAAAATACGTGTTCCTGTAGTATACAATTTCATTTCAATATACGGTTAAAAAGTTACACGAGCTCAAAGATTGGCAATTTTCGTTGAAAAACGGCCCAACTTTATGCTAGTATTTCTCGACAATGTATCAATACAGAAACATTCTGATTCTAAAGAAACCCAGATAATATAGTGAATATATTTTTACAAGATTTTTTTTACGTATTAACACTATTATAGGCGTAATCTTCAAAATTCGGAACATAAGAAATACGCGTGAAAATGTTGCAAATGTATTGTTGTTTCTCCTCTCGGGCACGCGTTCGCTTCGCGAGGGATAGAGACAGCGACAACTGTGCAACATTGTTGCGTTCGCGAGGGACACTCCTCTTAAGAACACTAGACTAATGAGGCAGTCTCGAGTTAGTAAGTTAATCCTTTTGGGAAGCTTTGTGATGATTAAAACACTAATGAATTTGTCAATATCACTTTATTGTATTACGGCCCATATTGATAATAGTAGCGTCATTGAATACAGACAATTATGGCGTGGCTTAACATTATTTGCACTGACTACTGTGTAGCTACTCTATGTCAACGCTTCGGACTCCACACATCTAAAAATTTCTACTTTTTGGTTATTTCCGAGATCGCGTTGAGATTGTTACCTTTATATTACTGATATAAGGTTCAAATTCACGTACACTCGTGAATTGCAGCTATATAATTACTCTAAGTTAATACTAAAACATGTTTTGACAGTTAGAATTAAGTGACGCCATTTTGTTACAATTTCGTTTATTTTATTTACTTTATTATTAACCCATATGTTATTTCATGGGGAACATGTAAAACACGTTTAATATTGTAACAAAATAACCACTCAAATTGAATTCTGACAGAAAGAAACCTACAAAACATATTTTTTTTTCATTTCCCTGCCAAAAAACGTGTAGTCTCCCTTATATTTGATCACCTTAAATATATGTCTAAATTAAAGCCTTGTTTTATGGCAACTATTTGATTGTGATTCTAGGAACGTTTAACTGATAAAAACCAATAGCTGAGTAAATTCGAATAATAATTAATACTAACTCTTGTTTTTTTTTCATTCAGAGAAAATAACGGGTATAGCCAACCAGTGGCGAAGGCCATTATTAGCCAATATATTTTCGATATATCTGTATAATTCTAGATATATCTTTAAGTATCAAATGTGTGGAATCCGCGCGTTGTTTTATATAGAAACACATCAAATATTCTACCTCAGAATAATGTTACGTTACGTTGAAATGGACCCAATTGGTACGTTAAGAGTAAAATCGAGAAATAAATATAAATTTTATCGAAAAATTTATGCGAATAAGTCTTTAAAGAGGAATTATTGGCTATACCAAACTAATATGTCAAAACATTAAACAGATGAGAATATATTTGAAAAGCGATGTGATAATCCCGTTCTGATTTACTGCAACCCTAATAAAACTTTATATAGTTCTTGAAAGTGTGTGAAGTCTACCAACCCACCTGTTAGTGTAGAAGATCCATATTGTATTCCTAGATCTTTAGAGATGCGTCGCATTCCCAGCATTCATATTTTTATGAATAAGTCATTTTCCTCTTAACATATCAATCCAGTCCTTCTAAAAGTGACACGCGAGTCCTGAGTTTACACAAAATTTCTACGTATTTATGTGGTACATACATCTGTTTACCTCGAAGCCTTAGTTCGCAAAAAATATCGTATAACTTACGTTAAGAGTCGCAATTTATTGTTCTAAAGTTTATGCAATGAATGTGGGTAGATGGAACAAAATCATAATATCAGAGGGTAGAGAAACAACTGTAAATTTTAAATATTATTATTTTAAGTGCGGCGGTAGCCCAATGGCTTGGGCGTCGGACTTGCGATCATGTGGTTGCCGGTTCGAAACCCACCCATTGCACTACCGACGTGAACCCACTCGTAACACAAGCATTTTAGCTTAGCACGAGAGGTTAACAAGAATATAGTACTGTGCGACCCACATTGCTAGTAAGCTTTTATTACGTTTTTATTAAAAAAAATACTAATGAGTTCAAGCATAACCTACCGTTAGCGGTCAAAATTAGCTTTGATTTTGATCGCTTGCGGTAGCTGACATGCTGTTAGTTTGAGTTTGAGATCGACCAAACCATTTCTCTGATTGCAATTACAATATCATAATGAAATAATTGTCAATCAAATGTGTATTATTGCAATATTATGAGCTAATAATCTAATATATAAATATATTGTGTCACGGTGTTTGTTGTCGCACTCCGATGATAAGGCTCGACCGATTTTAAAGGTTTTTTATGTGTATTTAATAGATATGAGAATAGTCCGTCAGTATTTTTCACCCTCCCACCCCCGCCCACCATTATGTAATCGCTATTTTAGTATGGCATAACAACATTTGCAGTCAGCTAGTGACTATTTTTTTTTTAAATGTATTGTTAACACACAGAAGATTGTATAACTTTAGAACAATAAACCACCGAAATATTTACAGTCATTATTATATTATAAGACAAACGTACGTCGTTTAGTAAAAATTGCACAATTTGTGAAAACTGATCACGTGGTATAATTTAGCACCGGCCGATTAGGCTAGACGCAACCGGGCGACAAGTCGTATCTAGTTAAAGTTGTTGAATAAATAAATATAAATATTTATAAGTGAGATATTGTTATCATATTGACAAAAAGAGGTGTTCAAATGTGATGTCGAGTATCGTAAATAAATGTCTATATTTATATCGCACACTTAATATTAGACTGACCTAACTCAAAATAAGTCACTTGCTGGAAAATCACAAAAACGTGTCGTTATTTAAATTAGCTTCATAATAATAAATTATGGATTGTAATTATTTATACTAGAATTGTTTTTTTCTCGCTTAGGACTTAAACCGTAATTGGTCAGTCTATTACCAAGCGTGCGATATCTATTTTAAAGTAACAGATATTTTCCGCTAATTCTCAAAATAATATTGTTAATGATGTTAAATATTCTGTTGTCTCCCTGAAGATACGACTTATAGCATGGTTTCAACCTAGCCAAAAGTTTTTGCAGTCACTTCCCGATTTAACAATACTGGATAATTAATTATCAAGGCAAGATTTTATTGTAGTGTACAAATAAATATCTTTTAAACTAAAAACATTGCTAATATTTACATTAAATTAAAAAATAAGTTGATCGCTTTCAAAAAAATGTCTACTTAAAAAAAATATAAAATAAAATTTTATCCATAGCGTCACAAGAATCCATTGACTATGGCAAATTGTACTTAAATATCACCATTTATCTAAATAGGGTAGTTAGGGTTTAAAAAAAATATTCTTTGGTAAACCTATACCAAAATAAAATTAAGTCATAATGTATGTTAGTAATGTTATCCTAAGGTTTGGTTCTAAACGTGCGGTCTTGGTAAGCCTCCACACACCCTGCGATTTTTTGTCGCAAAGATTTAACTAATTATTTTACTCGAATTACCAGTTTAAGTATTAATTATTAAGTTCAAAGTAACAGGAGTAGTAGTCTTACTTAAAATCGCACTGCGATTAATCGCAGAGAATGTTAATCCGACCTCCCTAGCTTAGAACCAAAAAACTATACAGTGAGAAATGCTAAAATACTCGTAGATATAAAAAAATATAGGAAACAATATTTTGAGTATTATATTCGTCGCACAACTAAGGCTGAAATCATATCTCATACTAGGCTATGAGCACACTGACGACTGCGACAAATCGCAGTTTAAATAGTGATTGTAAAAGCTAATTTTAATATTAAAATATCATCGCAAAATTCTTATACCATGATACTATGGTAATCTTTGTCGTGTAATCGCAAGTGTGTCCACAACCTACGAAACTTACCAATTTAACCATAATTTAATTAGTATTATGCCAATCAAGACTTTCAGAATTATAATAATTTATGTAATAATTTAATTATTATTATAATGGAAATGTAGAATGGTGTAATTTCAACATGTTTTTTTTATCATTCACATATTCTATGCTTTGGATTAACTTCTAATGGACTGTGCCAAATGATTATTTGTTCCATTTTCCTTCGTATGACGTAAAACGCAAGTTCACTAAATGTGCCTTATCTCAAAAAACTCAATAACTAACGGTCGATTGCAATAACAAAACCGACAGAAAATTGTCTTACTAAAAATAGAATTATGACTTATAAGGCTTATGTCACAATCCTATATAATTTTTAGTATCTAGTAATTAGATTTATTATTGAAATCGACCGTAGGAGACGAGTAAAGTATGAATAGTGCCAGGCATGGATACCAGGATTTCGTGTAGGAAGGTTAGCAATGCATTTTGACCTGTCTTCTAGAAAAATCTAAGCAAACGATTAAAAGAAGTAAAGCACTTTATTAAAGGGCGATATTTCAATAATCAGATAACTTTTGTTGACATTTGATATAAAAAAACTGTCAAAACTTCACGTTTATTCGTCTTTTTTACGTCTTACCAGACTATTAAGATATCGACCCTCAATTTTATCGTCTCTTTTTTCTTGTAAATCAAGGGATTGCATCAATTGCCTATGTATCCATACCTATCTACTACCGTCTCACTTTACTATCATCAAAATGACAAAGACAGCTATATATTTTGACATTAGTTATTGCGTTTTGAAATAAGCTTCTAATAATCGCAGTTTTGTTTAAAAAATAAGTTTTACGTTTAATAAATAAATAGTGTTAAGTGCTCAATGATTTTTCACCAGTGGACTGTTTTCTTACCCAACTGTTTAGGTGGAAGGTTGTGTATTTAATGCGTTAGTATATAATTTTTAGAGTGCAATAGTTTGTGACGTCACAAATTAGTTTAGAGCGCTCTGTCTTGCATAAAATTAAAATGCTTTATAACTTACTTATTTTTGAACCAATTGTAATATTGTTGTGTATATCAACTCAATGGAATGAGGTTATAATTTCTTACCTAACTTTCTAGATGAAGGGTGATGTTTTTTAATGTGTAAGTATAGATTTTTTTTGGCTCAATGATTTGTGACGTCACAAACCAGTATAGTGCGCTCTCTGTCTAACATAAGATTAAAATTCTTTATTATTTTCAACCGACTTCGGCTCTATGGTATGAGCCCAACTAGCGCATTCTTAAGATTCTGTCCTATATAAGTATCAAATAAGTGGGCGCGATGTAAATCAATCAATCAATCAATCAATTTATTATTGTAAATTGATTGATTGATTTGTATAGAAATACCTCAAAAATTCTCAATATAACTGTTAAGCAATGCACTGTATTTGTCGAAATATAAGAAAAAATACTTTACTTAAAGCAGTAGAAAGTCCACTAGTGCAAGATCATGTGTTAGTTCACACCCTGTGTACGTATACAGTGTGTTCACTGTAGGATACAGTTGTTCTTCCTCTGGATCTCCACTTGGGACAGGTTGCGTTCGATTTCGTCGTCATCTGCTATTCTGTAGGCAAACACAATAGGTAAATAAGCGAAATACTGACGGACTCGTTTAGGTTTTTTTATTTTTTCAATTTATTATAACAACATACCATCACGCCTATATTCCCCGAAGGGTTAGGCAGATGTGTACTAATATACACCCACATTCCGCCGGTATGTTTAGGTCCCATGTAATAGGGGGCGAGCCTATTGCCATTAACCGTGCACAAATTCAAACTCCGAGCGCTACTGAGAATTTCATAGAAAAACCCAATAACACTGCTCGACCTGGGGATCGAACCCAGGACCTCTAGCGTAGCAATCGCGCTTAGGACCACTAGTCTAATGAGGCAGTCTTTTTCAATAACTGACTTTAAATAAACTGCAAACTGTTCGATTTGCAGTTTAGGTAGTGCTATTATGTTTTTCCATTAGGAAATTTTCAATAGCAGCTTGGATTTGTGACCAGTTAACGTTAAATAATATTTAAATGCGGGGAAATTACTATATAATGTTTACTAACGCTCTCTCCTGCTCATCCATTTCTTGCACTAATCGGTCTCTCTCGTTTACAGCCGATAACAATTCCTGTGAATACAAAATACCATAGTTTTAGTAAGTATTTATTTAGTTAATATATATAAACTGTTTAAAATTACTAATTCGAAATGAATTTTCTTAAGCAAATGAAAAAATGTCGCTGTGATCATTTCTTTCTCAAAGTCAAGATAATGTAAGATAATTCCAACTTATTATGCGCTGAAGGCCTAGAGGAGGCGGTTAAGGAAAGGCTAATTAAATCAAATCAAATGTTTTTATTTCAAATAAGCTTTCACAAGCGTTTATGAAACGTTATTGACTCTAGTTGCACGGTTACAAAAAGTTGAACCTATGGAGAAGAATTCGGCAAGAAACTGGACACTTTTAAAATAAAAGATTTTACATTATTCTCTGGTAAGGTAAGAAATGTAGATGGATTTGAGCTCTTCGTATAACAAAACGTTAAAACGTGTGTTCTATTTATTGTCAATAATGCTATTAGTAGTACGCACGGCTACACATCAAGCTATAAAAAACCAGTGTACGCCAGCCTCCTATTGTATGGGAAGTCTATACAATGCGAGATCTGCTTAAACTGGTTTTGTATAGCTTGACCTGTAGCCGTGTGTACGTACCATCACACACTCATAACTAGGCATAGAACTAGATCCGGGGATTAGATATGCCCTTCCAAATAAAGATCAACAACCACAACACAAGATCACATCGAAGATAAATAACTATGGAATTTCGCGCCCAACCCTGACGCTTCAGCCTTAAAGAAAAAATATCTAGTAATATTTATTTATTTAATTAATTACAACGGTCTTTTAACCAATTATAGTAAATAATATATATAAACTGTACGAAATTGACAAAAAAGGCTAACAACACTTTCATAAATTCCTCTCACGGTACTTCTGACATACCAATAAAATCTTCGACCATCTCTCTATCTGCAAACAAATCATCTGTTGGATTAGAGTCCAAGAGATCATTAAGCGCGGCCATAGTGCGAGGAATTGGCGACTTAGCACTTGCAACAGTACGACATATATGATATGATACCTGTAGCAGCAGCCTCTCGCGCCTCTTCTGTCCGGGCGTCTTCCTCCACTCGTCCACGCCCAGCGACAGCCGCAGCTCTCGCGCCAGCAGCTCGCACCGACGACTTAGGTCCTCCTCTTGTTCCCTGATAGTTAACATACCGTATATAATCATCAATATACTACATAGTATAAAACAAAGTCGCTTTCTCTGTCCCTATGTCCCTTTGTATGCTTAAATCTTTGAAACTACGCAACGGATTTTGATGCGGTTTTTTTTAATAGATAGAGTGATTCAAGAGGAAGTTTTATATGTATAATACATACATATTTTAGTATAGAAAAGCCGAGAAACTACGCGGGCAAAGCCGTGGGCGGGAAGCTAGTCATCAATATATATAAAAATCAATGCCACTTTTCGTTGTAATTTTATAACTCAAGAACGGGCTCACCTATCCAAACCAAATGTTTAGGCTTTGTTCGGACTATTTAGTAGATGGTTTATGTGAAGTTTGCACAAAGTCGGTCGAGCGGTTCTTCATTTAACACAATTTTTTACATACATATTATTGTACAGGAAAGTGAAGAAAACACGTGGGCGAAGCCGTGGGCGGAAAGCTAATTATACATCATATTTAATATAAGGTGACGGAATGATTTGGATGCGTATCGTGAGAGCTGGTTCGAGGTGGCGCAAGAAAAGAGCACCTGCAAGGAATTGGTGGAGGCCTTTGCCCAGCAGTGGGACAGTAACGGCTAGAGAAAGAAAATAATTTATATTAATTACATACATACCATCACGCCTGTATTCCCCGAAGGGTTAGGCAGAGGTGAACTTATGTACACCCACATTTCGTCGTTATGTTTAGGTCCCATGTAATAGGGGGCGAGCCTATTTCCATTAACCGGGCACAAATCCAGACTCCGAGCTGCTACTGAGAATTTCATAGAAAAACCTAAAATAATACAACCCAATAACTCGACTTGGGAATCGAACCCAGGACATGTAGCGTAACAGTCATGCTTTGGACAACTAGACTAATAAGGCAGTCTTTATTATACCATTACCTTATTGTACCATTATTATTTAGAGGTATATATATATATATATATATACTTTACTGCCTCTAATAGTCTAGTGGTCCTAAGCGCGACTGCTACGCTAGAGGTCCTGGGTTCGATCCCCAGGTCGAGCAAAGTGTTATTAGGTTTTTCTATGAAATTCCTAGTAGCAGCTCGGAGTCTGGATTTGTGCCCGGTTAATGGCAATAGGCTCGCCCCCTATTACATGGGACCTAAACATACCGGCGAAATGTGGGTGTACTTTAGTACATCTCTGCCTAACCCTTCGGGGAATACAGTCGTGATGGTATGTTATGTTATTTGAAGGTATATATGTATATATTAACTAGCTTTCCGCCCACGGCTTCGCCCGCGTGTTTCCTCGACTTTTCTGTACTATAATATGTTAGTATTATACATATATGGCTTCTTCTTAAATCACTATCTATAGAAAAAACTGCATCAAAATCTGTTGCGTAGTTTTAAAGATCTAAGCATACATAGGGACAGACAGACAGCGGGAAGCGACTTTGTTTTATACTATGTAGTGATATCTCGGTTCTGGCTCCGGTTTTTAGATTAGCACGGGCCGAAGCCAAGTGCTAAAATAGGCTAAAATGCTACTTAATGATAACTGATGATGAAGGGTGTTTAAGATTAATGTGGGCATACAAAAACTATAATACGTCAATTTATCCGTCGGATAATGTTATGTTATGATAGAAAAATAGCCCCTAAGTAGATTCTATTCCAAATGGAACCTTACTGTCTGTTCGTTTGATACTTTAAAACCGCTTAACAAATTTGAAAAACATTAACCAAGGAGGATAGATTATATCCTTAAGGAAGGTTATGTTTTATCTCAAAAAGTCCTTTTTTGAAAATGCAGGCAAGTTAGTCTGAAAGAAATACATTATACTCACAGAATATTTAACTGCATTTGTCTTCTAAGCAGCGCGTTCTTCTTGTTAACTAAGTTGAACCACTGCGACATCAGTCTGTCCTCTTCCTAAAAACACATTAATAATATTATATTGATATACTCACGCTTTTTGCGTAGGAGTAGGCAGAATTAGTAGCATTTGCTACGAAATGATTCTTAAAATATATATATGTAGATCTTTTACATGCATAATTCTTGTCATACACACGCGTCGTTTGCGAGTACCGCGCCCGGCCATTTTGAAAGAATATTTTGACCTTTTCTTATGTAGAGAGGCGAAGTGAGGTGCCCTCTAAATAAAGGGAACCTCCCTTTCTTCCCTCCGACCGATTCAGTACATCATTCTGAACCCCCTTGCGTTGATATTTTTAGTTGGTTATTTTTTTTTTCAAACAACTGTTCCATGCATTTTGACCGCGTAGGTATTGCTTTTGTAGGAAAATGCAGTTTTTTTTTTATTACTGACAAAAAATACATATCAAGGTCTCACTAGGCCTACATTCAGGTCGTCTGTTGAACAGGGATAAGCAGGAGAAGGGAAATAGGATAGGAATAGGTTACCGAGTCGGATGGCACTTGGATACAGGACAGGATAAATCTCCGCCACATTTTCTGTGAAATGGAGGATAAGATGTACATTTCAGCGAAAGCAAAATTCTGCCTCAGGCAGGGTTTGAACCTGCTTAGTCACCTAAGCTACCGATACCACTGCCTGTGATGTCGAATTTCTCTTCCACATTCTAAGTTTTAAGGGGACGTCGTCGAAATCAATTGAAGACTATGCTATGTCCTTCAGTGGATTTCAGGGGCGCATTCTAGATGTCTGATTATAGGTTGGGCGCCAAATTAAATTCAGTTTAGTGTTTTCGCAAAGTGTTAGTCTAAAACCCATGAAGAAATTGCGACATTAACAATAGCATAATATGCTATTGTTAATTAATGCTCAATTGTGAATATTATTCAATTGTGAATATTATTCAATTGTGAATATTATTCACAATTGAGTATTAAAAGACTGCCTCGTTGGTCTAGTGGTCCCAATCGCGACTGCTACGCTAGAGGTCTAGAGGAGCAAAGTGTTATTGAGTTTTTCTATGCAATTCTCAGTAGCAGCTCGGAGTCTGGATTTGTGCCCGGTGAATGGCAATAGGCTCGCCCCCTATTACATGGGACCTAAACATACCGGCGAACTGTGGGTGTACATTAAGTACACCTCTGCCTAACCCTTCGGGGAATACAGGCGTGATGGTATGTTATGTTATGTTATGAGTATTAAAAAAATTGCTTTTACAACGCTCGATTTAAAACACCGCCACCGTAAGTTTAGCCCTTCTGATTATTTTGTATAAATGATAGCTTTTTATCCAGGTTGGACACAATTCCAAAAGTCGACGCAGGTTAGTCGCGAGGAGGATCTAGTTTATACTACAAATAAATAAAATTGAATTGTCTGTAATGTCAAAAAAACAGCTTTTTACTATGGTCCATCTAATCTGTTTCTAATTTTGTTGTGGTAGGGCCACGCTGTTCGCAGCATGAATGTGCCGGCTTGACCGGGGAAGTACCACACTCTCGCAGAAGACCGACGTCCGAGTAGTAGCGTTTCGTTTCGCGCTTCGTTCGGTGGGCGAGAGGGCCGGAGCCCCAATTCCTCCCCCAATCCCCTTCCTTCTCCTTTTCTCCTTCCCCTCGCTTTCCCTAAATAGGCTCGGCAACGCATCTGCAACTCCTTTGGTTTTGCAGATGTCCATGGGCGGCGATGACTACTTACCATCAGGTAGCTCGCCTGCTCGTTTGCCGAGTTATCCCATAAAAAAAAAAAAAATCTAATAGGTACCTGAGGCAGTCAGTATGTAGAAGAAATTAGTTTATAAGTACCAAGTTTTCTAATTTTGTATTGCTTTGCTTTGGAAGAGCGGGGCTTCCCAACACAGGCATTACTTGCTCAAAGGGAAGCTCCAAACACTAAACTTTTATGTAAACTTATGAAGCAATAAACTATTTTGTATTTTTTTTGTATGTACCTCGGTGTTGTCAGCTGACTCCATGACCCGCCGTAGTTGTTTCTCTAGCGCGGCGGCTCTCTCGTCGATGGCACACTGCTCCTTCTCCAGCGCCTCCAGCTCGCTCTGGATGTACGAGCCCGTCTCTTTACACTGAGAGAGAGAACAGTAACATGCTATTAGTAATGGTACACTAGAATAAAAAACTATATTTCACTAGCAATCTCAGATCAAATAAAAAGTTAAGATGGAACTTTGCGAACAAAGAAGTGAGGCCGGCTAAAACTACGCCTTGCCGTGTACAACACACAATTTTATACTCTATGACAATACCGAAACTACGCCTTATCTTGTCAG
Source organism: Subacronicta megacephala (assembly GCA_958496365.1). NCBI lineage: Eukaryota > Metazoa > Arthropoda > Insecta > Lepidoptera > Noctuidae > Subacronicta > Subacronicta megacephala. The sequence continues at coordinate 8,771,916 of OY292539.1, read as the reverse complement.
TCGAGCTTTCGATAGCTCGACTAACAAGATAAGGTGTAGTTTCGGTATACGTGTGTGCGTGTACTACACGGCAAGGCGTAGTTTTAGCCGGCCTCACTTCTTTGTTCGCTAATTTCCATCTTAACTTTTTATTCGATCTGAGCTAGCAATATGGCAGATTAATGAAGTTTATTTTATTAAAAACTAGTTTCCTGCGTCGTCGCTTGCATGGGATCATAGTCATCCCACAATAAATAGGTTTATAATTATCTGAGCAACAAGGGAAATTAAACTTTATCTCATCAGGATAAACCACATGTCGGAATGATGGCTGCCGTGTATGGTGTTAATTTTAAAATATCCTTTGTGCCGCAGAGATAAAGTTTAATTTCCTACTTGGTCAGATCATTATGAACAGTATATTCACTTCGATACATTTGCTGGTGACTGTACAGTACATGATTCTAGACCCCCTTGCGTTGATATTTTTTGTCGGTCATTGTATCTACTGAATTCATGGTAAGCGGTTGTGCGTCAATGTCCCTTCCACCCTATATATTTTTTTTTTATGGAATAACTCTGCAAACGAGCTGGCGAGCTACCTGATGGTAAGTAGTCATCGCCGATCATGGACATCTGCAAAACCAAAGGAGTTGCAGATGCGTTGTCGAGCCTATTTAAGGAGAAAGGGAGGGGGGGAGAAATTGGGCCTCCGACGCTCCAAAAAGTAAGTAGTAAGTACCTCGTCGGTATCATTATGTTCGTCTGTGGCGAGCGTGTCCACGAGTGCAGAGAAGGAGTGCAGCGGGGAGCGACGGTCAGCACCCAGGGAGAGGGACTTCACGCTCCTACTGTCGGAGCTGCGCCGCTCCTCTGAGGAACAACAACATGTTTAGTCCACTAACACTATTCCTTTTATTAAATAAAAGTGTATATTGTCGGGCATTGCCCAATACCGCGTAACTAACCTTTAATAAATTTTTCGATTTGACGATTTCTAATTTACAACTCCAAAATTAATGTTTGTAATGATGGGAAGGCAAAACATCAAGTATCGACCCTTGGAATCGATCCCAAGATCTCTTGCGTAGCAGTTACGCTTAGGACCACTAGAGTAAGGTAGTTCTCTCACTCAAAATTCTATTTATAATTTAATAAATCCTGGTCTAATAGTACTAAAATATATATTTACTCTAATAATGGAGAAGTAGTTATTTATTTATTTTAAATAAAATAAGCTAAACCAATTACACTACTTAGTGTAATTGGCTTCGCCTTTCTATACTAATAACATTATCATACATTATTTTCACAAATATTCAAACATTCTGACTTTATCATCAAGAGGAAGATTTTAAATAATTCTTGTTTATATTTGCCATTTCATGAAATGTCTGGTAAAAATACATTATTACTTATACTCATAAGGACTGTGACTCACCAGATCTGTCAGGACTTGCGGAGCTCTTCCTGGAGCCGGGGCTGGACGGCAGCGAGTCCGTCCTGGACAGCAAGGCGTCCAACTGCTCCACACCACCCGCTAGTGATCATAACAATAAAATAAAGAGATAAATTTAAAATAATAACATTCTGGATGAGGAATGCTGAAGATTGGGCTTTGAGGCGTTTACTAGGAGAGGCCTACGTTCAGCGGTGGGTTAAATGGCTTAAGGCGGATTGTTTCCGATTGGACCAATTCAATATATTTTTTGGTTTTCGCAATTTGTTAGTCTATAACAAATTCTAGGATCTTGGCAGCAAGAATTGCGACGTCATTTGCGTAAAAATCTTTGCCGTAGCAGAAAGTACAGTAAATTGTAAATTTTGGCCGAATCCTCTATTTTATATCAAAATATTCTACGATTAAGTTTTTTGTACTTAGTTGTAAATACACATTTCTACTGCCATGAACCTAAAATATATTATAGAAAAACAAATGGCGAAAATCCAAAAAATACTGGATTTGGCGCCCAAGGGCATATAATCAGCCTTAAAAAAATTAAAGTTTATTTGGTCTTCGGTGCATATGCATATTTACATAATTATATTCAATACAAGCTTTCCGCCCGCAGCTTTGCCTGCGCGGACTATACAATTCTTTTAATTTTACGGGCATAGCCTATATCATTCAGGAATAATGTAGTTTTCTATTGGTGAAAGAATTTTCAAAATCGGTTCCGTAGATCTAGAGTTTACCCCCTACAACATCACAAACTCACAAACTTTACCTCTTTATAATATTAAAATGATGAAATGATATTTATTTATGGAAATAGATCTTTTAAAGACACTTTTACAAGTAGTTTTTTTTTTAATATTAGTAGATATACAAGCTGTTACGGAAAGGGTATATACATATCAAGTGCACGGCTTCTTTGGATCATAATAAACTATATTGCAAAGGTTTTTAAATCCTATATCTGCATGTTAGGAAGATATGAGGAATGAAACCAAAAACCCAAACATTTCAAATTGAAATTTACACATCACTAGCAACCAAATCAGCTGATCGGTGTAAGTAGGTCACTCACGATACATTCACCTGTGAAAACAAACCTCTTATGCTCTTACTCCTGGTATTTTTGGATAATGGGTTCTGGATATTTTATTTTATTACTCACTTTTTCTGACAAAAACTGATTATGTTTGTGAACAAGCTAAAATACAAATCCTTTAAAAATTAACAAATCATCAATCAATCATCAGTAAATCATTTGTTAGCTTGAAAATGATATTGAATTTAGGTAGGTACTTTATGAAGGGATTAGTAGGGACTAGTAAATAATACTTAGTTACCTATCTACGTAAAACAATCTAATAACAAACATAACGGTGTATGTAATGTGTGAATCTACGTAATTATTGAAATTAAACCACAGACACAGAATTTGAGTATCCAACATGTCTTTTTTATGTTGGTTGACATACATAGGTACTCTACCAGAAATTAATTGCTTAGGTAAATACTGCGAAAGAACCTAATGGAACCTAGAACAGAAAAAGGATTTCGTAACATAATTTATTTTCAAATGAATCCTAAATAACTTTCCTCCGCAACTTATGTGTGTCCTGGTACATAAATAATGCTAAAGGGTTCTGTGTTTAGTTTAAATTAAATAATTAAAAAACTAGGATTGTTTGTAAACAAGTTCAAATGCAAATGCTTGTTTGCAGCTTGGAAAATTATTTTAAAACTTAGGCTGTAGGTAATAATAATAATACTTAAAGAAAAGTAACAAGAATTACGGAGTAGGTACCTAGTTCACGACTTTCGGTGAACGTGTAAATGTAGGTGCCTAATAATTATGCACATAGTAACTTTCTGCCACATTTTTTTACCTCACAATCAACAAAACTGGATATAGGATAACGATACGAACGATCCTTTTATCCGATCCGATTTTTTTATTACCGTAGTAAGTAACTAACTAAAAGATTATGCAATTAGAAATGTTACAGAAAAAATATTTTGTAACATAATTTATTCAAAATGAACCCTAAATAACTTTACTCTATGCAACTTATGTGTCTCCTGGTAGAAATAAAATGCCAGTGTGCAGTGGGTTCCGCTTTTATTTAAATAGGTAGGATTTTAAAATTAAATTATGTTGGTAGTTTTTGCCATTCCAACACGCACACGGCTAAACAACTCGCAGAAGGCCAGCGTGATGAACTAACCCTTAACCTTCTCATTCTGAGAAGAGGTCCGTGCCCAGCTGTGGGACACTAATGAGTTGATAATTATGATGATAACAACACTAAATTACAACTGAAAACATTTAAAACGTATCAGAAGTTTACATTTTGTCGGCGGGCCCATTTGACTGAGACATGGGTTGGCGGTGAGTCTTTATTGTTTAATAAAACACAATAAGAAAATAGGCCGCAAAAATGTATTAAACTATGGAAATAAATTGTTAAAAGTACTAGGACCTCATGAGTAACGAGAGTTGTTCGGACAGCATTTGCGAACAATAATAACTGAACCCTAATTTCATCGGGGGTTACACACACAATGATATTAAGGGTAAATGAGCCAGTTGCAGGTAAATAGTCATAGTCGTAGTGATAGTCTTAGCTGGTAGCCTTCAATAAATAAATAAATCGAATCAATACTCAACTTATCTGTCGCTATTTTGATTAATCAATACTTACAAATTAAGACTATGTACTTATGTAGGTACCACCCCCACAGTCCACATCAAATTATCTTATCGGTTTCGTTTGTCAACTCAGCTCATAGGTTTTATTAATTAACTGATGCCCTGGCCTAACTCTTCTTTAATCGGTGTGCTTCAATGTATTCAATTTATCACAGTTTTCTTGAAATTATTATTAGGTAGCTGGGGGGAAAAGCGATACTGCGCGGCGCTACGATTACTGGATGCAAAAGGCGGGAAACCGTGTGTTGTTTGTGGCGCAACTTGAGAGAGGCCTATGTCCAGCAGTGGACTGCGATAGGCTGACTTGATTAGTAAATTAAATTTGACAAAAAATCGAAAATAAATTCAAAATGTACAATAATAATTGGGCCAGCTACCCTATTACTAGGATAGTAGAAGAATAGAAGTTTTATTTTTCGGTTCTTCCGGAGTTTCGTCAGTTGTTTAATAATACTCGTGTGCTTCGGTCGCTCCCTCTATCCGATTCAGTGTACCTAGTTGTGATTTCGTGATTGTTAAAAAAATGTCGTTCAGTAATAGTGAATATTACGAGATGATGATGTGTGTCGGAGCAGTGGACGGTAGTCTGCGAGCCGCCCGAGAGTTGTATCGTCACCGATTCATCCAGGATAGACCAGATGCTGAGCGTCGGCAGCTGCCTTCGTTGGCGTGTTTCAGTCGGATGACACATCGTCTGTACCAAACCGGGTCCTTCCACGCATCTGCTTCGGAAGGTCGTCCGAGCAGAAGCGATCCAGACTTTGAAGAAGCCGTACTGGAGCATTTCCAAAATAATCCACGCACTAGCACACGTCGAGCAGCATTAGCGCTGGGTGCCTCCAACCATATTAAAGTATGGCGAGTGCTGAACAATGACGGCCAGCATCCATACCACTTTCGTCGCACCCAAGAACTGACACCGGCAGATTTTTTGCCTCGCGTGACCTTCTGCGAGTGGTATCGAAGCCAGATAGAAGCTTCACCAAGTTTCGGTTCAAAAGTGCTATGGACCGATGAAGCATCATTCACGAGAGCAGGGATAAGTAATATCCATAATGAACATGTTTGGTCTCACACGAATCCACATGCTTCGACAGAGTCGTCCTTCCAACACCAATGGCGACTAAACGTGTGGGCTGGTATCATCGGAGATGTTGTCGTAGGACCAGTTTTCTTTCCGCAAAGTTTAAATGGCCAAAATTATTTAAACTTTCTGGTTAATGAATTAGACGATGTACTCACTGTGCTACCCGTATCAAGTTACGTGGATCTCGTGATGGATAACAATATGGTATTCCAACACGACGGTGCACCGGCACACTTTGCACGTGATGTACGCGCGTACTTGGACGTGCGTTTCCCTCGATGGATCGGGCGCGGTAGCAGGAGCGTGGCTTGGCCTCCGCGGTTCCCAGACCTAACTCCGTTAGATTTTTTTTTGTGGGGATACATTAAAAACGTAGTGTATGCAGTGCAGTGTGATACAGTGCAAGAAATGCAAGTGCGGATCGAGGCCGCCTTTAGGACAGTAACACCTGACATGCTGCGAAATGTTCAGTTGTCCATGAACAAGCGCGCGGCCTTGTGCATACAATACCAAGGGCACCACATCGAACCCCATCTTTAAAAATGTAAGTTAATTTGCTAAATTAAGCATGGCTCTTAGATTTTATTGTTTACGTAATAAGGGATTAAAACAAGCTTAGTAGCTACCTACCTAAACCTTGGTGTGAATTTTTATGTACTATTTTATTAACTTAGGGGATGGGTCGGAATAGTTGTTGCTCCACTGCAAGTCGACCAGCAGTCGGCAGCGTGGAGCCTTATTTCACTGCCATCCTTTGCTGGGCAAGAGTGTACCATCGTAGACCGCACCATCACTTAACATCAGGTCAGGTGGCGGTCAAACGCAAGCCCATTCCTTAATAAAAAATAAAAAACTTTTTTACGTCAGTTTTTTTAGTTAAATTCGTAGGTTATTCTGGGTCCATATTAACGTGTATGTAAACCGTAAATAAGTAAATTACGTATTGCATTATTAGTTTTAAACCAAGGAGTACCTAAATGCCTAAAGTATTTACAATTGCGCACACGCGCTCGCTTTGTCGGCTCGTGTGATCCTTTTAGCCCGCGCCGACACAGGGCGGCGCGGCGGCACACTACCTACAGCGTGTACTAGGCGCACAGATCGCGAAAGAGATTTAACTTCAATATTAAGAAATGACGTGAAAAGTTAATGACCCTCGTAGTGCAGGACACGTTTGTTATGGTTTGATTTCAATAAACTTACGAAACCAAAAGTTTGGTATGAATTCCTTGAGTAATTTATTTTGCGTGGAAACTTTGCATAGAGAATCTATACCTGATGTAATCATCACCCCTTTTGGATGAATATGGTCTTTCCGTAACACGTTGTATAACTAAACTGACCTGCAACAATCTCATCCATGACTGATTGTTTGCTGATGATCTCGACGGTGCCCGAGCGAGAGTTTCGCGACGGAGACAGCGGCGATGTCGGACTGTCAATAAGTTATCAAATTATTACCTCAGAATAGGTTATTTTACCACATACAGAAAGAACGGCATCTCTCCACCGTTCAGATTTCTTTAAAATAATAGATAATTAATAAATATTTCTGCTAAATTAAATGGTCAAAATATAGTTCCAATCTAATGATATATTTATGAATAAACATACCTGACGATACCCGCTCTCGCGTCAGCTATAAGCTTTCTCGCTCTTTCTCGCAGCATCGCCTGTCTTTCTTCCTCAGTCATTGGCTAGAAATTAAAATAAATTGTTGTTTTTAAGTACACAACTTAAATATCTGAAAACAAGGAATTAACATCAAGTGCATTTGCAAAAAAAATTTGTTTTGTGCAATAAAAGTTACAACAATATTTAGGAATACATAAAAAAATCTATGATAATATTATAAATTTGTTAGAATATGAGTTTGTATATGTATAAGATAAATCTCCAGAACAAACGATCCATATCTGATAACTCTTTCACTGATAGAAAGTTACATCGTCCCCGAGTAGTAGAAGATATTATGTATTTATCCACGCGAATAAAGTTGCAAGCTAAAGCTAATATTGAAATAATTTTAAGCCGGCATTACGGAAATACATATCACATTTTATTCACCTACATCCTACTAATACATATTATAAATGTAAAAGTATGTTTTGTTAATAACGCAAAAATGGTTCAACTGATTTGGATGAAATTCGGCACACAGATAGTTTATAACCCAGACTAAGATATAGGATATTTTTTATCTGAAGGCCAAGCAGAAGTCGCGGGCAAAAGCTAGTTATTTATAAACTAAACAAATAATAAATTAAATTATTAAATGATATATTCCCTTCAAAGCACTTATGTTGCTTTGCTAAAAATATTGTCATAGATTTAATTTGGGTATTGTATGACTTCGAGGTACGGTTGGAATACAAGGTACAGTCGCCAGCAGGTCAAGGTATACAAAACTGTCAAAATTCTCCAAATGATTTTAAACCTTAAATTGTTGTAGATTAAGTTCAAAATCAACTGAGAGAATTTGACATTTTGTGGTAACTTGATGTGCTGACCACCGTACTTGAGACTTTATTATATTAAACAGAAAATCATAAAAACACAATTTTTTTAAATATTTATAAAATGGTCTAGACTATTCTACGTAACTTCTATAAATATTTACCATGACATGAGAGTGACTAGCAAATTAACTTCATACCTTTTTCGGGCTCACATCTCCATTCCTGTGACCATTGAGTTCATTTTCCTCCTTCTCTTTCTGCCGTAACTTTCTGTCCTTTTCCCTCGCTTCTCTTTTAGTAGCCTCGAGGAGCTGTCTAGCTCTCTCTTTTAACTCGTCGTGACGTGACAACAATTGCTGGCCAATGGGAATCGAGCGCAATGATGATTGACCAATCAGAGCGAAGCGGGGTTACATAGCGTCGTCCAATCAGAAGCGTCAAACACAGGCATTGTTGTAAGCGGTGTCGATGGGCAATGGAAAGAAATGACGGATCTTTTTATTTGTACGGTCGGCAAAACAATGGTAGAAATAATACGAGTTTGTTTCATCACATTTTTGTATCGAATTAAGTAAAAAAAAATATTTTTTGACATCGTAGTGATCAATTTAGTAAAGTAATGCAACAAACTCTTTAATATTTTATTTGTATTGCTGACCGTACCATGTTATTTGATAATGACAGTTATGAAACTGGCAAATTAGGAATGTCCATTTTTTTATACTAGCATTTCGCAGATTTTTATTGATTATCTGAAGTTATTTTGCATCCCAATGTTGGACATCCACGAACATTTAAAAAACACTTATCATACTTAAAACAACATTTATGCTGTCTGTACATAAAATACAGCTATACCCAGACAAATGGAATGGAATTTAAAATTGAAATTTTGATGACTATATTTTTTTATTGAAATAATTCTAGTAATTAAATAAAGGTTTATCTAAAAAGTATAATATATCTATAATTTACTAACCCCTTATTCCTAAACGCTTATTAGCTTAAAGTCATTCTGAATCAGATTATCACTAGTCCGTCACAATTTATTGATATAAAAATGATAAAACAGTACTTTGTCTCCTTAGCGTTTTGGTATAAGGCTTATTTTACAACTGTGTTGATTAATATGATTGGAAAAAACACACTGTTACATGATATCTAAAAGTAATAACTATGTATTTAAATATTTATAAAAAAAAACGTTAATTCTCTATCAAATCCTTCAAATAGACTTGTATTTTGAGGCCTTTCTCTTCTAAATGAAACAGGGTCACCAAGTTCGAAAAAGGGATCATAGCCTAGGGTATTCGGTAAAATATATACTTTTGACTGTGCTTTTGATATGAAGAAAAAACGGAAATAATTATTTCATGTCTCATCTAAAGCATAAGGAAACATAAATTAGGTAGGACGATAAAAAGATATCTAACAATTATTGGAATAAAGTTGAAAACAGCACGGAAATATTATTTTATATTTAATTTTCAATTTTATATTTTTAACTATATAGGGCCAATTTATGGGTAATTACTAATTATCAAGAAGAGGTTACTCGCGTCTCTTTGTTTGTTGTTTTTTTTTTGTCTTTTGGCCTCTTATTGTATGGAAAGCCTATACAATGCCAGATCAGCTTAAACTGGACTTGTATAGGTTGACCTGTAGCCGTGTGTACAGTCGCCAGAACAAGTTATACAAAACTGTCAAATATCTACAAATGATTTTAAACCTTAAAATGTAAGTGATTAAGTTCAAAATCGCCTGAGAAAATTTGTCATTTTGTGGTGACTTGATGTGCTGGCGACCGTACATAAAGGAGAATGTCAATTTCCTCAGGAGATTTAGGCCCCTCTAAAAAATTGTCGTGTCACGGTGATTTTAATTTTATTTTGTAGACAAATAAATAACTTTTCATGTTCTGCAAACGATTCCTTTTTAGTCACCCTAGTTGAAGAGAAATCTATTTTTTTTTAGGTTGCGTAAATTGAAGTTAGAAAAACTAAATTCTCCGTGATTTAACTACTAAATGGGTAATTGTTTACCATTCTAGGACGGTTTGTCCGGTCTCGACTAGGTGTAGACATTTTCGAAGTGTCTCAAGAGTCCAATAACTCATTTAAAGAGTCTAATTATCCTTTATATAACTATATTATTTACCAAGTACCCTCAGCTACAATCTCAATACATAACAGCTACACTGAACATTACACACTACTAGTTCAAGCCATTCCTGTTGCAAAAGTGTGTGCTTACCGGCGTGGGTTTAGGTAGCTCTGGGGTGGTCGGCTTGGGGACAGGGGACCGGCTGTCTGCCTCCGGCTGGGTCACCGGTTCGGTTACCGGCTCGGGAGGTTTTTGCTCTGGTTGGAGTTGTTCTGTGAAGTACAGTTATTTTTAAACTGTTATCCTAATTTGACATTTTATTTTATACAAAACTAGCTATGCTTGTCTAGCTTTGTTTATTCATTGGACTAGTGGTGCATACCTTGCAACCACTAGTCCACTGAGGCTGTTACGTCACACGAAATTAATTTATTTTGAATTTTAAAATGGATCAGCTGTTACCTATATCATTGTTTCCATTGATCTGTGCAGGTGGCGCTGTTGTCTCTTGGGGTTCCTCCTCCTCATCAGAACCGAACGGGTCCGTCAGCTCCTTGCGGGTCATCAGCTTCTCTGGTCGTGCCGGCGGTGCCTAGAATATATACGAGATTAGCATTAAGAGGATAGTCTTCGCTCTGCGCTCCATACAAAAGTTGTTAGTAGTTTAGTAGTTAAATTTTAATATATAAAATACATTCGCATACAAGGGGGGGAGGGGTCTTGCCGAGTGTGACAAGATGTAACAAGGGGGGACGGGGGATCTACGGCAACGTGACGTTAGCCGTTCATTAAAACATTTAAAATTAATATTTTTTCAATAAATACTTTTTTCTCATTTTTTATCATGATACAAAGTCATTCATTTCGTATTTTGGTAAATACACAGACTTTAAAACGTATATAGTTTTATTACAATATATTGTAATATACCATCACGCCTATATTCCCCGAAGGGTTAGGCAGAGATGTACTGTAATGTAATGTATGTAATGTATACCCACATTGCCGATATGTTTTAGGTCCCATGTAATAGGGGGCGAGCCTATTGCCATTAACCGTTCACAAATCGAGACTGAACGCCTACTGATAATTTTATTCAAAAACTCAAAAACACTGCTCGACCTGGAAATTGAACCAAGGACCTCTAGCGTAGCGGTCGCACTTGGAATCATTCGACTAATGAGGCAGTCTACTACACACAATGAAGAATAATATAATCTAGACTACCTAGTTATCGCCTTACCTTTATCTGGAGTCCATCCAAAGCTTGTATGTAAGAGATCGCTTTAAGCGATAAGACCGCCCATTGTACGCACGGCTACACATCAAGCTATACAAAATCAGTTTACGCTGGCCTCCTATTGTATTGGAAGCCAAAACAGTGCGAGATCAGCTTAAACTGGATTTGTACAGGTTGACCTGTGGCCGTGTGTACCATTTTAAGATTTATAACATGTATATATGACAATATTTTTTGGTGTGCGTTAAATAATATTCTATTCTATTCTACTTTATGTATTTACCTCGTTAACTTTGAGCGGATCAGAGAACCACTTGGCGGTAGGCTTGTCCGGCCTGTGGTCTCTAGCGGGGGACAGCATCTTGCCCAGGATGGCCTTGGACTGGTGCACCAGCAGGTCCCGCACGTCCTTCATGGGTCCAGGGGACACGGGCACCGCCGGCGCCGGGCCCACCGGGCTCGGGCGCTCCAGGCTCTGACGAGACTCTTGAGACTCTTGCGACCTGGATATGGAGTTACGATTGAAAGGAAGAGAAAGAAATAATATTTAATGGCACAGTCACGGACCATGCACACAATCTTCTTCTTTCTTTATATATAAAAATCAATCGCCGTTCGTTAGTCTCGCCTAAACACAAAAACGGCTTGACCAATTAGAATAATTAATTTTATTTTTCAAAAAACTTTGTGACGTTTTTAAAAAGGAACTAGATGTTTAGCAAGTAATAGGAAATTTCACATAAATAAATAAAAAAAAAACTGTTTTTGGCATCGTAGAATAAAAAATCCGCCCATTTTATGATTTATAATTGGAACTTTGCATTCGTTTTTGGTATGAAATAAAGAATATTCTATTCTAATAATATGATTTTTTCCACTTATAGAACTACTTAAAAAGTTTATGTAATCTGAGTAGTGTACTGACACAGGCCTGGGTCTGTCCATGACATTCCTGGAGCGGCGGGTGCTGACCTCCCGGCTGAACAGCTCCGGGGGGATGGACCCGTCCGTGTCGTGACGACCCACCAGGTACGAAGACTCTGTTTCATCATTACCTGACAACAAATTATCATTATTATAAAAACATATATAATAATGTGCAGTGATAGCCTAGTGATATGACCATTGGACTGCCAAGTCAAAGGTCTTGAGTTCGAATCCAGGGCACGCACTTCTGTCTTTTCGAAGTCATGTGCGTATTAATAATTAATTATCACGCGCTTAAACGGTGAAGGAAAACATCGTGAGGAAACCTGCATGCCTGAGAGATTTTCTTGAGGGCGTGTGAAGTCTGCCAACCCGCAGTAGGCTAGCGTGGTGGACTATAGCCTAATCCCTCTCATTCTGAGAGGAGACCCGTGCCCAGCAGTGGGACAATGTAATGGGTTGATGATGATGATGATGATGATGAAAAACATATATATATATACATACCATTACGGCTGTACCTGTTAGTCAGTGGTGTACTTATGTATACCCACAGTTCGTAAATTGTTTAGGTCCCATATAATAGAGGGCATATTGTTGTTGTCTATTGCTATTTACCGAGCATAAAACCAGACTGCGATCTGCTACTGAGAATGAATTCTCGCAGTAGCAGATCGCAGTCTCGTCAGGTACGTAATACTCGCAACCGGCGCATGTGTATGAATAGATGTATGAATGTGGAAAAAGCGGGAGAAATGTACAAGAATCGTTGCAAATGGCGGTCTGTAAGATCTGCCTACCACTGTGGGAAAAATACGTAAGAGTACATATGTACGTGAGAATATATTTCAAACGTTATGTATATGCATATGATGTTTTACTTCATATTTGACCAATAACTTGTATGTGTAGTGTAAAACTATAAAAAAATAAATATAATTGTAGCGACGTCTAGCGCGCTAGATAGAAACTACATCATAACAAATCCTGAATCGCGCTAGCAGAGTTTACCGCACGACTAGCATATGGCCTGGTCGGAGGATTCTCACTTTGGTTGGAGAGTCAGCACATCTCACCTCTCCACAAAATGAATAGTTTTCACAGCTATCCTTAAGGTCATAAGGTCGAAAAATCATTAACCATTAAAATAACTTACCTAACTGTTCTACCTGGAGTTCACTGCCTGTAAAATGTGCCCTCAATTGAAAGAGGTACGTCATTATCTGGAATAGAAAAAACAACTTATTTCAAGTGCAGTTAAGGTTAATAACGATGTTCACGGTAAGGGCATATGTCGAATGTATAACTTTGAGTGAAAATATAAACTTTCTTTTCTTTCTTTCTTTTTAAATGAAATTTACAAAATAGTGTGCATACAATTTTTTAATACAAAAAAAAAACAACTTTTGAAATTGGCGAAATTTTATAAATGCACGTAAGGAAATTATTTTAATGCAACTATAACATCCACTCTTCTCTCGACAACCGCAACCCTGCTGAAGTCTGGAAATTCCTTAGATCTGTTGGTATCGGCACTTCTCCAACGATATCAGCAAACAATTTTGACCTTAATACTCTTAACACCCACTTCTCCTCTCCGCCTGTCTCCTTAGATCCTGTTGTTAAATCTAACACTTTACTTCAACTCTCCGGTGTGACGGTACCCCAGTGTCCCTCTTTCCAATTTCTTGCTGTTTGTGAGGATGACGTAAAGAAATCTATCCTTGCTATATCTTCGTCTGCGGTTGGCAATGATAACCTATGCTCAAGAATGATTACTCCTATCTGTTCCATATTGCTCCCTACTCTGACTCATATATTTAACTATTCTTTATTCTCCAGCTCCTTTCCTGACGCATGGAAATTGGCCCATATTATTCCACTAGCTAAAGTTTCCAATCCTTCGCTGCCGTCGCATTTTCGCCCCATTTCCATTCTTCCTTTTCTTTCCAAAGTTCTTGAGCATATTGTTCACCGGCAACTATCTTCCTTTCTCTCCAGTTATTCTCTTTTGAGTCCCTTTCAGTCTGGCTTTCGCCCTGGCCATAGTACTGTGACTGCACTTCTCAAAGTCACCGACGACATTCGTTGGGCCATGGAGAACAAATCGCTTACCATCCTTGTCCTACTTGACTTCAGCAGTGCTTTCAACTCAGTCGATTTCGACGTTCTCCTTGGTATCCTTAAATCCCTTAACATTTCTTCTTGCTCTATAGCGTGGTTCGAGTCCTATCTTAGGGGTCGCTCTCAGTGCATCCGTTTAGATGACTATTCCTCTGACTGGTGTAATCTGAGCGCGGGTGTTCCCCAAGGTGGTGTCCTTTCTCCTCTTCTTTTCTCTATTTTCATAAACTCTGTCACCAGGGACATATCCTCCAACTTCCATCTCTACGCAGACGACTTGCAGCTCTATCGTCATTTCTCTAGTTCTGAGGCTGACCTCGCCATAGCTGCCATGAATCGTGACCTGGAATGCATCAATGCCTGGTGTAAGTCTTTTGGCCTGCGCGTTAACCCTGAGAAGTCGCAGGCTTTGATTATAGGAAGCAGGAACATCCATAACAGGCTCAATCTCACTACCTTGTCTTCACTTTATCTTGAAGGTGTGAAGATCGCATTTGCATCCACTGCTAAAAACTTGGGTGTTATTATCGATTCCAATTTGTCGTGGGCCGCTCAGGTTGCTGAGGTCAGCAGGAAAGTGCATTATGTTTATCATTCGCTGAAATGTCTCCAGAACTTTTTGCCTTTCAAAACAAAAATTTCACTCGCTCAAAGTTTAATTCAGCCAATTATTGACTATGCAGATGCTTGCTACTTGGATGCCACAGAGGAGCTTTTAAACAAACTTGAGAGACTGCAAAATTTATGTATTCGTTTTGTTTTTAATCTCAAAAAGTACGACCATGTCTCTGACTTTCGCAAGATACTCAAGTGGCTCCCAATTCGTTTTCGCAGGAATACTCGGATTTTGTGTCTCCTATTTAACATCTTACATAATCCTTCAGCCCCTTCCTACCTGCGGGAACGTTTTTCCTTTACTCATTCGAGTGACTCACCTTGCAGGTCCCATCTTCGTACTATCCTTAAAGTCCAACCCCATAAAACCGACTTCTTCTCCTATTCTCTCACTGTGCATGCGGTCAGATTGTGGAATTCGCTCCCTCCTGATGTCCGTGATTGCAGAACTGTCGCTTTATTTAAAAAACGTGTTAAAGAGCACTATCTGACTTTTTAAAACTTATTTGTAGATTCGCAAATATTATATTCGTACCTTGTACTATTTTTTCGTATGTATTTTTTTTTTATTTATTGTATATCTATTATATCACTGTATATTTATTATATTGTTGTATATATTTAATCTGTTACTATACATTTATTATATAATATATGTATTTTTATATTAGTTTATGTGTTTGCTTGTGTATATAAGTACTTATTAATATTTTATTTTACACAATGGTGTCTACATTTCTGGTTTTTAATTCTCCTGTCGCAGGTCTGCTGGAAGAGATTTCTTAAGAAATAAGCTGTACCTTTGTACTTTATAGTCCTATGTTTTTATTTACTTTTGTTTTTCTGTTGTGTACATAAATATATAAATAAATAAATAAATAAAAAATGTGACATTAATAGAATCTGGCATTTCTAGAATCTGACATGATTAGAATCTGGCATTTATAGAATCTGACATTTGTAGAATCCGGCATTCATAGAATCTGGAGTTTCAAACTCGTCTGACATTTGTAGAATCTGACATTTGTAGAATCTGGCATTCATAGAATCTGGCGTTTCAAACTTGTCTGACATTTGTAGAATCTGACATTTGTAGAATCTGGCATTCATAGAATCTGGCGTTTCAAACTTGTCTGACATTTGTAGAATCTGACATTTGTCGACGATTCCTTCTTAAGTTTTTGGTTACTCAGCACTGCTTACTCACCGCTAGTCTATCGGGCGTGTGTCTTGAACAGACATCTGCTGCAGTGAGGACCTGTGAGATGCCGAGCTTGGAGCTAGCTTCCAGCGCCACGCGGAGATTCTTCTCCGCTTCGTCTGGCTGTAGCCCAGAGAAGTCACTGTAACAATAATATTATAATAATATGTAGCAGGAATAGAAGGAAATAATGATCAAAGTGCACAGTTCGCCAGTATATTCAAATCCCATGTAATAGGGGGCGCTACTATCATCATTAACCGGACACGAATAAAAACTATTTTATTGATTGTATCTGGCATTCATGAAAGTGAAATATCTATAAACATATACAGGTAAGTACATAAGGAAAATATACGATCTCAAACAAGAATTTCATAGAAAAGCCCTATAAAACTGCCCGACTTAGTAATCGAACCCAGGACCTAAAACGTTGCAGTCGCGCTTGCCACTAGTCGAATGAGGCAGTCATTTAAAAAAAAAAGTTTACTAGCAATGTGGGTTGCACATTACTAGTATTCTTGTTAACCCCTCGTACTAAGCTAAATGCTTGTTTTACAAGTGGGTTCAAGTCGGTAGTGCAATGGGTGAGTTTCGAACCGGCAACCGCATGATCGCAAATCCGAGGCCCTAGCCATTAGGCCACCGCCGCTTTCCGTCTTACGCAAATCCGGATTACACAAACAGCTATAGTAAACTCGAAATACGTGTTAATTAAAGTACTACATTCATTGCATCGGTAAAGAAGGACCTTAAAAGATCCTGTTATATTCCCCAGCAGTGATATTTCGTGAGATCGTACTCACATGAGATCAGGTCTGAACCGGTGTATGATGGCACAGAAGGCGAGCCCGGACCTGAAGCTGGTGGTGAGGTTGGTCACACGGCACGACTTGTACTCACATGAGATCAGGTCTGAACCGGTGTATGATGGCACAGAAGGCGAGCCCGGACCTGAAGCTGGTGGTGAGGTTGGTCACACGGCACGACTTGTACTCACATGAGATCAGGTCTGAACCGGTGTATGATGGCACAGAAGGCGAGCCCGGACCTGAAGCTGGTGGTGAGGTTGGTCACACGGCACGACTTGTACTCACATGAGATCAGGTCTGAACCGGTGTATGATGGCACAGAAGGCGAGCCCGGACCTGAAGCTGGTGGTGAGGTTGGTCACACGGCACGACTTGTACTCACATGAGATCAGGTCTGAACCGGTGTATGATGGCACAGAAGGCGAGCCCGGACCTGAAGCTGGTGGTGAGGTTGGTCACACGGCACGACTTGTACTCGCCAGTCACACTCTGACACCACTCCAGGAGGTCTTGTACCTACAACAAATTATATTCATCAACATCAAAACATTATAATACCCCTATTACGAAAACAAATACATAATAATCTTTATACAACGTTAGTTTTTGTTGACCCGAAAGCTGAAAGTAGTTTGTTCATAATCAGTAACAGAATCGATTGCAATGATTTTTAGCCTGTTATATTTTACATAAAAAAAATTTTTATAGTTGAACACCCATTTTTATTGCGAAAATCGGCGCAAGAAACAACGAACAGGGATGTTAATCACTCGCCTGCGCCGCCCAGCGCCCTTACCTACTTCGTACCTACCCGCGAAAATTACGTAAATTGTTAAATTAGGACAAACTTTTGAGCTCGTCACGGTTTTTTTTTCTTACTTTTCAATCAAATTAAAGTTGGGGTGTTTCGGCTTTAGGGTAATCTAAAATTAACGTTGTATATGTTGTATACCATGAAATTATAGTCGTCTGACAGGCAAAAGCTTGTTTTTAATCCCCGACGCCATAACAATGTGTTACCTTATAAGTTTGACGTGTCTGTGTGTCTGTGGCATCATAGCTCCCGAACAGATGAACCGATTTTGATTTTGTTTTAAAGATTAATTATTCAGGAGTATTCTTAGCCATGTTTGATAAAATGGATCAAGATATAAAGCAATTGTCGGGGTTTTTTAATTTACAATACTAATTATTTTGAACAATTAGAACTGAGCACTAAAATTTTGTCTTAAAAATCCTTGTCGTAGCAAATAGTTCTTAAATTAAAACACGAATTAGTAAAATAAGCTTACCGGTGTCTTATCCTTATCGAACTTGCCAGGAAACAGTTTCTCCATATCGGCGGCCGTGGGAGTCTTGTCGCTGTCTTCATCTTTCTCATTCTCATTCCTATCCAAGTTTATATTGTTCAAATTCATCTTCAACTCCAAAGGCTTCAAATTCCTCATAGCTACAGTCTTTGGCTTAAACACAACCCCCTTTAATTCACACTTCGGCTCAACCGTTACATTATTTACTTTGGGTGTCGAACTAAATTTGGGTTCCGGTTTCATTGCCATTTTAGTTAAATTACTTAGCATTTCCGGTCTGGTTTTTGGGGTGAATAGGTCAAATTTGGTGTCGTTGTCATTGGGCGTGGGGTCTCTAGGTACGGGGGTCGTGGGGGTCCCGCTGTCGGGGGTGATGGGGGCCGTGGGGGTGCGGGACTTGTCGAAGTTCAGGCTTTGCACGCTGTTGGGGGTGGCTGCGATGTCACTGTTTGTTAAACTTTGTGTCATTTCTTCCATTTGTTGTCGTAGGTCGAACATCTGTGAAAAAAAAATTAGGTATCGAATATTTTATATGAAAACATTGAATAATGTCTCTAATCCTTATCTAAGGAACTAGTGTTGGCGACGCGTAACACTACACCGATGGTGGCAACGCGCGGAACTAATTTGTTTTTGATAAAAGTTTGAATATAAATAAAAATGAGGTTTCAGTTGTTTCATTAAAACAATACAGAACAACGGGAGTGAGAGCCTGGCACACAAAGGGGGGCTGCGGTCGCATTGGGCTTGCGCTGCAGCCACAATCTGTTTGTTCTAGAAAGTACAAGATTGTTCTAGAAACAACTAAAACCTCATTTTTATTTACATTCAAACTTAGTTTAGGTTTAAGTGTCCATTGCGTGAATGGTTCTATTTCTATACACAATATTTGTGATTCGATAGTTGATTTATCACTCACTGATATCCTGGTTAAGCCACTAATTGTCTAACGGACCGTGTTGACTTCAACCAGTTGCAATACGAGTATAACGGTCGAAACGACGAAGAAATGTCATTAAATTACACTAATCAACGGTCAATTTTCTATCGAGTCTTTTATCAATTCGAATGACAAAAACAATTACATATTACGCACAATAGAGGAATTGTTTATGGATTAGCTGTGCCTCCAAAAGGGCTATTTAGGTAATTTTTGAGACAACCATAATTATGTTCTTCCGCAAGATTTAATCTTTTTCATTACCAAAGTCAAAATATTTTTAGCAGTTTAGTAATCAATCAATCAATCATCATTCATAAGCAAGAACATGTGTTACAGAGTTGGAAAATTAAAATATAGAAATTTAGACGTGAAAAAGTTGCACACAAACAGTTACTTTCTAATTAATATTTTAAAAATGGATTTACCTGTCTAGTGGAGTTATCAGACAACGTGTAATCATCTTCGTCGAGGTCTTCTAGCACAGCTATATCCGAGTTATTGTTCACTGATAGGAGGGACGCTAGTGACTGCATGTCCTCGTCACTGTGGAGCAAATATACAAACAATTATAGAAGTAGGTATCACTGTTAGGCTCATTTGTGTCCTATATATACCGTATATATATTTTCGTGAAAAGGTCAGCTCCTTATAGATAAGCATCCATCATCTGACAATCAGGTGAATGAAATTGAACCCCTTGAAACAAAACCCCTCCCAAATTTATAAAGCCTTACTTTTCCATAAGACCCACTTTTTGGAATGAAACCGTTGTTTTCCTGACTAGTGTTTTCGTTTACTTTGCGTAGAGTTCGTAATATTGAACGTTGAATATAAAAATTCTTTTGTTTGTATGAAATTCTGATGAATTCTAATCTGACACATTATTAAATCATAGAAAAAAAGTTTTTATTTGAGATTTTGGTGATATAATCCAAAGAGATCGTTAGTGTTTTACCAATAACCCATACATATTGGAAAGTTTATATGTATTAGTACTTAGAAACGAACTTACTTTTTCTGTTAATATTGAAGCGTTGACAACCTAGAAATCAAATCAAATATATCTGGCCGCTTGGCCGTCTGCGCAGACCCTAAGGCCCAGGCCTAGGCGGCCTCATGAGAAGTCCAGGTAACAGTGTAGTGACTCACGTGGCCTGTCCCTCCCGGAGCAGCACGCAGTGCAGCGTGAGGCTGACGGAGGCGGCCAGCACCTTGTGCGTGGTGGGCTCCAGCGGCAGCACCAGCGCGCGCTGCGACGGCTCCAGGCTCGCGTAGCGCCGCATGTTGAGCGAGCACACCGCCAGGCGGCGCCGCTTGCCAGTCACTGACACCTGACAATATCATTTTTTTATGGGATAACTCTGCAAACGAGCAGACGAGCTACGCAGTCATCGCCGCCCAAAGACATCTGCAAAACTAAAGGAGTTGCAGATGCGTTGTCGGACCTATTTTAGAAAAAGGGAAGGGAAGGAAAAAAGGAGTAGGAAGACGCCTGAGGGAGAAATTGGGCCTCCGGCGGTCCACACTCACTGTACGAAACGCAGCAGTACCTATACATACTGCTACTTGACTTCGATATTCTGTGGGAGAATAGCACTTCCCCAGTAGTGCCGACCCATTCATGCTGGCATGTGGACATGGACCAAAGAAAAGATGGATACAGTTTGTTCGAAATAAGTAAGCCGATCGGACGTTAGCCGTTCCGAACTACCGCGGTGATAAAATCGTTTAAATAAGTGTTTTAATACTTAGATATCGAATTTAGTAAACAAAATAATTAGAAATGTGAAACATATACGACTCTAATTATCTTTACACCGACTCTTTCTATTAAATTTTACCACTTCTAAACCACTTGCAGACAACTTCCGATCGGCTAACTTATTTCGAACAAACTGTAGATTGTGTAAAGTCAGATATGATGGACAAGGGATTCAATGATGAGATGACGACTCACAGCGAAAAGGACAGGCTGCTTAATTAATTGGAAAAAGGACAGGAAGATGATGAAAAAAACATCATCTTCCTGTCCTTTTTCCAATTAATTGTTTAGTGACGTTTATATTATGAAAACTGCACACAGTCAATTCACCTCTATTTTCCAAATAAAAGGAGAAATAGAAATAATACTACAATCTGTGCTAAACTTACATCCTCCAACACGAAGGTCCAGTCCTTGTCCTCCAGTTCATTGGTTCGCGAGTCTTTGAACAATGTCACGGCCACCGTGCGGTTCTCGGGTACAGTGTATATTACCGAACCTCTGGAAATCAAGATATAAGTAAGTATTATCGTACACGTAGATTAGTTTCGCAGGAACGGCCATCTATACAAGGTCAGTTTTAGTATATGCGAAACACGAAACACGTGTCTAGTGTTTGTACAAGAATGTCAAAATTATAAGGTTCTTATGTTTTCTGGTTGTCTGTCGCATCAATCTGTGGCACCGACTGAAGGGGTTGTTTTACATCCCCCCCCCCTGCTGTGCGCCCGCGCCTAGTGCCGCTATGACCGACAGTGACCTGGTTTGTGCACGTATGATTGCGGATAGGTACTTACTATAGGTACTTAAATTTTTCAAAATATGACATGCTTTAAAAAATATTGGAATCGATTCAGTTACTTATTTTGTAAAACTATATTCTGGTTTCACATATACTTAAAATAATGTTGTATATAGGTACCTATGGGGGTTTGGATACAAAACAATATAAGGTCTATTGCCATTGACCGGGCACAAATCCAAACTTCGGGCTGCTACTGAGAATACAGATAAATCGTATGACACTTTGCTCAGCATGGGAATCGAACCTAGGACCGCGCTTGAGACCACTAAGGCTTATCAGGCAGTTATTGGCTGGTGCTAGGAGCGAGGAAGCAAGGCTTGTTGATACAGATCTCGTACTTTTCAGACTAAACTGGGGTTTATGGGGATTCCTCTTCCGCAGCCTCAAAATAAAGCATAAAATATTCCTCTACCTCATTAATTAAGAGGAATTTATGAGGAATTGACGTTTTATGCCTTTTCAGTGGCGCTGGATTAGTTACCGTATATCTGGAGAAATAGCTTCAAAGTTGATATTCATTAAATTCAATCTCTCTTTTGTAAATTTTGATTTGCGATTTGATTTTTTTTTTTTTGTAAAATAAAAATTATAGAAACAAATAATAATATACAGGTTCTATCTTCCTCATCCTCTTGCTCGACCTCATATCCTCATCTACTTCCTCAAACATATTTCTAATGCTCCTCATCCGCATCCTCTTCCTCATCAACCCTAGGCTAAACCCGTATTTTCGTTGCTCTTTCGCTAGCGACAGTTTTATCAGGCAAAAATCAGCCTTAGTACGATAGAAACAAGACACTGAAAACAATAAATACATTTTCATAAAAAATCACAATAATTTACGAAATAACTACCTAGTTTGAACTATTCAATCTTTTTTATTACTAACTATTATATTTTACGTTGTTGTAGACTTACTGTTATTGAGTTTTTTTATCTATATCTATACTATATTACTATAATAATATAAGAATCTATACTTATATTATAATATTATAATTATAATATATTATAAAGCTGAAGAGTTTGTTCGTTTGTTTGTTTACTTGAACGCGCTAATCCCAGGAACTACGGGTCCGACTTGAAAAATTCTTTGTGTTAGATAGCCCATTTATCGAGGAAGTCTATAGGCTATATATCATCACGCTAAGACCAATAGGAGCGGAGTTTAAATGAAAAATTTTGCAAAAACGGGAAAAATTAAATGCAGAAAAGCCGAGGAACCACGCGGGCGAAGCCGTGTAGGGAAAGCTAGTTTTTTTTTTAAATATTAGTAGCACATTACTAGTATTCTTGTTAACCCCTCGTGCTAAGCTAAATGCTTGAGTGACGGGTGCGTTCACGTCGGTAGTGCAATGGGTGGGTTTCGAACCGGCAACCACATGATCGCAAGTCCGACGCCCTAGCCATTAGACTAGCACCGCTTCTATTGTTAGTTCTAGTTTGTCTATGAAAATCTCAGTGGCAGCTGGGTGTCTGGATTTGTGCCCGGTTAATGGCAATAGAATAGAATAATCTAATTCAGATTATTAAAAATCCATATCTTGTTAATATGTTAGATACAATACAATAGGCAGTGTGCAGTGATAGCCTTGTGATATGACCATTGGACATTGGACTGCCAAGTCAACGGTCTCGAGTTCGAATCCAAGGCACGCACCTGTCTTTTCGAAGTCATGTGCGTATTAATAATTAATTATCACGCGCTTAAACGGTGAAGGAAAACATCGTGAGGAAACCTGCATGCCTAAGAGATTTTCTTGTCGGCATGTGAAGTCTGCCAACCCGCAGTAGGCTAGCGTGGTGGACTATAGCCTAATCCCTCTCATTCTGAGAGGAGACTCGTGCCCAGCAGTGGGACAATGTAGTGGGTTGATGATGATGATGAATACAATAGGCTCTCCCCTTATTACATGGGAACTAAACATACCAGCAAACCTATCCTTTCGGGGAATACAGGGATGATGGTATGTTATGTTATGTTGTAGACTTACTTGAGCGGGTCTTTCAACGAGGGCTCCCATTCCAGCGGATCCGTGATCACCCGCCGCGACCTTCTGGTCCACACAACACTTAATTTGTTAGGTTTCCTGCAACAAGATAAATATATTTACAACTCATTACTTTTAATTATAATAATTTATTTTGGCATTAATAAATACTAAGTATCTAAAAAGATGTACACTTTTATAAAAAACCGATCCGGATAAAAAGATAATTTAAAAGATTGTTCAGTAAGTTGGAATAATATACTAACGAAAATAGGCACATTTTGGTTTTACCACTGACTTATATTTTCTACGTGCCTCATTAGTCTAGTGGTCCTAGGCGCGACTGCTAAGCGAAGAGGTCTTGGGTTTGATTTCTAGGTCGAGCAAAGTGTTATTGAGTTTTCTTTGACCTTCTCAATAGCAACTCGTAGTTTGGATAAGTGTGTGCGCCCGGTGAATAGCAATAGGCTCACCCCTAAAGCTTAACATTACTATTAAGTTAATTAAAACGCGGTTGTACATTAAGTACACCTACCTTTGGAGAACACAGACGTGATGGTTATATTTTCTAAAAATATTGCTCTGTTTGGCTCTCCCAAGTGTTTTAAAAAAGCTGTTCTAAAAAAAGCAACAAACGATATCCAAAATATCCATCCATATAGAGATGTGCAATCACCTCAAATGTGTCTATCTTCATAATATTATTTATCTCAAGACTAAATAAGATATTATCTAGTGACGGCCCACGCCCGCGAATAGCTCCTAGATCGATACAAGCGGCCATGCAACTAACATTTGCATCGTTCACACCACCAAGGGCGTTGCGGAATGTTTTGTAGTTTCATTATATCTAAATGCATTGGATAATGGATACCTAAATTTAGGCGGGAATCTTTGTTATATTAATCTGCTGACTAGCTGACTGCTACCAGCTCCAAGGAAGGCAGCAGGCACGCAAATGACCCACTTAAATATTTTTTCTAAATCGCTTATCCTGAAGGTGAAGATAATGGAACAAACTTTTTAAATTATTGTATTGCCATCGGTCTTTGATAAGTACGATATTTTTCAAATTGATCCGACGATTTTAAGTGCTCAAAAATCGCGTTCTAAGATTCCGATACAACATACATACAGACGAGCTCATTAAAGCGTGTTAAAAAATTTATTGTGGGAGGGCCACGCTGTTCGCAGCATGAATGGGCTTGACCGGGGAAGTACCACACTCTCGCAGAAGACCGACGTCTGAGTAGTAGCGTTTCTAAACTACACTAACAAACAAACAAGACTGTTTGGATAAGATGAAAAATGACTAGGTATGTGTGGAGTAGCCTGGTGGGATATGGTGGTGCTTACCATTTGGGCGAGGTCTCCAGATCGACGCGGTGGTACGAGGCAGTGTACTGGAACTTAGCAGCGCGCTTGTTGACGCGCTGCAGACGTTTCCACACCGACGCCATTCTTACACCTGAAACAAATAATATCTTCATTACTTATTTTTATTATATTTTAGCTTATGATATGAATTTTGATGAGACTGCCTCGTTGGTCTAGTGGTCCCAATCGCGACTGCTACGCTAGAGGTCCTGGGTTCGATCCCCAGGTCGAGCAAAGTGTTATTGGGTTTTTCTATGAAATTCCCAGGTTAATGGCAATAGGCTCGCCCCCTATTACATGGGACCTAAACATACCGGCGAAATGTGGGTGTATTTACATAAGTACATCTCTGCCTAACCCTTCGGGGAATACGGGCGTGATGGTATGTTGATATGAATTTTCTAGTGAAAGGAAAATTCGGCCTCAAGCAGGGTTGAAACCTGCATCCCTCCTGACATCACCAGAAGCCGTAAAATGTGGAGTAGAAATTCGAAATCACAGGCAGTGGTCTCAGCAGCTTAGTTGGTAAAGCGTCTGGTGTACTTAACCGGAGGGACGCAGGTTCGAACATTTTCATTATTTCGACGTAGAATATCTTCTATTTTATTATTTCTGTAAAATTTATACATACTGTATTCCCCGAAGGGATAGCAAGAGGTGTACTGTGCACCCACACTTCGCCGTGTGTTTAGGCCCCATGAAATAGGGGGCGAGCCTATTGTACAAATCCGGACTCCAAGCTGCTACTGATAATGTTTATAGAAAAACCCAATAACACTGCTCGATCTGGGGATCGAACCCAAGAGCTCTGGCGTAGCAGTCGCGCTTAGGACCAGTAGACTAATAAGATTTTGGGTTTTTCTATTCAATTCTTAGTACCGAAATAGATATATAATATATAGACATATAATCCCGACCAGCCATATAAACGCCCTCGATTAGCCTATGAATTATTTCTTTGAAATCCGAATCAATTTTATTTATTTCAATGGGATAAGTAAATACCAGTAAGAGAAATTATACTTCATCATAAAATATGAATATAACTTACGGTAGTCAGAGCAATGCGGGTGGCGTACAGTATTATCTGCGCGCGCGCATTATCGCGTCGCACCGCTCCTGCGGAAGCAAACATTGATTAAAACAAATACAGGGACTTTTTACTGTAGGTCACTTCGATCATAAACATATGACAGGCTACGAAATACATGCAACAATTTAGATTTACGAGTGGAACATTTTGTTATTAAAACAAGATAATCTTCTAAATACGTTTTTTGTGCATATTTTTATTAAACCTTCGTTTCACTGGCGTACAGAGTTGCCTCATGAGGGCAAAACAATAGACTTTGCATTGTGTCTACAATAGGCGCTTAACGGGTTAACCGCCAGTCGGATTTTTTCGACAAAAAATTACATTTTAATTTTATGGCAGTTAGTCTGATTGTTTTATCTAGAACTAGCTTTCCGCCCTCGGCTTCGCCCACGTGGTTTCTTGGCTTTTCTGTACTATAATATGTATGTATTATACATATAAACCTCTCTATTGAATCACTTCTATCTATTAAAAAATCCGCATCAAAATCCGTTGCGTAGTTTTAAAGATAGTTTTAGTTTTAAAGCATACATACAGCAGGACAGACAGACAGCTGGAAGCGAGTTTGTTTTATACAATGTGTAGTGAAGTAATTTTAGCAAGTGCACGAACGGAGCCTCCCCGAGTCATCATCATCAGCCTATACTCGGCCACTGCTGGACGTAGGCCTCTCCTAGTGGACGTCACAGAGTCCAATCTTCGGCCTTCCTCATCCAGTCACTGCCAGCTGCCTTCCACAAGCGGTCACTCACGCCTCCCCGAGTGGCGTTAACGATTCGAGCGATTTCAAACCCCGACGCACCCTATACATTTAGAACTCAATTACCCAGTCTAGCTGACTAAGCCTTTCATCAAATGGTAAACCCACACGGTTCCCTTCAGGGCCATGAACAAATTGAACAACAAGCCCTTCTTAGTGCCAAAATAATAATAAGAGACAAAACATACATACATCTGCATTAAAAACCATACCAGATTTAGAATATTAGAAAAGGATTTTAAAATAGTTCAACCTAATGTAAGTATCTATAGAATTGCGTTTTACCTTGAAAGCGCAACGGACGGAAAACCAGACAATATACCTAAAATAACCCTGGATGACCTAGGTATACATTTTGTTTGCATTCGATATTTAGTCTGAGTTAATTTGGGCTTAATATATTTTGCCTATATTCCGGTATGCCTGATGACGTAAGCCAATGCAGACTACTTATAAAAAAGTGAGCAATTGTCCTTTTTTGACTACCTGAGACAATGACATTTATATAGATTAAAAATATGGGAGGACATATTGTTAACATCGAAACGACAGGTAACTCTTTTTAGGGATCCGTACCCAAAGAGTAAAAACAGGACCCCATTACTAAGACTCCGCTGTCCGTCTGTCTGTCTGTCTGTCCGTCTGTCACCAGGCTGTATCTCATGAACCGTGATAGTTAGACAGTTGAAATTTTCATAGATGGTGTATTTCTGTTGCCGCTATAAAAAAGAATAAAATAAATATTTATGGAAAGTCCATTACAACAAATAATTGTTTCGCTCGATAATGATAACGACATCAGGTAGACGCTTGAAATATTCACATTAAAAATAATTAATTAAATTAAAATATAACAAATATTTTAGTAACTTTTTTATGGAAACTAGCATAATATTATAATTAAGGAAGGAGAAAAGAAGAAAGAAAGGGTTGTGGTTTAAATTAATGAAAAAATGTAACTCATATTGTGTTATTTGCATGCGGATTTAACATACCTAATATTACTTTATATTTAACAAATCTTATGACCCTCAGATAAGTATTAACACCCCACAAAGGACAATAATAATATTACCGTTTACTGCTACTTCCTCTAATATCTTTGAAATACAAAATGATATCAATACATGATGAGAAATACAAAGCAATTTATTTTGCGCACTCAATGCAAAAGTAACCTTAACCTTATCGAATAGAGTTCAATATACAGGCGAAACAGTACAAAGTTCAAAGCGTAACCAAAACCAATCGTATTTCATGCAAATAAGATTCAATTTACAAGAACGAGGTTGAATCTTTTCAAGGTGTATGGATCGACCTTAATACCTACACTATAAGGTTTATTTTTGTGTATGAGTCAGAGGTGATGATGTCATCAGGATCTGAGATATTTGATGCATGTAGGTGTTAATTTGTTACGGAATTCCTCTGCATAGTTTGTTTAGATTTAAACTGCACGTGGTTATGGGAGCCTGGTATTATAGTTCATAATAGTCACAATATACTTAACTGCCTATCTCTTTATTTTAGTGTTCCTGGCTACGTTAGAGTTCCTGGGTTCGATTCCCATGTCGGGCACCCCTGTTTTCCCCGAAGGAAGGGTTAGGCAGAGGCGTACCTACTTAATGTACAGTGGGTTATAGCTGTTACCTGACCCACTGAGACGCCGCCGTCCCACCTAGGGTGGGTCAGGTAACAGCTATAACCCAATGAACACCTACAGTTCGAAGGTATTACCCTATGTTACAGGGGGCGAGCTTATTGCTATTCTCTGAGCCACACATCAAAACTCCGAGCTGCTAATGAGAATTTCAAATAAAAACCCAATAACGCTGCTCGACCTGGGAATTGAACCAATGACCTCCCGTCTCACGCTTAGGACTACTAGACTAATGAGGCAGTTAATGAGACAGTCAATATTAGATGCAAATCTGTACTATCTATATCTATGCTAATATTATAAAGAGGTAAAGTTTGTGAGTTCGTAAGGTTGTAGAAGTAATCTCTGGATTTATTGAACGGATTTTGGAAAATCTTTCACCAATAGGAAGCTACATTATTCCTGAGTGATATAAGCTATATATTATCTCGTAAAATGAAAAGAAACGTAGAGTCCACGCGTGCGAAGCCACGGGCGGAAAGCTAGCTAGCAATAAACGGCTGAAACTTAAATATAAGGAAATAAAGCACGCTCTATCTGCGACACGACAGTGCGACCCTAAGCTTAACTAGGGGGAAATGGGTCGCGACCTTACGACCAACATGATTAGTACTGTCTACGAAGATTAGGGTTATTTTTGGCTGTCCGCAAGTGGTTCAGTGGTAAATTTTGATATAAAGAGTCAGTGTTCTTTTTTAAAAAAAAAAGCTTACCAGCAATGTGGTACACACATTACTAGTATTCTTGTTAACCCCTCGTGCTAAGCTAAATGCTTGTGTTACGAGTGGGTTCACGTCGGTAGTGCAATGGGTGGGGTTCGAACCGGCAACTATATATGATCGCAAGTCCGACGTCCTAGCCATTAGGCTACCGCCGCTTGTTTGGGGTCGTATGTGTGGCGCATTTATGATTACTTCCCTTACTAATTTCGATTTTTATATACTTTAAATAATCAAGCCACGTGTGCGGCAGTGCAGAACGGCTAACTTAAGACGAGCGCAGTTATTTCGAACTAACTGTAATAATAATAAATAAATATTTATTTCACTGAAAGATTTGTACAGAACTTCGTTTATACTATAACAAACTTAAGGTTGTCGAACTAACTGTACTAAGGAAGTTTTGAAGCCTTATCCTTACTGTACCAAGTTTTTTCCATGAATATAAAGAACCCAGCTTGTCTCGCATTTCCTGTCCCATCAGTGCAATGACTATTTAAAAAAATGGGTATTTTCCATCGAATATCAGTGTCTTGAAAAATCTACATTTCGTGCTATTTCGGTGATTCACTTTTGTGATTTCAGCCACTGCAAGTCGGCAGACTTCACGCGCCGTCAAGAAAATCTCGCAAGCTTGCAGATTTCCTCACGTTTTTTCCTTCACTATTCAAACAAGTGATTCTTCTTCTTTGTGTCGAAGGAACGTCTTTTTTTATAGATTTATACTATTTGCCCAAAAAGTGATAATTAATTATTAATACGCACATGATTACATAAAGTCAAGGGACTGCCTTGCATTCAAATTCGAGACCTACCACTTGGCAATCAAATCACTAGGCTATCACTAAGTACTATGATTAGTCCAGTCTAGACAAAATGCTATAAACGTCATCAATAAATAAGTTTATTGAAGTAATTAACACACCTGTGCTTAAGGTCAGAGGCGTAAATCAAATTGAAAGCAATCTCAGATTTAGAAACACCAAAATGGCGTGTTTGACCTATCCCGAGGTCGAATCTACTAACTTTTATTACGATGAAGTACATGCGCCAGCATCAGATTATACAACTGTCAAATTTCTTCAAATTATTTTAGAACTTAAAACGTTGATGATTAAGTTTAAAATCAACTAAGAAAATTCGACTATTTGTGGTTACTTGATGTTCTGGCCAACGTACCTATAGTTTTAGTTCTTGCATCTTGGAGATGCAAAAATATTAATTCAGCAAATGACGCAGCCGGGCGACAAATACTGACAAATACTTTAGACTGAATTGTGTCTGCAATTTGATACTAAGATTTAAATCACTCTACAGTGATTTCTACTTACACCATATTATTTAAACCGTGCTTAAATATAATTTTAAGTACGCTTCTCTAGTATAACATAGTAGATCGTTTAACTTCCACGGAGAAAACTAAACCTGGTTTGCACTTTAAAAATCGAACAATGGATTTATTTCGCTTTGTCTAATCCGAGGATTTCTTTTAGAGACATTCCTGACCACTAAACTTGCAGTTAAACAGGTACAAATATAATAGAAGAGCTTGAGGATAATTGTAGAGCTTTTGTAGTCACTGTCCTCGTCCTTTTTTGGAGTTAAAACGAAAACCGCAATCGGTAATATAGTATAGCAGTATAGCTACAGTTAACTGCCCTAATCTAATGGGCTAGATAGCAAAAAAAAGACAGCTGAAGTCCTCTCTAGAACCTTCTCCAGACAGTCATACAAAAATTACAGTTGTATATTATATTTGGAACATTTATTATTCAAAGAGGTTTGCAACACGTTTTGGTATAAGGCCTACGTCTATTTTCAGACGTTTATAGTTTATTGGCTCTGAAGTTAACCGTAATACCGACCAGTCTGCCGTTAAGTACATGTCTGTTTATCACGTTGTTAATTATACAAATAAACTCGATACAGAGTATAGATAGATCGTTGAACTATTCTTGCGTTTAAGGAAAAGTCCTCGGAAACACGATTGGGTCATTGAATACGACTTTAATCGATTAAAACTTCGCGGAGACTAAAGTCAGATTACTAGAACAGGCGTTCTGGAAGTCTGGAATACGAAACACTTAACCAAAACCTGAACGTAACTGGATTTAATATAATTGGTAGACTTGCGTTTGATAGTAGTCAACAATGGAGTAAGCTTGTATAAAAGCAACCTAATTAGTTTATTTACCAGGTTGTTACTAGTCGACCAACCCTCCAGCAAGAAGTTTTACTCCTCACTGGTATACATAATGAAGGTGGAAACATAACGCTTCGATCGTATACTATGCTACTTGCATACCATAACATACCGCCACTCCTGTATTCCCCTAAGGATGAGACAAACGTGTGCTAACAAAAACCTACAGTTCGCCGGTATGTTTAGGGGGCGACTCTATTACTATTAACCGAGCACAATTCCAAAGGTCGAGCTCCTAATAGGAATTTTCCATATTGTTATGTGATATTGCCCTTGGTTAGATCCCCATGCCCGATGAACAAGTGCATCAGGAGTCATGATTACAAATCCTAGATTAATGAAGCAGCTATACCTATTTTTAAATATAATATTTGCCTATGGAAATACTAGTATGATGGTATTTGAATTGAAATTAACCACGCGGTTATCGTAAGCGTAAGCGCACAAGTTTTGACCGCAGCGAATGATACAGAACGGTCATGGCTCTCCAAAATTGGTTGCGGAAACCAAAATTAACGGTAAACAAACAATTATTTAAAGTTATTAAGGTCAAACAGTGACCCGCGTATGCTAATTAACCGCTCCGACAATTACGAAGTTACGTGTGAAATAAATGTTTAAATAACTTCCTTTTGGTCATTGAATTTACGTCAGATCTTCCAGTTATGATACCGTTGTGATATTTTAGATTGGATGAGTCAGAAAATGATGTGATGAGTTTTGGGTACCTCAAGGTCATTTTAAGTATGCGTTAAACTTAGGAGTAGGTTACATAGAATCAATCGCTATAGTTTTTTATGTCATGTGTATGCATTAAATGAGATACTAAGTTGGATGTCTGTAGTTTCTTTCCTGGAAAAGGCGTGAGTGTACTTACTGCGTAGGATAAATCTAAACTAATATTATAAAGAGGAAAGATTTGATTGTTTGTTTGTTTGCATTGAATAAGCTCTGAAAGTGGGTACTGGACCGATTAGAAAAATTCTTTCACCAATAGAAAGCTACATTATTCCCGAGTGACATGACGTATACTCCTTGCGGGTGAAGCCGCTGGCAGAAAGCTAGTTAAGATAATATATGCACGTAGCTACACAACCCCATTCACGAGGTGTATTTTCTTAGGATTTCATTTATTTTATAAGAATAAAAATGCATTAATTACTTGAACGAGAGGCTAGCCCGAACTGGCTTTATTTATGTTCGTAACGAGGCTCTTAGGGACAGAAATAATTAGGAATTCCCCGAAATCGGAGAAAACTGAGTGCATTTTTTCTCAATATTTTTTTGCGATTGAAATTTTGACATATATTTTATTAATACTTATCAATGCTAATGAATGTTACGGATAGAACGAGTGAATTCTCGCCGCCCGTACGCCGTTTGCCTATCCGCGCATTCAACAAGACTACAACAAGGAATATACCTTTATAAATATTTTATTCTTCACAGCCTATATTTAAGAGTTCTAGGCAAAGTAAGTAACTTAAATCTACTTTTTTCAAAATTCCGTCATGCATCTTTCTAGTTTAATAAACCCTATTAGATTCTTGACACTGGCATAAATTAAGATAACAATTGTTTGTATTGTCCATGGCATGGCAATGAATGCATTAATAATAATGAGGCCAGGATAAGACCTCTTTAGAGTTGGTGTAACAATAACATCATTATTAATCATAAACAAATTATTTTAATGTAATAATAATTGCAATATACATACAAGGAAAAGTTACACAAAAATTATAATACAAAGGTTAAATATTTCAATCTTGTACACAATTATTATTGTGTACATTTACAAAAATACAATTTGATGATTACACTGCAAATGCAAATTCTCAAATTCAAATGCAAATTCTCCATAGCAGCTTAGAGTTTAGATAGTTACTTAATGTTAATAGAATAGCCCCCTATATGTGGGACCCAAAGAATGCCTCCTAACAGTGGGATGGATGCATCAGTCAAATCTTTACCTTGCCCCTTTTAGGATCATAGGTGTGATGGTATGTTGATCAAACTTATGAAACAATTTGGACACTTTATGGACATATCTAAGTCCATGATGTTTTTTGAATTTTAATATTGCTTTCTGAATATGTATGTAAGTGTTTAGCAGTAGATTTGGTTACTAGATTCTGAGACTAGTAAGCAAGTTTTTATTCTATACCACTTTGTCACTATGTGGAGGCAAAAAAAGTTTGTGATAAAACATTATCTAAAAAAGTTTGGTATTAGGATCAAAAAAGGAGTAATTTTTTTAACAGTCACAAAATGAGGTAATGTTATTGAATGCCCTCTGAATGCTAATGCATTCTTTGATCAGATTCCGAGGTACATTCATTTGGGCAAAAGATACATACATATTGTCACGCCTGTCTCCCATGGGGGTAGGCAGAGACTATAGATTTCCACTTACTATGATCCTGGCACACTACTTTCGCTTCATCTACATTCATTAGGGCAAAAGGGAACAAAAGATTAATTTCATAATTTTCCTAAATTCATTCCACTCTAAATCCTATGATGTAAAATATACTGGCATGATACAGATATAAAATATCTGTTGTTATTGAGTGCAGGGATTGAAAATTGACAAATTGTAACAAACTATTAATATGAACTAAAGCTAGCACTAAATTAACAAACAACATGTCTACAATATGAATAATAATATGGTCAACAGATGTTTACCCTGTAGATCAATGTTTATGTAAATCATTTGTTTATAAAGTGACTTCATATAGATGAGTACCTCCTTTGTAAATCATAATGATGACCTGTATTTATTTGATAGTACACCAACAGCATATACATCACACATAATACAAAACTAGTTTTCCACCTATCTGACTATATGTTTCTTTTCATTTTATGGGATAATATGTAGCCTATTTCACTCAGGAATAATGTAACTTTCTATTGGTGAAAGATTATTAGAAATTGGTTCAATAGAGCCAGAGAATACCAATACAACCTTACAAACTCACAAACTTTACCTCTTTATTACATTACTATAGATAAATTGTTCAGCAGTACATGATTTGATGTGTATACCAATAATAGGTATACACAACAGCCACCATAACAACATCATTTACTTAAAAAAATATATAATGAAATAGCAGATTGGTAAGAATTTACATTAACTTAACTGAGATGACCACACAATATATTTTTAAACTTATGATAAGAACCAAAGAACATGTCCAACTCTGGCACTTTAGAGCATAATATGTATTTCATTACATATAGTTAGTCTGATTTTTGTATTTTTTATGGCAGAAACAAAACCTACAATAGACTGGAGAATTACTTTAATGATTTAATACAGTCCATTTAGTAAAAAGTAAATGAAAAAAAAACACCACATTCTCTGTTATAATCAGATCAAAAGGTGTAACGAAACAATTTGCAACAGTTAATTTTTAATATCAATAAAATTAAAAGAAAAATACTTACAGAAAATAAGTAAAAATAAAACAACAGGAAGTGAACTTGACTACCACTTCACTTAAGCACTCAATAGCATGCCTGGTGTTCCAAAATTAAATGACCACATAAACACTACACAAACAAACCCAGCTGTAATTGCGTACTCTGCTGTCTAAAAATAGCTTTAAAAACTCAGAGGAATCATTATTCTTTCAAAATTTATACATTACACCACAAAAACATTAAGTTCAAAGAACTAATCATGATATCATCGAGAGAAACAGATAATTAAGTTACGAGACCTAGCCTTGCACAAGGCTCAGCTTTTTTATTACTCACAGTAAGCAAAGTATCGATGCCTCTAAGCCTTGCACCATAAATGAAAACAGGTCATAATTGTCCACTCCGGCTAGCACTGAACAGGAAAACAGTATTTTTAACACAGGATTTAAACCACACAAGAATTACGAAATCAGTTTTTGTGAATGACTATTTTTCAGGAAAAATTAGATTCATCAGAAGAATTTGTCCATTTTGACGTTTGTGTAAATTGGTATAGCCCACCACAGACTACACAAGGTATTGCCAGATTGCCACACAGCAGTTAGTAATTATTCCGGTGGCCGTGTTAGTATTCTATTGCTTTTTGCTACAAATAATCACATCCACACGTAAAGAGTAGGCATGGGCTAACTAAATCCGGGAAAAGATTAGTTATGCAATGGACAAAACCAAATTAATTAAATAAGGATATGAAACTACTTAAAAGAGAACTAATATATATTCTAAATATATTTCTAAGAAATAATTTAATAAAATAAATTAATCATCGCTGTTATGCAGTAATATATCGTTCCATAAAGTGACATCAAGAGTTCTCGCTCCATAAAATTACATTTACACGTAGCATTTACATCAATCATCAATCACGGAAATAATATTTAAAAAAAAAAACCTTACTAGCAATGTGGGTCGCACATTCTTGAAAACCCCTCGTACTAAGCTAAATGCTTGTGTTTCGAGTGGGTTCACGTCGGTAGTGCAATGGGTGGGTTTCGAACCGGCAACCAAATGATCGCAAGTCCGACGCCCTAGCTACCTAAAGAGCGCCAACCATCCCGATCTTGGGCAGCTTGCAACGATCCGCCAGCCACCTTCTTCAAATCGTCGATCCATCGCATCGCAAGGCGTCCCACACTACGCTGGCCCAAACGCGGTCTCCACTCCAGAATTCCAGATGAAGGTGGCTCTCAGCAACGGTATGAGAAAAGCTGAAGATCGGGGTCTGTGGCGTTCACTTAAAGAGGCCTACGTCCAGCAGTGGACGAATACGGGCTGACTTCCGAAATTGTTTTAGACATAGATTATTTTCGTATATCTTTATTTTTGGAAAGATATCATATAACCATTCTCCGAATCTAGCTAGTTAGCCCATGACTAGTTATGTATGAGTGTGTGATGTGCGATGCACATCAGGCTACCACAAACTGACCAATTTTTCCACTCGATATTGAACTTAATCACCAACTCTTAAGGTTTAAAATCATTTGGAGAAATTTGACAGTTTTGTATATTCTGATGTGCTGGCGTTTGTACGTACGCACATCAAGCTTTATAAACCAGTTTACGCTGGCCTCTTTTGAAATGGGAAGTCTATACAAAGAGAGATCAGCTTAAACTGGATTTGTATGGGTTGACCTGTAGCCGTGTGTACGTACATACACATGACAATGTATTCTATTTAAGAATACACATTTTAACGTTTTGTTATACGAAGACCACAAATCCAACTACATTTCTTACCTTGCTTTCATTTTCCAATGAATCTATTTAAACCACTTGGTTAAAATGTTGTGTTCATCCTATAATTAAAAAGCGTTGACAGAGGAATGTATCTTTCCTCTGTCTACGTTAAAAATTCTTCATCGTATCATAACAGCCTATTACCGTCCAGTGCTGAACGTAGGCCTCCCCCAATTTTTATCTAGCGATACGTAATTATTGTGATAATAATAATTTATAAAAGTTTGATGCTGTTGAAATGCGTTCCTTGCGTAGTATGTGCGGTGTAACTAGGAATGAGAGACTGAAAAATAGTGTGATAAGACAACGTTGCGGACTGAAAGATGATATAGTGACACGTATTGAAAGGAATATGCTAAGATGGTTTGGGCATGTCGAGAGAATGAATGAAAGACGATTAACGAATGGAATTTATAAGGCGAATGTTAGTGGCAGCGTCGGGAGAGGTCGCCCTAGAAGGACGTACACCGATCTTATCGGCGAGGTTCTCCAAAAAGGTCAGGTGCGTAGTACTCGCAACCGGCGCGTGTGTATGAAAAGATGTATGAATGTGGAAGAAGCGAAAGAGATATGCAAGAGTCGTAGCAAGTGGCAGTCCATAGTTTCTGCCTACCCCTGTGGGAAAAAGGCGTGAGTGTATGTATGTATAAAAGTTTTTCATTTTATTACAACCCTCTAACGAGGCGAGGCACGAAACGTAATGATCCCTTGACATATTTTTGACAACCAATCATTGACATTTGACAGCCATCGTCGACGCTTTTCTGCTTCTGTTTCCGCCATTTTCGTATTGGCTTGGAATTATCATCAATACAGCTTGTATTTCCTATAGCCATTTGTATTTGATCAAATAATTCACTTATATTTATAGTGCTGCTAAAATAGCGTCGTGTTTAGATTATGTAACACACCCCACAAAAGCAATAAATATCGCATAACCTAAATAATGGATGAAGATATTTTTCCGGAATTATGCATTATGAACACCAAGAAAACGTATTCAAAACCTTTCAAGAAGTTATTAAGAACGTCATCATCTGCAAATAACGTACAAAATATCTTAAAGCCGACAGAAAAAGCTATTGAAGTGGGTTCACCACTGACTACTAAAGTTGCTCTGGAATATCTACTCAATGGGAAGCTGAAATCTGAAGTGTGTCGTTACTGTCTGAAAATAGTACCTGGGCTATCTGAATTGGATCAGGTTCTGCAAATTGCTGGCACTGGAGCTCTGTATAAAGTGACTATAAGACAGATGATAGCCTGTTTCTATCCATTCAAGGTATGTTGTGTCTTAATGACCCAGTTACTATTGAAATTATAACGAAAGCGACTGGATGAGGAAATTGGAAGATCGTGGTCTGTGGCATTCACCAGGAAAGACCTACGTCTAGCGGTGGATGAGTATGGGCTGATGATTATGAATAAAAGTAGCCGGCAATTTAAGAAGGGTTGAATTGAAGTGTACAGGACTATTATCATATAAATTTTGACATGTTTGAGGGTCTATTATAATTAATTATCTCTTGCTATGCATAATATTGTTTATATTTAAAATGAGATAGGGAAATATAGTGATGTCAGTCATAACATTTTAAATTAAATGTATTTGTGTGTATGATATAAATGTGGATGCAGCAAAAGAAGTATGCAAGAATTGTTGCAAATGGCATTTTGTAGTTTCTGCTAACCCCTATGGTAAAAAGGTGTATATATATTTATATAAAAATATTTACATCACACCTGTTTCCTGGAGGATTAGTCAGAGGTGTACTAATGTACACCCACATTTGCAGTGGCGTAGCGTGGGTCACTAGCACCCGGTGCGGTTCCCGAATTTGACGCCCTTTCATTTTTTAAATAAATAACAGTGGCGGATTTACCAATAGGCTGAGTAGGCTGGAGCCTGGATTTGAGGGGGCGGCAAGTTTTGGAAAATAAATGACATCTAACTGAATAAAAAAAAAATACCTAAATGTTATTAGTGTGAGCGGTTTCACAATTTAATCAACGTGTAATGTGTTTCACCACATTTTTTTTAAAACAAACCTCACTTTAAATAACGGAAATTATTGTATGATTTGGGATTGTTAGCGGAATACGATCCTTTTTTATTTGGAAATCAAGGATCAGGGAGTGCCAGTTACATATCAAGCACCGTTAGTGAAACCAACAAAACTTTTCGCTTTTTAAGTGTTTTATTCTGCGCATTCCTTTAATTGAGAGGGGTGTGAACGCAACAATGTTACACAGTTGTCCTGTCTCTACCCCTCAGGATGCGAACGCCTATCCGAGAGGTGAAAGAACAATATATTTGCAACATTTTCGCGCGTATTTCTTGTTCCGAAATACTGAAAAAGCGTGAAGTCTATATACACGATTCAGTAGCTGCAGTTGCCAATGAATTAAAAGAATGGGCAGAATAAGACACTTTAAAAGCAAAAGGTTTTGTTAGTTTCGCTAACAGTGTTTGATATGCAGGTAACTGGCACTCCCTGATCCTTGATTCCCAAATCATTGAAGGGTTTAGGGTAAAAAACAATTTATCTCGATTTCCGGCAAAACTACAAGTTTTATGGAAAAAAGTTAAATGGCAAAGTTGTAGGTAATAAAGAGATCTACAACTTTTGTATCTACACTTTTTTCACATGCCCGCAAAATGTATGTGAAAAATTCAAATAACCAAGTTTTTGGTTCTTTATTTACTTTTATTTTTTTCACGAAATTTGGTGAAAACTTACCTTCTTATGTCCCAAACACACTGTTTTTTTTTTTCTTATTTTGACTTAATATCGAAAAAGCAGCCTTATTTTCAATCGAAAATTCTCACGTCAAAATATCAGTTTTTTTATTTAAAGTCTGTGAAGAAGACGCATGTTCGAATCCTGTCCGCAGTCGAATTTTTCCTTCACAAAAATAAGTGAGATATGAAATAAAACTACTTTTTACGGATTTTATCGCGTTATATTGATTATTTAAAATTCCCGACGTTTCGGATCCTTTACAGCATCCATGGTCACGGGTGGACTGAGGTGTTGGTCGTCCTAATGTCAAAATTATCAACAGCTACCCTACATTTTGTTGATTATTATTTATGCCGGTCACGCAGAATGAGCTCACCGTATCCTTAGGTCTCGCAGTCTTGTGCTTGGATTTAATGGAATCTATGATGGGGTTCCAAGCAGATGGTAAGACCCAGCCATCTTCTCTATTGAAATTTGGATGTTTTTTAATTTCAATAGCCTCGCGAATCATCCTAGGTAGGAATCGGTTTTCTTTTGCAAGGACTTGTGGTTTATCAAATCTGATGTAGTGCCGGGTCTTGTCAAGTGTATGTTCACAAACTGCTGACTTCAATGTCTGATATTCGCGTAAGTGTTAGAAACCAGTAAGTGAGATATGATTTTAAATAACCTTCCTTCTGGCGCAGTCAGGTAAAAATATTTATGAGGTGTAACACATTAGACGTTGACTAAATTGCGAGTGGATCGATTAAAATGAGGTGTAACTATACTTTTTTTTAAGACAAAAAAAATATGTAATCTATTCTTTCGGTCTAATATGCGGTCGGCCATCGCTGTATTAAAGCATACCATACCCCATCTTTTTTGCTTTTCACAACCCAGAATTAGACCCAAAACTATTTCTTGTGTACCTAATCGTTTAATAAATCCTTGGTTGTTTAAATAAATTAGGAACTGACATATTGATTCCCTATTCACAATCATAAGGAAAAAGTGCTTAAAGGAAGGCAAAATTGAAGAACAACAAAGAAAAATGTAATAAATTGTGTACTACAGTATTAAATTGCAAAGGTCAGTAGGGGCGGCAGTATTTGTATAGCCTATTGGCGGCAAATCTCTAAATCCGCCACTGATGAATAACAAAAAAAAATAGGGCATTATTAAACTAAACTGAAAAGTAAACAAATGTTCTCACAAAAAAAACCGCCAAATGCCGCCCCCTCCAAAGTGCCGCCCGGTGCGGACCGCACCCGCCGCCCCCCCCCACGCTACGCCACTGCACATTTGCCATTAACCAGACTCAAATCCAGACTCTGAGCTGCCACTGAGAATTTCATAGAAAACCTGATTAACACTCAACCAGAGAATTAAAACCAACACCTCTAGCATAGCAGTCATCCTAAGAACCAATAGACCAGTGAGGCAGGCTAGAATATGCAAAGAATTATAAATCATGAGCTCATAATGTTAACACTGACATTTGAATAATCCTTACTGTTTATGTTTCAGGCTAACGAAGACCAAAACTTTCCAGAGAAAATATGTCAGAAGTGCTTGGACAAGGCCATCAGTGCATATCTCTTCACACAGCAGTGTGAACAAGCTGAGAGAGCATTACTCAACTGTTTAGATGACATGCATGAGAAACTAGAAAAACTGGACCCCTTAGACAGACCAAAGAAGCGTGGCAGGCAGAAACTAAACCCAAATTACAATGTTTTGTATACAGAACACGAAAAAGTAATTGATTATGCAGAACCAATAAGAAATATCATTAATGTTCAAGCAGAATCATTAACGAGAGAGCCGGACTGGAATGAATTAGAATGTAAAAAGTGCTGGCAAGTCCTCCCCAATATAGAATCGTTACTAAACCATGAGAAATTACATCCAAAATCCATGTGGTACCATTGTCGGTTATGCGGCAAATCTTTCGTGAAGCATATCCAACTGAAAAAGCACCACAACCAAGTTCATGTCCTTGGTAAGAAGTCTGGTTTAGAAGCAGATAAGACCTTCAAATGTAAAGAGTGTGGAAATGTCACTGATAATTATGTCCAGCATTTACAGCATATAGAAAAACATAAGTTCAAAACTATGATGAAGCACCTGATAGAGAAGAAAACGGACAGACTATGTATGATTTGCCTCAACAAAAGAACTGATTTGGTTGAACTTGATAAAATGGTGTGCATACATGGAGGGTACCCAGAATTGGTGGGAGATACATCCTTATATAGAGTGCTTGCTGCAACATTACCAGATGTAAGTATTACTTTTTTTTTAAGTTAATTGTCATAATTTATCATGCCCTGGTCAGATCACAATAATCACTAACTTACCAACCAGGAATATAGTCACTGATCTTAACTGTAACTCCAAAAAAGTGAGTGGGGATTCAAAAGCAAATCCATGGATACAACAAAAATGTTGTATCCATAAGTGATTTTGGAAATCATAGATTTCGATCATATTAACCCCGTCATCATCATACCAGAGAGCACCAACCATCCTGGTCCTAACTAGACCATAATAAGAGCTTCCATTAAATTACCATGATTTTAAACATGGTAATTTCTTGTAAATGGTCAAGTAAGGGTAATCTTAAGTAATTGTAGTAAAACTATACATGTGTAAGAGGTGATTCCTTTTCTAGCAAAAATCATACAAATATCAAGAGTTGTATGTTCCTCATGAGGCCAATATAATGACCGTTACTCAAAGAAAAAGAAAAGTTTCAAACATTGACAAGAATACAAAAGTAAATTATGTCCTCTCATTGCCAACAGTGGTTTCAAAAAATAAATTTAAGACTGACACCTTCTATTATTATGTGTTCTGTGACCCACAAACTGATATTGAAATTAATATTGACACTGAAAGACCTAAAATTATTGAATTAACTGACAAAGACTCAAATAATTTTATTGTTGATAGTCATCTTGATATGGATATCTCAGATTGTAAAGACAGAATTGATATAGTTGGAAATTCTGATACAAGTGATAAACTTTTTAAAAACACGGGTCCTGGTAATGATAATAAACATTTTGATCCAAAAATAATGCTAACTGAGGACAATAGATCAGCCGATTTGGTTGAAAATAGTAATACTGGAGGTCTTAAAAATGTTAAGGATCAGATTGAACTGCTGGGAAAACCTAACCTTAAAAGGAAAATTATTGATGAGGATCTTAATGTAACTTTTAAACCAGCACCAAACTATAATGAAGAAATTTTAAAAGAAAAGCATCTATATAGCAAGGAAACAATTTATCTGGTTTCTTGCAATGATGCTCATGAAGAAATTTTTTATGTTGAGGATAACAAAAAATTGCATAGAATAACTGATCATATTCCATTGATTGAACCATGTTTAGAAAAACAAAAATCCAACACTTTTTCTTTTTCAAATCCTATAGTATTAGAAGCTAATAATGACACTAAACTTGATGGTGATGTAGATCTGGGAAGTAAAACCAATGACCATGAAATCAACAATGGTAAACCAACAAGAGAAATGATACATTCTGAAGGAGTTCAAGAAAAACCTTCCTTGAAATGGGTATTTAGTAAAGCTACTGAAAAATGGAATCTTGTTGATGGAAATAGAAATGTTACAGGGGATAATGATCAGATCAATGATAATTGCAAATTATGCTGGATATTCAAACATTTGGACAAATGTGAATACTGTCAGAAACCTATGATGAAAGCTGCTAATATTACTGAAACTGAAAACAATCAGTTTAAAGATAAGATTGATGGCAATTTTTCTAATAATAATAATCAAAATAAGATTGAAAATGATAATAAAACAATGACAAATGGTAATAATTGGCAATGTAGCATTTGTCTCACTAATAACATAGACAGATTTTCTTGTTCCTGCTGTGAATCTAAGAAGTACATCGAAAATGGAAACTGCAAAGTCACCTTGGGGACTAATAAAGCCTTCTTTGATATACCACAAAAACGTGAAATTAAAAAAGAAAAATTACCTGTTGATAAAGATATATTCAAAGTTGACAAAGGTATTGGAGTAACTAGTAATGAGATTTTACCTCTTATTAAGCAAGAAACAGCACCTACAGTCAACTTAAATTTAAACAAGGAAAGTGTTGAAAAAGAAATGGCGGATACAAATACTCAAAGCATGGATATAGAAATGGAAACTGATAATTACAATATACAGGCAGCAAAGAATGACGAGCAAATGGATTTCGAAGAAGATCCTTACATACCAAATATTATTCAGAGTTTCCACGATTTACCTTTAAATCTCCCAGTTACAAGTACTGTGCCATGTACCATGACAAATGTACAATTTAGTATAGGCACTAATCTTGATGGGAGAGCCAACAGAAAAATAAAACGAGCATTCCGCAATGTGTCTAAAGCTTTCCATAAGTAATTATTAATATTGTATCTGTACTTAATGTACGCATTATTTGGATAAATTTAGTACTATCTTTGCATTATTTAATTTGTGTTATGTAGTTGCCAGCCCATCAGATTTACAAAACTGTCAAAGTTCTCCAAATGATTTTAAAACTTAAAATGTTGATGATTAAGTTCAAATCAACTGAGAAAAATTGTCATTTTGTGGCAGCACACCATGTTATGATGTGCTGGCGACCAAACCTCAAATATTATTTTCCCTAGTATGTTAAGTTAATTTAAAAATAGTGTTGGAGTCTTCTTTTAACCCAGTAATGCCTGCGTTAGAAGACTCCGCTCTTCCGAAAAAATGTTCTGTTAAAATAATATAATACACTATATACATACCTACATACAGTTTTTTTTTGTAATAATGCGTAGTAATTATCTCGAATATAGCTGGTTTGTATTACACTATGTAATATTATACTAATAATGTCATGTGTAGTTACACCAATTACTTGTAACTAAACGTGTTATTCATGAAATAATATATAATGTCTATTATGCC
The DNA here is from genome assembly GCA_958496365.1 of Subacronicta megacephala. Lineage (NCBI taxonomy): Eukaryota > Metazoa > Arthropoda > Insecta > Lepidoptera > Noctuidae > Subacronicta > Subacronicta megacephala. The sequence goes on along the minus strand of OY292539.1, from coordinate 8,727,650 downwards.
TCCAGGTAAAAGAAGACAAACCACATTAGATACAGTTTGTTTGAAATAACTCGGCTTGTCTGAAGTTGTTTGCAAGTGGGTTTGCAGTGGTAAATTTTAATATAAAGACTGGGTAAAGATAATTTGAGTTGTAAATGTTTCGCGTTCGTGATTATTTTCCTTACTAATTGCGTTATTTATGTATAAAACTCTTAATAAAGTGATTTTACCAGAACGGTAGTTCGGAATGGCGAACTTCAGACGGACAGCTATTTATAACAAACTGTATAACTATAGGAAATTTAAAGAACGGTAGAATGTTTTTTTATGAATAAGACAAGTAAGTGTTTTGTAATTCGGTTGAAAAACATTGAACAATAAATACTTTACACAATATGTAATGTTAATTCGTCTATTTTTGCCCCAAAAATACGTTTGTTCCCTACACACTTCCTAGAGCCGTATTATGCAGTACTTGATTTGTTATCGTCCGTATGAAAGAGACGGCGCTATTGACCTAAATAACGCTGTCTCTTTTCTAAAAAATGGCCTATGATAGCTCTGACTCATAATACCATCCCAAAATCCTAAGCTTTTTATTATAACATTTTATTTCGCTATAACGCTAAAATTTTTGTTGCAGATGAACTACCTACAAGACTTCATTGGGACAAAAATATGCGAACAGTGCCTTAATCATGCAATAACCTCATACATTTTTATACACCAATTTAAGTTTACTAGAGAACGCTTAGATTTGTGTATTAGCCTTATGTTAAACAATCTTAATGAAATTAAACCAAACGCGAACGTATTCGTCCAAGTCTCACCGCGAGCGATCATGGCACCTCCCGAAGATTCTGATGAAAATCTACTTGATGAAGAAGGTGTTATCGATGAGAGCAAACTCAAAGTAGAAGTTCTAGAAGATGAATTTAGAATAAAATCCGACAGTGAAAGTGAAGAAGAAGATAAAAAATCACCAGAAAAACATGAAATTATCGATACTCCAATGGAACTATTACAGAATCCAGCCAAAAATGTAACGAGAACCTACATTAATAAGAAACTAGTGAATGGATTACAGAATACGAAGTACCCAGTAGATGTGTGCAGTGAATTCCTTACATTCAACAAGAAAAAAAAGCCAAAAAAGGTTTGGGTCAAATTTACTTGCCCAATATGCAGCAAGCATTTTATATCAGAATATTTCTTAAAGCGACATATCGTAAAACATGCCAATAGAAAAGTGCAATGCAATATATGTCATATGAACTTCCAATCAAAGTTCTATTTGTATGAACACACGAAAATGATACATTTATTGAACAATAGTTTTTTTATGTCTTGTAATGTGTGTGGTAGGAACTTTACTAATGTGGATAAGTTGAAAAACCATGAAGACAATCATACAGAGAAGCCTTGTCAACTCTGCAATAAGATTTATGCCTCCCAAGCCCATTACGAAAGTCATGTCCAAAGGCACGCCCTTAAACTAAAGCCCTTGAATCAAAAGCGCGCCCAAACTTGCAGTTTTTGCGAGCAAGAATGTTCAAACGATAATGAACTATCTCTCCACGTCAATAAAATACATTTACAAATAAAACCTTACAGCTGTGATATGTGCGAACGACAGTTTTACACAGAAAATAATTTGAAACATCATAAAAAAGTACACAGTATGCCTTCAAGAGAAAAATGTGAATTTTGTAACAAAACTCTTCGGAGTAGAAAACAATTAGTTATACATGTAAGGAAACATATTGGTGTTAAACCTTTTTGCTGTCAAGTGTGCGGGCAAGCTTTCTATTCAGCGTTCAAAGCCCGGGAACATATGAAAGTATACCACGGTGGCAGATTCTGTTGTAGAATTTGCAAATCCACCTTTGCAACTAAATATGGACTTAAAGAACACACTTATAGAGATCATAGTATTATTTAGCGGGGTTTCGAACCAAATTTATGATATATTGGGAAAATAAAATAGCTAAATTAATATTTCCAAGAACCGTGATTTGAAATGAGTTTGTTAGTGAATTGTAATAAGTACATGAAATTATTAGATAGAAATTTTTGCGACGCTGCATATTTGACGGGTCAAATTGGTTTATAATCATTATATTTATCACAATTTATGCCTTTACAATCAAATATATACTATAGTAAAACTAAGTGCCAACCTGATTTCGCTACCCAATCGGTGCATTAAAAAATAATAAAAAGTTTCCATTTCATAAAATTTTAAGTCGAAAAGGGAGTGACAATAAAACATTATATCTTGTCACAACACTAAGCTTAAAATAAAATGATTCTAACAATTGCATTACAACTAAAAGTGACTCAAAATCACTTTAATTACGCCACAAACTGAATTGTAATATCTAAGGCATCCCTTTTCCTCAGATCAAATAAAAAGTTAAGATGGAACATTGCGAACAAAGAAGTGAGGTCGGCTAAAACTACGGCTTATCTTGTCAGTCGAGCTATCGAAAGCTCGACTGACTGTTTTAGCCGGCCTCACTTCTTTATTCGCAAAGTTCCATCTTTACTTTTTATTTGATCTGAGCCCTTTTCGACTAACATAGGTACCTAAATAAAAAAAAAGCAATCGTTCACTCCGCTTTGATTATGATTGTAAGATGAAGGTTCTATTTACAATGTTTTCTACCATAATAATATATTACAATAATAAATTAATATATTTATTTGAGCATTTTTTCAATGATTGTCGGTTTTCGCAATACGCGAGTAAGTTTTTATCGAGATAACAGCGTTTTGGAATTGAGCCTGTAGCTTTTAATACACGAGTCTTCTTTAAATTAATCAAATGACTATGATGTAGAGAACTAATATTATGGTATCTTTTTGTATTTTTAGGCATTTTCCTATCATCCTGCCCGCGGTCGTATTTTTCCTTCACTAAAATAACTTAATATTATGGTAATCAATGAAATTGAGACGTGCGCACGGCTACATGCCAAGCTATACAATTCCAGTTTACGCTGGCCTCTTATTGTATGAAAAGCCTATACAATGAGAGATCAGCTTAAACTGGTTTTGTATAGGTAGCTTGACCTATGGCCGTGTGTACGCACGGCTACACAATACCGGTATAGGCTGGGCTTGAATTGTGGGGTAAACCTTTACGATGGGAGGTCAGTCTAAACTGGTTTTTTACCACTAACGTAGCTACACTAAAATAAAAACTCCAACACCTGCACTTAGTACGCGACTGATATGCAGACGCTTCGATTCGGTCGTGCCTATAGGACAAGCGGAGAGAATTAGGAACAAAGCAAAAATACTATCAGAACTACTCCCGATAAAGTATTTTTTTCTTCTTTCGGTCATCGTATATAGTCTCACCACTGACGAAAATCGCTCAAGACACACAAATTAAAATATATTTCCAAGATAATTCCACTTCTAGCAGCTTTCGACTATGTGATTAAATTCAATGTCGTGGCCCGTGACGTTTCATTTCGTTCGACCAATGACAGCGCGTTATGTAAATTTGAATTTGGCTCGCATTAATTAGCACTTTTTAATTATTATATTATACAAATAAATGACAATTATGTACCAATGTTGTTACAATAATACTCCGGAAAAAAAATAGGTAAATTTAAACTTCATGCATATTCCTAATTGCGGTATTTAGTAGATAATAGTCCGAAATACCCTGACGCCTCCTAATAATAAAAAAAGTCGTACCTACGGGTATGTTATTGGGGGTTCTTCTTTGAAATTCTCAGTAGCAGATTAATGTCAAATTTAATTTTTAACCCACGACGCCGAAAAGACGGGGTGTTATAAAGTTTGACATGTACATGTACACATCGTAGCTCCCGAACGGATGAACCGATTTTGATTGCTTTTTTTGTTAGAAAGGTGAATTAGTCGGGAGTGTTCTTATCTATGTTTGATGAAAATCGGTCGACAAATAATGCAATTGTCGGGGGTTTTTTTAAATTTTATCTTATCTTTTTAAATAGCAGTGCTGTTCATTATCAGTCACAGTTCAATTCCACAAGGTTGTATCAAAATAGCGAAATTATTGTTCTCAATATATATGTATACTGTATAATTACAGCAGCTTAAATATTAATATTGTATTAGATTTAAGATATTATGTACGTGAATAAAAATGTGATTATATTTATATTGATGGCATTTTTTTTTCAAATAACTAATATCTAAAACGCAACTGGTCCTTGTTTTGTCTTCCGGGTCGAGCAGTTATATTGAGTTTTTCTATGAAATTCTATTTCTGCTATTTCTATGAAAATAGCAGCACGGAGTTTGGGTGGGTTTGAGCCCGGTTATTGGCAATAGGCTCGCCCCATTTTAGGTACAGTCGCCAGCAGGTCAAGGTATACAAAACTGTCAAATTTCTCCAAATGATTTTAAACCTTAAATTGTTGAAAATACAGTTCAAAATCAACAGAAAATTTGTCATTTTGTGGTAACTTGATGTGCTGGCCACTGGGGAAGTGTGGGTTTACGTAAGTTCACCTGTGCCTAAAGAATATAACAAAGAAACTATTAATCTGATCAATTTATTTCATAACATACAAAATATAAGACTAGCCTAGGGTGGCCTCCTACTCACGCTTGGTCAAAAAGCAACTATATTAACCAGCCACAGAGTACATTTTGACATTGAGCACTAGCGTGTTTTTAAATGCCTAGTTTTTTGTTGAACAAGGCATATAAAACTCCACTTCTTCATCATCAACTTTAGCCCTCCTGCCATCATGGAATAAGTGGTAATGTTTTTCATCCAAACCTTTCAACTCCCTAGGATCAAATGGCTTATTTTTCTGCTTCCAATGCACTTTAATAACATGCCTCCTCATATCTCTGACAGTATAAAACTCACTTGAGCAAAGCGGACAGCTAATACTCTTTTCTGAATGCTTTCTGAGCTTATGGACGTTCATAAGACTAGAAGAACGGAATCTCTCGCCACATATTTCACAAGCAAAAGGTTTCTCGCCCGTATGTATACGTAGATGCATTTTTAGACATACAGGGTTAGCAAAACTCTTTAGACAAACATTACATGCAATACTTTTCACATCGTGTCTCTTTAAATGATCTTTCAGCAAATGTTGTCCTATGAAAGCTTTGCTACAAATATGGCAAACATACGGCTTAACTTTCTCGTGATGCCGATTGATATGACATTCTAGTAATGAGTTATTATAAGTTTTATAGTTACATTGGTCACATTTCAATTGAGGCTGCTTTTTTTTAGGTCTCCTTTGAAGTGGGTTCTCTGCAATCATATGCCTATAGATATGACTCCGTAGTCTCGCCGGGTTCATCATTTTTTTGCACTTCGGGCAAGGTACACTATCTAGATGTCCTTTTTGATGGTATTTTAACAGTTGGTTATTACGAAAAGACTCGCCGCAAGTTTCACATGTCACTGTGGACTCCGCGTGTGTAGTCAGATGTCTTTTTAGCAGGAATTCTCTCATCTCCTTGCCACAAACATGGCATGTTGCAAAAGGTCCTTTATGTATGCGGTAGTGAGCTTTAAATTGTCTTAAAGTTTCAAATGTTGCGTTGCAAATCTTGCATAGATAATTGGAGTTATGGCATTTCATATGTTGTAATAATTTTCTCTTAGTTTTGAACTTTTCTTGGCATATCGCACATTCTGCATTAACCATTTTACATATCTTTATCTGGTTGTGTACTTTGTACATATGCTCCAACCTCTCGGACTCTTTTAGAAACTTAATGTTGCAAAGACCACACGGAAACATGTCCTTGCTATGTCTAAGTTTCACATGATTTAATAATCTATCTGAAGAATCAAAGGAGGCCGGACAGTCTTTACATGCAAACCTCCTTACAATATCCTCACAAATCTTCATGTGTGTCTTATACACATTAATATTGGGGAACTCAGAGTCACAGTGTTGACACACAAAAAATTCTTCATGAAACTTTAAAATATGAGCCTTGAGTTTAGCTTTAGAATAAAACTGACTGGCACATGTATCACAAGTGTAAGGATGATGATTTAAATGTTTATGATTAATATGAGAAATTAATTTCCTTATGTGTTCACAAACAAAGTCACAATCTAGACATTGAGCTTTAAGAGCATTGTTAAATTTTTGTTCTTTGAAAAACATCAGGTACTTGTGGTGTATACAGGGGTCCATAGTACATTCAGGACACACATTCCCACAGGAATGAGACCTTAATTCTTCTTCATTGAACAGTTTGAGACATTTTAAACAATGTGACTTTTCTTGCAAGTCACAAGTCCTTTTATGGGTTTGCAATCCATTTAGAGAATAAAATATTTTGTAGCATTTGTGACATTTGTGCAAATAATCTTTGTGATAGATGTTCATATGTGCCAATGATTCACTTTCATGAAGTATTTCTTGACAAAACCTGCATTTTTTTAAAGCTTGCTTTTTATAATTTGCTTTTAATTTGTGTTTATTGCTGATGGTTTTTTGAGATTCTTTACTTTGTATTGAGTTGAGCTTTTCACTACATCCAATTTTGTGGGACTTTAATTCTAATAATGAGGGTAGAATAGTATTGCATTTGACACATTTGAATTTGGATTTTTTACTTTTTGGTTCAATGGATTTTTTGATAATACTATTCTTTACTTTCTTTGCTTTTTCAACCTCATTTTGTTTTATGGTTTCTTTGGAAAAACAATAATCCACACTATTTTCTAATACAATAAAAACATTCGAGCTTTCCATATTAGAATCTGTCAAATGGTGAAATATATCATTTGATTTGCATAATAAATCATTAACATGTCCCCCGATAATTCTAGATGTTTCTATAGTATTCTCTATGAAGATGTATGATTGCATCAGTTTGTCTGTACAAGACCTGCATATTTGTGAACTTGCCAGGATTTCTTCAGGCTGAAAATAAAACACAATTCTTCATTCAGTAAATCACATAACATTTGCCCAAATAACTTCTCATTACTCAGTAGTCCTAATCAAAACTGCTACGCTAGAAGTCCTGGATTCAATTTTCTGGTTGAACAGTATTAATAGGTTTTTCAATAGCAAACTCAGAGGTTGGATATGTCTCTGGTTAATGGCAATAGACACACCCCTTATTGCATGGGATCTAAGCATATTGGCGAAATGTGGGTGTAGTACATCTCTATCTAACGCTTCGGGGAATACAGGCGTGATGGTATGTTTGTTTATAATATGACTAGCTTCTGCCCGCAACTTCATTCGCATGGTATAGTTATTTTGGGCTAATGTTAACTTTAACCCGTGACTTTGTTTGCGAAGGTGTTTTTTTATTTTAATAAATAAATAAAAACACCTTCACAAATAATGAATTACTTTAGAACAAATTTGGTTAGCATAAAAAAGGTTATAGTACCAGTAGTTCCTGAGATAAGCACGTTCAAGCAAACAAACAAATTCTTCATCTGTATAATATTAATTATATGTAATATGAATAATTTGGACCATGTTCAGTTAGATCTAGGTTATTAAAATTTTGTTGTTTTTGGGGAGCAACCAGAATTACCAGTAATCCTGAATATTGATGATACGTACTACCTACCTCTTTAAACACTATATTAATAATAGCTCGCACAGATTTAGTGCGAGATTGTTGATCGATAATAATCTCTATTTCTTGGTCAATGGTAGATAAATCGCTTTCGCTATCCAAACAGAATCCGCAAAACCGTGTGCTGTGCAGTATACTTTGGATCTTCGGCTTCAAACGGTCCATCTTTTTAGGTAGGTAATTGCAATCGCAAAGAGCAGAATAAATTGCTAAATAGCCTGCAAAAACTGTTTAGATTTAGAGAAGTCCACAATCAGTTCCACACTGACGCGGCGACTAGGCGTGGTAACTCTTTACTGAGTCGACTCACTGTTCCGAATCATTTAGATGATCCAAAAGATTTGAACAGTAACAATGTATCATTTGTATCATTGAATCTGGCGGAACAGTACTTAACTCTTTCTTAAGCGCGATCTTATCGCTTACGTGTGAGAGAGATCGTCCAAGAAATATCGAATCACTGAGAGACGTGAAAGCGTAACGAAAGAGCGGGAAAACAATAAAATAAAACAGGGAAAAAGCAGATAGCAAATGTGATGAATTACCTTTTACTATTTTAGATACCTGTGCACGTAATTACTTTATTGATTTGGGAAAATAAAAGGTTGTACATTATTAAATACAAAACGAAAAACAGTTTTACTGTTTTTCGTTTACACAGGATGATTTTAATATATCACCATCGACATTTTCCACGGAATATAAAAAAATGGTTAAAATTACGTCGTACAATTGTATGTAATTGATTACTTAAATAATGACATTCTATTGGCATCTATAAGTTCAGTATCGTAAGGACTTTTTTAGCATTTGTATCGGACAAGTTTGTTCGACTCTGACACGGTGTTCCAAAATCTAGAGATGAAGCGTATATACTAGAACAGATCCAAGGAATAGGTATTTCACGATACTAGCTGATACCTATTCCAACTAATAAAATACTCGATCCAACTAGTATCACTGTACCTGCACTTATAAATTTGAATTTGAACCTTATTTCAATCTAGTTAAAGGTAAATATACTCTGTCTATTAACCAACACTCAATACTAGTCAATAAAATACTCGTTACATTTTGAAATACTCGATCCACCTAGTATTACTGTGCCTACGCGTACAAATTTGAATTTGAACCTTATTTCTATGAGCATTAAAATGACGCGACGCGCACTCGTGTTTACCAAAATATTGGTGTGTCAATAATTTGAATTTGAACCTTATTTTTATGAGTATTAAGATGACGCGACGCGCACTCGTGTTTACCAAATCATTCGTGTGGCAGTCATTTCAATTTGAACCTTATTTCAATCCTAATAAAAGTAAATATACTCTGTTTTTTTGAAGCAATACTCGATACGAACCAAATACTAGGCATACTCGACGGACTTTATACACTAGGTACTTTGTAAATACTCGAGACTATACGATCCGATACAATACAGAGTATCGAGTACGGACTAGTATTTGTTGGGTAATCTTGTTGGATGCCGGCTGATTACCATTTTTTTTGTATAGATTACTATGAAAAATGAATTTTAATATACGGTACGATGTAGTACCTAGATAAATATTTAACGTCAACAGTCCTAAGCCTGTGTAAAGTATGAAGAGAAGATTCCAATTCATTACGTACTGCATCCGCAGCCGTACGCGTACTTCATACTAGGTGGAACAGGTATTTGGATCGAGTATTTATTCGGAATAGGAATAGGTACACCTAGTACGAAATTTACCTAGTACGACTCATCTCTACCAAAATCCGTATTTTTATATTTTTGACTCAAAATGATCCAAATGATACATATCAGTGATCCGGATCAGTTTACTGATCCAGATGCAAATGTGCCAATCATAACGATGAGACATTTTTCCCACGCTTAGCGGTGACGCCACACTGCACTAACTAGAGATGGCGATCTGAGCGATTAATCGAGGAATCGATGCCTATGGCCAGTTTTTTTTGTTAAATCGATGTTTCACTCTTGAAAATCGCGTTTTTTTTTTTGTTTTGGTAAAACCATAAAATTATTTACAATTAGTTATACACCCTATTATTCAAAGGATATATGTGTAGACCGCACCGAACACATATACCCTTTAGGGTATATGTAGGGTATAGTACGGTGTGCGAGAGCTAAGGGCGCCGGATTGGCGATTGGCGCACAAGTAAGATAAATACGGTAACTTGTTAAATTAGGACAAACTTTTGAGCTCGTCATTGCGTGAGTAATAATCTTTTTTTTTCTTACATTTCAAATCAAATTTTAAAATTTGGGTGTTTCGGCCTTAGGGTCAACAAAAATTAAGGTTGTATATGCCTTGAGTGACTGACTGTCGTAATATCCATACTGTGATTAGCGAAATAAATAATGAATAAAAAAACGATTTTTCAGAAATCGATCTTTTCTACCTCGATTTTTTAGCGAATTATTCATCAGGTTACAATTCGAATCGATTCAAAAGACGATCATTTTCATAAAGAATCGCCATCCCTACACTTTTTTTTCTAGCCGTCACTGTCACTACATGTTGGCCAACATAACGCTCATAATGGCCAGCCAATATGAGCATTATGTTGCCATATTTAGCTTCTATGACTCCCATAAACGGAATGGATAAATCTTGCGGTACAATTGGTAATAGAAATATCTGTTAATTATTTTTTGGTCATATTCTGAAAGGAATATTTGTAATAAAATCTTTTGTTATCGGGACGGCTGAATGCATTTAAATTGATGTCTATACGAAATCAGTACTAAAATTTGGTTAGCAATGTTTAAAATATGCTCGATTTGAAATACAAAAGTACATTTACGATCATAATTAAATGTGTGATAAATTAATTATTAAATAAAAATAAAAAAAACAGCAATTTGAATTAAAATTAAATATTTATGCCGCGGGCGGAAAGATAGTCTACTACAAAGTCTATCAAAAACTCAATTCTCAAAAAAATATTTATTTATAATGGCAATTGTTAGGTTTTACAATTGTGCAATGCAATCAAAGCACTGATAGTGTTTTCGGGTCGATGCTTCCTCAGGCTGTTGTTATTCATGTATCTCCTGGATGTTCCCTCAAATTGGCGCAATCGATCCATGCTAGTCCTCTATGGACTTTTTGATCTATTTCTGCTATGACTTATATGGCCTAAACACAATCAGGTTGTTTAGGGTACATTTCCAATAAATAGCAAAGTTGAAACGACCATTTTCACTCAAGAATAAAGACATTTGGAGCCTGCTTCCAATATCATTCATTCCTTTTTTATTTTCGGCAGTCTACCATCTTCAAAAAGGTAGTAGTGTTCTTTAGACAATTCTGCAACTTCTTTAGGATTGAAAGGCCTTCCATCTTTGTACTTCCAATGGGTTTTCTTGAAGTGATGCCTCATATCTCTGGCCATGTAGAACATATTGTCACATAATGGACAGGAAACAGTTTTGTCTAAATGCTTTTTTAGTCTGTGAGTCTTCATCAAACTAGAAGATCTGAATTTCTGTCCGCAAATATCACAGGAATAAGGATATTCTCCTGTGTGAATTCTGAAGTGCATTTTCAGACATACACGGTTGGCGAATTTCTTGCCACAGACTGAACAAAAACAGCTGTTATCAGTAGAGTGTGTTGTTATGTGCTCCTTCAAACGAACTTTACCACAAAAGTCCTTGCTGCATATATGACAGACAAACGGCTTGATTTTGAGATGGTAACGGTTCATATGAGCTTCCAAGTCACATTTCTTTCTCACCACATGTCCGCATAACTCACATTCAATATTTGGCTTGCTTGGCACAGTTGTTTTCTTAGGTTTTTCATTATTATCTCCATGAACTTGCTCCATATGTCTTTTAAGAGTAGTTGGCTTTAAAATCTTTTCACATTTAGGGCACGGTTCGGGATCCATGTGGGTCTTCTGGTGGAAGCGGAGCAGAGATTCTAAATGGAAGGCCTTGCCACAGACTTCACAAACATGGCTCAATGCCACGTCTCTTTTGTATGGACACCGCACCGCATGTTGCGCGTAAAATGACTTAGCAACTTTTCTATTACAACCAGAACAACTTATTCTGTCAGTATAATGCCTTTGATTGTGAATATATAATTTCATTAACGATTTGAATTGTTTCTTGCATTCTTTACAAGGATAAATATCATTTGCGTCGTGCGATTTCTCATGTTGAAGTAATTCCTTCACATTGTTGAACATTATGTTACAAAGGGAGCACTCTATGTGCTTCCGTCTTTTCTTACACTGAATGCCACTATGAACTTTAGCGCGATGCTCTTCTAGTTCAATTTCAGTTAAAAATCTTCCCTTGCAAAGTTTACATGCATGAACTCCTTCATTATGCCTCAAGGTTTCATGATTAGTTAACTCTTCAGCAGTGTCAAAAGAGGCAACACATTGTGAACAGACAACCGCTCGTACGACAATTTTACAGGCTTTTCTATGGTTTTCTAATGTAGAATTATCTTTAAATTGAAAATCACAGTATTGACAGAATATTTCTTGGTGAAACTGGACAATGTGGGTCTTCAAACTTAGCTTAGTATAAAATTGTTGGCAACAGTCAGCACATGTAAATGGGTGATGATTCAAATGCTCTCGATTCGCGTGCCCAATCAAATGTTCCTTTCGACGAGTAACATAGTCACAATCTATACACTTCACTTTATTTACATGGCTTAACAACTGTTCTCTGAAAGAGAGCAAGTACTTGTAGTGAATGCATGGCATAACAAAACATTCTGAGCATGAGAATTTGCATTTATGCTTCTTCAGTTCCTCCAGCTCTGTAAAGTTCCTTAGACACATAATACATTGAGATTTAGGTTTCTTATCATTGACTAAGTGGCTAATTTTGAAATGGGTGTCCAAAGATTCTTTGGTGTAGTAAGCCAAGTCACAAAATTTGCAAGGGTGAACTAAGTTAGCATGGTTTATTTTTAAATGATCCATCAATTCATCTTCTGGGAGTATCACTTGGCACAATTTGCACCTAGCTCTTGCATGTGTCTTGTAGTGTATGTTCAAATATTGTTGAGTAGTGTAACATTTATCACATAGGTTACAGTAGTATACAGACTTTTTATGTTTGGCCTTTTCATGTTCTTTTAGAGATCTGTATGTGGTGAATATATCTGGACAATCTGTACACTCATATGTGTTGTACCGAGGAACTGTAGTTGAATTAATGGAGTTCAAAGGTTTAATAACTATATGACCTCCTTTCAAGGTGATGTTTGGTGTATTATCAGGCTTGACCGCCTTTCTTTCCTTGATTTCTGTCACCACTTTTGGACTTTCAATCTCTTTTTTTATGGCTAATGAACTTACTGCAGTTATAAGTGGAATTTGTAGTTTATTATCTTCAAAAACTTTTGGCTCTTGTTTTGGAATAGTTGTTACTGTTTCCTTCATAGCTATAGGTCTAGTAGTTGGAACTATTTCTGTCATTGATTTGACATCAATCATAGTTTTATAAAGTTCCGTGTCATTTTCTAAGACAATCATGACATTTGCATTGTCGTACTTGGTGTTACATTCAAGTTGTTCATTGACATCAAAAACTTTAGAGTAGATGTCAGTAACGCAGTTATTCAATATTTTCGACAACTGTTTTGTATTGTGAATGAAAATGTAAGACTGTATTATCTTTTCTGTACAACTGTCGCATAAATGAGAGCTTGACATCAGGTTTTCTATCTGAAAAATAACAAGGATAGTTATTATTGTTTTGTTTCATCTGCATAGGGAACTTTTATTGGGGTATCCTACAGATAGTTGCATTAAACACCAAACAAACAATGAAGTTTAAAAATTATGACTAGCCGTCCTGGGTTTTTTCTATGGAATTCTCAGTAGCAGCTCGAAATCTGGATTTGTGCCAGGTTTACGGCAATAGGCTCGCACTATATTACATGAGACTTAAACATTGCAGCGAATTTTAGGCGTACATTAGTGCACCTCTGACTAAGCCTTCAGAGAATACATGCGTGATGTTACCTATGTATGTTATACAATAAAGTAATACTCACATCATCATTGAAAACATAGTTGACAAGATCCTGTAAGCATTTAGAAAATGTCTGATTGTTGATAACAAGCTCCATATCAACGGAGCAGAAGTTGCCTTGGCTTTCCAGACACAGTCCGCAGAACTTTTCACATGTCCAAACAGTCTGTAACTTCTGTTTAATCCAGTCTAACTTGCTGGAATCAGGGGGCAGAGTCTCCATATTACTGTAAAATTAATAATGTCTGTTTAACTTCAAGTTTTTTCATTGTAGGTGTAAGTGATGGGTTGGTGACAATCTGATCAAAAAGACTTTACTGTTAATGATTTTATCATAATGCTACGGAAAAGGCACACACAGCTACACGACAAGCTATACTAAACCAGTAGAGGCTGGCCTTGATTTGTACAGAAAACCTTTACAATGAAAGGTCAGTCTAAACTGGATTTGTATAGCTTGATGTATAGCTGTGTGTACCTCTACCTTATTGTTTTTTTAGTATTTATAACATATAACATACCATCACACCTGTATTCCCCGAAGGGTTAGGCATAGGTGTACTTATGTAAATACACCCACATTTCGCCGGTATGTTTAGGTCCCATGTAATAGGGGGCGAGCCTATTGCCATTAACCGGGCACAAATCTAGACTCTGAGCTGCTACTGGGAATTTCATAGAAAAACCCAATAACACTTTGCTCGACCTGGGGAGTAGTTAGTATTTATAATACTTACTCTTTTATCATTCATTTCTTATTGAAATCAGAAAATCATTTAAGGAATGGCTCTCTTTATTCCCCTGTGGCAAAAGGCGTAAGTGTATGTATGTATAGTGAATCTGAGGCATTCCCCCCCAAGGCGATTCTTTGACCAGTCTTTATGTAAAAATCGTTGGTTTCATGGCATCCTGACTAAAAATAGCACTTAGAATGATCTCCGATTGTTTCTCTTATAAGTTTATGCATGTGGTCTCGACTCTCAACCTTCAATACTCTATTGTCATCAAGTGCACATAAAAATCAGTCAAAGAAGCAGTGTTTTCAGCAATTACCATGGTCTATTGCCCAAAAAGACAGTCTGACCTCTAAAGTAAACAGCGTTGCAGAACCTTACATTCAGTGCTAAAACCCTCGACCAATGTTCTGAACTTTGTTTTGACCTAAATTCACTTTTTTCATTACCTTTGAACGGGTACGTTTTAGGTTAGAAAAACGAAGAGACACGTAATACCTAAGTTACGTAGACGATGAATGTACAAAATGGCGTTATACCCGTAGCGTAACTATGATGATTACATTACAATTAGAAATCATCAACTCAGGATAACGGTCTTGTTGTAAACAAAAATATTTACAATTTACATGAAAGTTGGTTGACTGATCACCACGTTCCAGATTCTTTTTACCTCGTCTGGTTGATAAACTAAGCCTGCTGTCCTGTGTCCTTCTGTGTCACTTTATCGACCCGGCTGTTCTCTTTATGCAAAACAAAAGCATGAACTGATATTTCAGTCTAAATAATTATTACTCACTTAAATTAATAAACAAATAATTGATAACGACGCAATTAACTCAACACTTCGGAGAGAAAGCCCAGGTGAAATTGAAATCTGGAAGGAATTTATGGAATGCTTCTTTTTCTTTTTCCTATCAATACGAAACGCACCACAGATCACAAAGTTGAGTTATTATATTAGTTATACCTACCTATTGTACTAGTAATAAAGCTGCAAACCATAGAGTATGCAGTACCCGATAAATTACATTCCTCTATGCTGCAAACTATGGAGTGTAGAAAGAAAGGAGGACCATCTTGTATGGGGGATTAGGCGAAAAAGTGTCCACTTGTATACAGCAAATTATGGTTCGAAAACTCACCAAACTAGCGCTAGTGTAGCAAGTGGTAATGATATGAAGGAAGCAGCAGAGTGAAGTGTGCTGAATTGAAAAATTGTTTTTTATTCAATTTCGTTGATACATTTTTGATATTTTAATGATTTTATTGTTGTTAATACAAAAAGAACAAACATAGACGCAATGGGACAACTTTGTTCAGTGAAAAGTTGTCCAAGTGGACGAAAATTGAAAAGTAAAGGAATTGATACGTCTCAACCTAGATCTTTTTTTCGACCAACAGTATGTATAATCAATTTTTATTAACTATTTAAATTTTCTTTCCTTTTTTAATTTAGTAACCTACTCTAATAATTTGTGGCGCTCTTTTTAAAATTCTTCCACTTGCTACTACAGCGCCACCTTAATTTGCTCCCTTTCAATGGACACTTTTTAATACACTGAGATGGTCCTCCTTTCTTTCTACACTCCATACTGCAAACCTTTAGCGAGTCGCCGTCTCAATTAGCGATGGGCGATTATTACTAAAAACTATCGAATTATTCGATAGGGCAATGTATTCGAATGCATTCGAATAACTACTAATTTCATTCGATAGTCCGTCGATTGTAGTCAAGCGCCATAACATGCTGCGTACGAATACTACGAATCGATAGTCCAATAGTAGTATATCGCGGGTGTATTAAATGAACCGAATGAATCGAAGGCGTCCTCGATTTTTATTCGATAAAACTAGTAATACTAATAAACTAGTATTCGACGTCGAAAATGAAACGCAACTATTAGTAATTTAGTATAACGTGTTTCGATAGTTCGATAGCAAATCGCGCGCTGTAGTAAATCGACCGAATAAATCGAAGGCATCATGGATTTTTATTCAATTAAAGTAATTTAACTATTACTTGCCTATTTGGCTTCGAAACATAATAAGTATTACCCAATTACGTATGTTTTTTGTAGCGTAAATCTATATGGATTTATAAACAGTAAAAAAACGACGATTAAGTACTAATATTTATTTATTATTATATTATTCTCGTAAAATACTCTAAAATTGACTTATTTTGCTTTATTCGTTTGGTCGATAGTTATTCGATTGTTTTATAGTGTTAACGAATAAATTATTGACGTTCGAATACATTCAAATACAATTGTCGATTCATTCGATATTTTTTTTAGTAGTAATCGCCTATCGCTAGTCTCAATGTGACACTGGCATAGCCGCAATCGGCAAAAAAAAAAAAGCTGCAAACAAACTATCGGATGCGGCAGTAAGTAGCAATGGGCGATTCGAATCATTTGATTCGAATAACTCGAATCAGCCTTTGAACTCGCTGATTCGAATGGCCATTCTACGGGACCGAATTGATTCGATTTATGCATTCGTCGTGCGTCACGAGTTCACGACGTCACGCGTGTAACTCGGTGGCTCGAATAGCTGGTGACTGACTCTGATTCGCTGCGCCGCTCCGCCGGGAACAAGTGAGACGGCGAATAGCTGCGTTTTTACGAGTTCAAGTGACAAAAACATATCGTACGAATCACTCGAATTGCGAATCATGCTAATCATAGCGTTGGGTCGATTCAAATAATTTGATTCGAATCACGCCTGCGACTTGGTGATTCGAGTTGTATTTCTCATGATTCGATCGGTCGAATGAAGTTGTATGTCGGCATGTAGCGAGTCAACGACTTATCGACGGCTCGACTTTTCGACGTAGCGATGGACAGTTCGAATGAATTTAATTCTAATAACTCTAATCTGCCTTTGAACTCGCTCATTCGAATGGCCCTTCTAATAAACCGAGTTGATTCGCTTTGAGCATTCGGCGTGCAAGCGAGTCACGCGTTAATCTCGGACAGCCGCTCGAATAGCTGGAGACTGGAGCTGATTCGCCGCGTCGCTCCGCCAGGAACAAAGTGAGCGAGCGAGTGAGACGGCGAATAGCTGCGATTCTACAAGTTGAAGTGAAAAAAAAAAACATCCTGCGACTCGCTGTAAATTCGTTGTGATTCGTGTACACGGACCATCTCGCTCCGATGCTATTCGCTGAATACGATCGATTCGAATCAACTCAAATCATGATTCGAATCAACAACCTCTTCAATTCTAATTCCAAAAAATATGACTCGTCGCATCGCTAGCAGTAAGCCAGTGTGACCAGATTATTTTTTCCAAAAATACCGAGACACCAAAAAAATACTGAAATATACCGACCTTCGCAGGCACCAATCACTCAATCAATCACCAATAAAAATACTGATTTTCTTAAGGCATTAGCCTAGGGCGCGAAATTCAATGTTTTCTTCGTTTTTCGCAAATTATTCGGCTATAATACTTTCTAGGTACGGACGGTAACCAGCACATCAAGTTACCAAAAAATGACAAATTTTCTCAGTTGATTTTGAACTTTATCTTCAACAACTTAAGATTTAAAATCATTTGGAGAAATTTTTACAGTTTTGTATATCTTGACCTGCTGGCGAATGTACATGGCTCAGATCAAATAAAAAGTTAAGCTGGAACTTTGCAAAGAAAAAAGTGAGACTGGCTAAAACTATGTTTTGCCGTTTACAAACAATTACATGCACACACGTATACCGAAACTACGCATTATCTTGTCAGACGAGCAAGTTCGATAGATAGCTCGACTGACAAGAAAAGGCGTAGTTTCGGTAGATAAAGTATACGTTCGCAAAGTTCCATCTTAACTTTTTATTTGATCTGAGGTACGTACGGCTTCAAAGTGTGCGTGTTTGCGTGGGAATGCCCGTACTCCAAATAATTAACTTACCTGTTCCCCATTGGGCGCGAAATTCAATTTTTTCTTGGTTTTGCATAAATATTTCGGCTATAACTAGTGATGGGTTTATGCCCGGACATACATTTTTTACGCCCAAAATGCCTGGGAAAAAACCCATTAGATGGGTATGCCCAAAACACCTCGGCATAAAGCCATTTTTAGCTATAACACATTCTATGTAGTACATAGGTTCATAGCAGTAGAAATTGCGACATCTCAAAATTTGTTGAATTTCGCGCCCAAGGCCGACGCTTTAGCCTTAATTTTTCTTCAAACTTTTAAACCTAAGGCGTCGGGGATGGGCGCGAAATTCATTTTTTTCTTGGTCTTTCACATTTTTTTCGTCTCTTGTCTTGGTTTTAGTCATTGTCGTCGCAATTTTAACTGCCATGTATGTAGGTACCTAGAATGTGTTACAGCCAATGACGTATTGTTATTATTTGTTTATAATATCATTGGTTACAGCCTACGAATAAATATTCGTAGGTTACAGCCGATTAATTTGAGAAAAACCAACAAATTGAATTTCGCGCCCAACCCTGACGAATGAGCCTTAACTTTTTCCTGATTCTTTTATTGCCTGTTTCCTTATATATTCTTTGTAAGTACCTATCGATTGTTAGAATTATTTGAGGATTTGTTTACTATGTAGTTTCACGCGTTACCCGTCAAACTTCACAAAATTGAATAGAATAAACGCGATATAGTCAAATATTTATTTACAACAAGTACCATATTCTAAATCACAGGTATAATATTACTATGGCACATTTATACAATGCAATGTGACGCCAAAATGCAAAAAAAATAGACCTTACCTTAAAATTATAATAAAAAATAATTAACACAATAGTCCAAATAACAGGAAATTATTGATTATCCAACTTATTGATTACTTTTCATATGAATAATAATAATTATTTCGCAATATTTAATAAAATAATAGTACCAGCTTCCACATTTCGTGCTTATGAGCATGGCAGCGACACGATAGTATAGGATAAAATATATACTTAGTATGTTAAATAATTTTTCAAAACATTTGACTGCTTCAGAAGGGTACTACAGGTATATACCAAACAAATTTAAATAATTTAAGTATGCTACTTACGTAAGCGTAAGCAACAATAACTCGCTGTTGGTTCATCTGAATTTTAATTTAAATAAATTTTATTTCGTCACTACGCATTCAGAGTGAATATAATTGTGTCATGTAATTTCTCATGTTGACGTAACGCGTTCCTGTTGTTGAACATAATGTTACAGATGGAACACTCTATGTGCTTCCGCATTCTCTTATACTGAATGCCACTATGAACTTTAGCGCGATGCTCTTTGAGTTCAATTTCAGTTAAAAATCTTCCCTTGCAAAGTGTACATGCATGAACCCCTTTATTATGCCTCAAGGTTTCATGATTAGTTAACTCTTCTTCAGTATCAAAAGAGGCCACACATTGTGAACAGGCAATTGCTCCTTTAACAAATTTGCAGACTTTTCTATGGTTTTCTAACGTGGAATTATCTTTGAATTGAAAATCACAATATATACAGAAGAGTTGTTCTTGGTGGAAATGTGATATGTGTCTCTTCAAACTAAGCTTGTTGTAAAACTGGTTTCCACAATCCGAACATATAAATGGGCGATGGTTCAAGTGCTTTTTATTTGCGTGCCTTATTAAATATTCCTTTTGACTAGTAACATAGTCACAATCTATACACTTCACTTTTTTTGCACGGTCTAACAACTGTTCTCTAAAAGAGACCAAGTACCTGTGGTGAATGCATGGCACTGTAAAACATTCTGAGCATGAAAACTTGCATTTATGTTTCAAACGTACTTCTAGCTCTGTAAACTTCTTTAGACACATTATACATTGGGAATTATGATTCTTATCATTATCGGAATGGCTAGCTTTGAGATGTGTGTCCAAAGCTTCCTTGGTATAGAAGACCAAGTCACACATCTTGCAAGGGTTAATTAAGCTAGCATGGTTTGTTTTTAAATGATCCATTAATGCATCTTCTGAGAGTATCACTTTGCACAATTGACACATAGCTATAGAATGTGTTTTGTAGTGTTCACACAAATATTTTTCACTAGTGAAACATTTATCACACAGGTGACAGCTGATTGCAGACGTTTCTTGCTCAGCCTTTTTCTGTTTTTTCGGAGATCTGTTTTCGGTGAATTTATCCAGAGAAGTACTTCCTTCCAAAGTTGTGTTTTCAGCACCATCAGGCTTTTCATTTGGAATTTGTTTGTTTTTAATAATATTTATTGAATCTTGTTTAGAAATATTTATAACAGTTTCCTTCATGGGTATTGGTCTAGTGGTTGGCATTATTTCGTTCATAGTTTTTACATCAATGATAGTATTATTAAATTCAGTTTCATTGTCTGCAACAATCATGATACTGCTAATGTTGTATTGCATATTGCAATCAAGTTGTTCGTGTATATCAATTGCTTTAGTATAAATGTCAGATACACAATGATTCAATATTTTCGACCATTGTTTTGAGTTGTGAATGAAAATGTAAGACTGAATTATCTTCTCTGTACAACTGTCACACAAGTGAAAGCTCGACATAAGGTTCATTATCTGAAAAAAAAAGAAGCAGAAATAAGTCACTCAATCTCATTTACAGGCTATTTTACTGTTGTTAAGAATATGCAGCTAGATAAATCTATTAAGTGCAGGCCTATCAAGTTTGTCCGCGAGTGCGGCGACGATAGTTTACTTACTAAAGATTCTATAGGAAAATAAAATTCTACTCACATCATCATTAAAAACATAATTGGTAATGTCACGTAAGCATTTCGAATATTTCTGGTTGTTTATAATAATCTCCATATCAATGGAATAAAAGTTTCCTTGACTCTCCAGACACAGGCCACAGAACTTAGCACTTGTCCAAACAGTCTTCAACTTCTCTTTGATCCAGTCGAACTTGTTGGAATCTTCGGGTGAAGTCTCCGTAGTTTCCATGTTGCAGTCATCTATAAAATACAGAATGTTACTAATATTTCTATTAACATCACCGTGATAATTTTAAAATACAGAGCCTTCTAGATCATAATGCCATATTCTGATCTAGATGGATATAATATTTTTTTCGAAATTTCTGGTATTGTAGAGATTGAAACTGTACAATACATATCTTTTAGATGAATTTATAAAACGATTTGCTAGGTAAAATTAGTGGTCATTTTAAGAAGAATGATTTTATTTGACCAGAACCCTCCATACTATTGCTTTCAATATTAATAATACATATACATACATACATACATATTGCTACGCCTGTTTCCCATGGGAGCAGGCAGAGACTATATATTTCCACTTGCTACGATGGCTTTCGCTATATTAATAATAAAGGTTTCAATATTTAGTAATATATTATTAAGCTTTACCTGTGGGATTCTCTTCATTAACTAGATCGCAATCATTTTCAGAAGCAGTATCTCCCGATGTGGATGGCTCTACATCTGAAAATATTCAAAACTAATAGATTGAAGTCAAATAAAAAAAACCAACTAAAATAGGATAACTTGATATTTTTTTGTCTTGCTTGTTTTTAAGTAAGGGTACGGCTATGGCCACACTACTAAGAAGGAAAAATTCCACTGCAGGCAGAATTCGAACATGCGTCTTCTGGTTAGATTCACCAGACACTATAACCAACTAAGCCACCGCGATCCCACCTGCCAGGTCGAAATTTGCCTTTATATTTGAATTTACATCATTGTCTTTCGGGTCCAGTCGAATTTTTTCTCACTGAACTTTATATGCATGAAAAATGCATAAAAAAATACATAAACATACATAGTTATGTCATACTAAATTGTGGCAACTAACTTAACATAATTATCTGAGTGCAAAATAAAAATAATATACCTTGAGGAAATATTGTATCTTGTTGCTTATGAGGCTGTGCAAGTCCACCACAAGGTTGAGCATCTAATTTGGTACAGGTTTCTGATGGGGACGGCCCAGCAGCTGAAACCAGTAAATATTATATAAGTATCTTGTATCTACCTTAATTGAATTTAGAAAACAATCTTGTATGTATTAGAATATTGGTCAACAAAAAGGATGATTAAAGCATTTGCATGCAGAATAAGGAATGAGTTCACACAATCTATCCATCTTTTCTTGGTCATAAGCTATTTTTTTTGGTTACAAGTCCCTCAGTTATGGTGTACAACTTATTAAATTATTCCACAGCTGGGTATGGGTCTCCTCTTGTTCTGAGAGGAGACCCATGAGAGCTATAGCTTATATAGCTTGTCCACCACACTAGCAACTATGGGTTGGCAGACTACGAAAATTGACAAGAAATATTCTCATAATATTTAAACATGTAACAATTAATCCCGACTCTGAAAAGTCAGATAATACTACTAGGCCCTATGAACTTGAAATTTCAATGATCATATCATTATCATTGAACATGGTGTTATGTAAGGAACTAAGTTATATGTTGAGATGACAGATGTATGAAAAAAATTTGTGCACTATGTTGACCCTAGTAAATTGTAATAAGGGCATGAGGTTACCTGTGGGTTCTAACTGTTTTTGAAGGACTGGTTCTCCACCTGGCTTTAATGAATAATAGTCGTGGTCATTATGCACCGTCTTCTTGGAACATTGAGGCTCAGCTGTAGATTCTGCTAACAAAAAAAAATTGACCATTAATTCGATTGCCATGTTACCTAAAATGTGGTATAGCCAAACAATTTGCAAAATACCAAAAATTTAATTGGATTTGGCGCCCAAGGCTGAACGTTTGGCCTTAACTTGAAGGAATGCAGATAAATATTGCAGTTGAATTTCAACCATCGGGAGATAGATTGGTAGGTAAGTTGCGTAGCTGCTGTACGCTGCATAATAGATACACACGGCTACACATCAAGCTATACAAATCCAGTATAGGCTGCTCTTCAATTTTACGCAAAGCTTTTATAATGAGGATTTGTGTAGCTTGATGTGTAGCCGTGTGTATCTATTATGACAAGTGGTGTATACACGAAAAATGTTTAAGGAATTCGAAAAGTAATAAAACAGTCACATAATATTATTGTAAATTTAATTATATTTGTATGTACAAAAAAAAACATTTATTATGTTTGTCCTCCTTTTTCTCCCTTAATGGGTAAAGTAGTGTTGATTAGCTTCTTCTTTCACCGGATCATGTATATCCTAAAAGGTTATTTTACCTGTTATAGGGTAAATCGAATCATTGAGCTGAAAACAAATAACCAGACGCGGCTGACATCCGCGACTGATAAGTGTGCATAGTCTTTTGGGACGTGGCTTGCGGAGGCATGCCAATGCCTATGTTAACGAGCAGGCGAGCTACCAGATGATAAGTAGTCATCGCCGCCCATGAACCATGAATACCAATGGAATTGCAGATGCGTTGCCGAGCCTATTTAAGGATGAGAGGGGAAGGAGAAAGGAGAAGAGGACTGAGGGAGGAGTTGGGCCTCCGGCGCTACACACTCACCGTACGAAACGGAACAGTTTACATACTTCTACTGCTACTTGACATCTATGCCTATTCCACGAAGAACTGTAGACAAAGAAATATGTTGAGTAGTGACAGTGAGGACGGTCTTCTCGAATAAGCGGCGGCTGCTTAGTTGTCCACCCAGAAATAAAATAAAAAGAAACGTTTGAGTATGTGAACATTTTCTTTTCAATATATTTTATTAAGAAAACATGTATCATTTTAACATATTTTTTTTCTTTTTACGCCTTATATAATAATTGCAAGCAGTTTTTTTTATGACGTCATTTTCGTCGAAAATTTGATTTTTGCCACATAAAATTTTTTTTGATTTTTTTGCACCAATCTTAAAATATCAATAAAATACTCTTCTTTAAAATATGTTTTATTACTTTTGCTCCATGTTGGTCACGTTAAATAAATTCAAGTGATACAAGTGCTACCAATTCTGTATAATTTTCTATTTGGGTGAATTCACAGTTACTTATCAATCAATTTCAATTATGTGTAACAAGCATTGAAGCAACTGTTTACTGGAATAGTGAAGAATACACAGACTTTTTTCTTCAAAGTAATACATTTTAGAATATTTTCTTCACTATCTCCTTCTATCACAGTTTTACAAAAACTTCAATTTTTAAAAGTATAAATAGACCTGGGTCTTGATGTGGATACCTATCAATACCTTCACTGTATGTATATACAATACAGAATAAAATAATAAAACGTCAAACCTGAAAGATGCAGGGTAGGCACAGCTAATCTACTCAATCTATTTTTCGGATAGTGGTAAATTTGCTCAAAATGGAGACGGCATATTCTTCTGTTTTTAAAAACTTGTTCATTATCCTCGCCTATAAGGCCAGCATTGTTGAGCCATTTATGAAACTTGTCACTGTCAGTTGAAGGGTCAGGGAAGGCATGCAACACAGCACCTGGAAAATAAAATAGGATAAAAGTTGCATAGGGAACCATTACTATTAAAAAGTGCATGTCAGAATGCACAAGGATGTTTGTAGTTTATTGAAAAAACTAGCTGTGCCTGCAATTCCACTTTCAATTACATTTAAGTATGTATTTATGAATTTATGGTATTAGTCATAGAGGTTAGTCTTCTACTGTGTGGTACTAACCTCCGATCACTTAAAGACTAGAATAGTTGAGTCAGAGTGAACCTGTAATAAGCATCTCGACGCTAGATGTTGTACTGGTTTCTAACACATACTACACTAACGTTTGCTAGATGTTGTCTAAACTAATATTATAAAGAGGAACAATTTGATTGTTTGTTTGCATTGAATAGGCTCTGAAAGTACTGAACCTTGAAAAATTCTTTCAGGGGCAGTTTCTTTCTCCTATAAAAAGCTACATTATTATTGCTGAGTGACATAGGCTTTATATAATCCCATAAAATTACAAGAAACGTATACTCTGGTATAAGCGCAAGCATTCAATTTTAATTTATTGTAACAAATTACGGTTTGGCCATCGGCTGGCAAGTGATAGTTTGGTCAGAGAGTAGTCTTAGGGGCAGAGTACAGTGCGTTCGTTATATCTTGGCAGGACCGAACTTCGCGCAGAAGGCTGCGCAGTAACATTTTTTAGGAACCAAATGGAGGCATGAGGCGGGGTGCGCGGGGCGGTGGGCTAGGCTAGAGACGCCCCTTACGTAAACACAATCAGTCCTTATATCGATCAAAAATTGTAATCGATCAGTTCATTTGCAATTAACTCTTATTTAGTGAATTTAAGATATTTAACGAAATTAAACGAAAAATATATTGATTATTTGTAATAAATTTGTAAAATATAGTTGATCTTACGTCATTATAATCAATAAAACCTCGTTATTAGATTGAATAGATATTTCTTTTTTTTATTCAATTTCAATCGATTTGAATAACAATCGATTAAATAACAACTACTAGCACACACATTGCACATCTCTTTTTGTTAACTTCGTGTTTCTTCGGCAATTCTCGGTATGGGCTATATGTCTGAGTCACACGTCAGCATTTGTTTGGTGTTCGTGTCGCTATCTCTGTCTTGTGCACAGTCCGGAAGAAAAGTTTTCGTTGGATTTCGTTGGTTGTTGATATTGTAATTGTTGATTAATATTATTGTTGTTGAGTTTTTGTTGTGTTGTTGTTGTTTTGTTATTGTTAATTTATATTCTTAAAGTGTTTTGATATTTGTTTAATTTGTATTTTCTCTCATTTGCTGTTCGTTTATTTATCTGGTAATAACAATTTTCTTCACGAGTGTACATGCGTGGAAGTTCGCAGAGCCTATGTTCACTCCTGCCAAGTTAAAACGAACGTATTGTAGTTTTGAGGTTATGTTTTTTGGTATTAAATTTATAATGTTTATGAACAATATGTTTTTGTTTGTTTATTTATGTTTATGGCACTAACCTTCATTGAGTGACGAAGTACAGGTAGAAACACAACACGTCCTTCGAGGCATTTTAAAGTGTCAATAACACAAACAAAAAAGAGTCACTATCTCAACACTTTAACAAGGCACTTATCAGCGAAATCTTCAATCTGCGACAGCTAAGACGGAGCAAGTTAACGCACTCGATTCCACGTACATCATACAATTCATACACGGAAGAAATGAAATGTAGCATACAAAACTGGAAAGAAAACAAGGAGACCATGGCCGCGTTCCATTTGGCGATCACAACGATCACACTCACGACCTGGGTGACCATCTCAAAATCAGAGATCCTGCCTTACTTAGTCACGACCGCGGTTTTTCCCGTTCCACTTGCTGTGAGCGTTGCTGTCGTCAACTCAAGTGGAACGGAGTTTAGGATTTTCTCAACGATCACTTCGACCCACCTTTTTAGATGGGTCGTCATGGACGTAAGTCATGACGTTTACGCCGCGACCACAACGATCGCGGTCGCCATGTGGAACGGCTAAAGGAGCGTTTTGATCATTGTAATCGCCAAGTGGAACGCGGCCCATAAAGATATATAAATAGCTGTACCTATGTCAAATGAAGAAAAAATATGCATTAGAAAAGAAACCCCACCAGTGGCCCCACCTGATGCTCTTAATTAATTGTAATAATTCTGAATAGCTTTATTCTAAGGTTGGTTAACGATACTCGATAGATATATACGTAGGTACGTAGCTGTCAGTATGTAGGCATATTATTTTATAAGTGGTAAATGGGGTGAACAGAGACACAGGTAAATCGAGACAAAAATTAAGGGATTCCAACGTTGAAGGATTCTAGTTTTATAATTTGAATGTAATATTAAGTATATTAGTTCAACGTTAAAATCTCTTGTAAAATGTTATGTCCTGGTTCATCCTTGCATCTCTTCATCCTATTTTTTATAACACAAACAAAAAATATTTATGAAAATAACTTTATTTACTTGACCAATTTTTTGCACCAAAAATACATTTATACATCAGTAAATAATATGATCCTGGATCCTGTGGAATGATAAGTTTTAGCTGATTGCAGTAGTATTTTGAACTAAACTAAGTTTGACAGATTCTAATAAGAGTTTGCATAAATTTATCTGTTAAATTGAGATTTGAATATAGGTTCATCTATGTTTCCACAAATATTAAAGGATGAAAATTTACAGAACACAGCACTGTCAAATTTATTTAGATTTTACATTGTAATTACAAAAAATAAGCCGAAGCAAAATACATTATAAGTTTACAGTGTTTCTATTCAACTAAGCTAATTGTAGACAGAAAATGCAAGGCCTAATTAAAAACATTAATTAGTCAAAATGGTTAAAACAACAATGCATTTTATGTTTACAAATACCCTGGTTGTCCCTAAATAAGATTAAACTGCTACTTCTCTACCAGTATTTCTTACTCGTTTTTTTCATTTAATTTTTTTCCCTATAATGAAATGCTGCATATTATCATTACTGTCAACATTTAATTCTTTTCCCATTATTATTTTATTTATATTTTTACAACATGTGGAGCATTGCAGTCTTTTGCATTATAAAATTAATGATATTTTCTCTGTGCAAGTGGCATGTCATGAATGATACATTTAAATGTATGGTCCTGATTAAAATTTCTTAATAAAATTGAATTCAACCCCAACTTATTCAAATCTTTTAATATAATTCTAAGCCCTTCAATTGTTTTAACCCAACTGGTTAACGAGGGAAATGTTGAAATTTTGCCATTGGCATCTACATACTTCATGGACTTAATTATGGCTATATGATCCGACCATAATTTGTGATGCAGAGAGATTTGCGTCGCAGTGGTTCTTAAAAATTCACCGAATCGAAAATTTCCGTCAAGCAACAGTAACAAATCTGCGGTTTCCTTGCTCTCCTCTGGTAGTTTACCAGCATCTGTAGAAGGAAATAATATATATATAAATAATGTGTAAGAGAAGGAAAGCAACAATTATTCAGGCGCTTACTTTTAGGTGTTATGTTATGTCAAACTGAACAAGATGAAGATGGCAGATTGAGTTACATCCCTTAATAAAGACCGTCCTTAACAGCTTGATAGAGAGAAGTAGAAATGGGATTCCTCTGCTCTGCAGTATACAATCTGGGCTAGTAATAAGACATCAGTAGTCACTAGAGTTTATAAAACAAAGTTTGTCTGCTCATGATAAACTCAAAAACTATTGCACCGATTTTCATCATAATTAAATATAACACTATATTTTCACTATTTCCAGATTTTACTCACCTGCCATAAATCCAAGTGCTACGCCAACACTGCAACTAAAAGCTTGTGTGCAAATTTTAACCCGCATCTTGGGGACTAAATTAGGTAGTACATGATGCATGATGGTATTTTCTCGATTTGGTTGAAATATTTATGTACTTTCTATATTATTATCCTTACAATAACATAACCTTGTAGCGCAAGTTGTGTTCACATCAAGTAGGATGAAATGATGAATTGTTATTTTTTTTTAAATCCAGTTTTGTGAACCATAATAAAATAAAATAAGAGCAATTATACAAGTTGCACTAACATTAATACCACGAACTAACATATATATTATAAACAATTAATATTATTAATATTAATTATATAAAATAATCAATTGTGGTATTGGCCATAATAACATAAATAATTATTTTTTCCTTACCTGATTGCTTTGGTCAGACAGTTGTTACCAGCAAAGTACAATCTTTACTTGTACTTGGAATAGCCAATGTATTAATTTCAACTTCTACAACTGGTCTTGTAACAGAATCACTTTGTGGCACTGATTGTTGCAAGATGGGCATTTTTTCCTAGTTGATAGCAAACGGCTCGCCCCATATTATATGGGACCTAAAGCATACTAGCATAATATGGGTGTATGTACATCAATGCCTAACCTATTGAGGAATAAAGGTGTGATGGTATGTATGTATTAAATAATATACCTGGCAAGTGAAAAGTTGGTACAGCTGTTTTAATAAGTCTGTTTCTTGATCCATAATAAATTGCGGGAAAATGTTTGTGGCAAATCCTCTTGGTTTTTGTACACATAATCATGTTTCAATGTTTCCACTTCTCCACCAATTTTTGTAATCCATGCTTGAAACCGTTCTTGCTCAGTGTTAGGATTGGGAAAGCGGTGAAGGATTTCTCCTTAAAAGAAAAAAATAATTTAACCAAGTTTCTACAATAAAACTAAACAAAATCAAATCAAAACGAATTAATAAGCCTAAACTATGAAATGGGTTCAAAAGATACGGGTACTGAAGAAAATTTAGCTGCTTTATTTTATTTTTGGGATTTTCCAGGAGCAGTGCAAAAAACTGAGTCGAGTCGCGGTGGCGAGAAACATGTTTTGTATCTTATGAAAAGGAACATACCAATAGAAAGTTCAAGGTTAAATATACGTACCTTCCGAAAATCTGACCAAGCAGTCTCCACCAATGCCGATGAAACCACTTTCAAAGCAATTACAAGTATAAAATAATACTCGGTAACGCAGAAAAGTAAATTAATGTAAAAAAAGGCCAATGCGCATCAAAACACGGCAAACATCTTTGTTTGTCATTTTTTAAAAGGTGTTCATGAAAGTTGCCATCATTAAATAAATTGGAGTAATTTGCTACTATAAGCCAAATTTATTACTTTCACTGACGTTTTATTAGCAAAATAATGTAATTGTATGCTTCTGTGATTATATTTTATTTTAAAGTGATGTTATAACAAAATAAAAAAATATATTCTTTAAGAACCTAAAATTATTTTTAGTAATAGCAACATTGTCGATGGTCTTCACTAATATGCTTCAACTATCAGCACTATATGGCGCTAGGTTACCTATCACTACTTAGTAAATAACAATATAATACTGGTTATAGACAGGTAACTAGATCGCTTTTTTCGTTGGCTTGGCTCCTACAACAAAATATATGCATAAATATTACAACTTGTAATAAAATTATACCTGGAATATGCTGTATAGGAACTGCTAATTTAGACAGTCGTTTCTTAGGGTACTTATGTACATCTTGAAAATGATTATCACAGACTCGTCTGTTGTTATAAATAGTAATATAGTCCAATACAGCAATTTCACCACCAATATTTGAAATCCACGTTTTCAATTTCTCTGGATTTGTGTCTGGATTTGGGAACTTGTGTAGTGGCACACCTGGAAAATAAAACATCATTTATTAATTTATATACGACGGCGATTGCTGCTTAGTTGGTCAGTTCATCATCATCATCATGAGTACAACTCACAATCAAATCAAATTTTGTTCAAGTCCTGTAAGTGGTACTGGCTAGTGTTTGAATCATTGGGTTTGTTCTGGCACCACAATATATTAGTTAAATGTGTAATCATTCTTAATAGTCACTTAGTAAGTAATGAATAAGAAAAGTGCAATTCTAATGATGGATTGACTAGACATGTAAATTGTGGTGCATATAATACAATACAAAATAATTTATTGCTTCAGAGAGTACAACAAATAGTATACAAATACAAATGAAATCAATCTCTGATGGTTGTATAGTTCATTCTATATATGGACACAGCAATTTCTGGACTGAGACTTGCTCATATTCCAGAAATCAGTGATTTTTCAAGTCTCATATTTTACCATTGGTTAGTGTGGTTGTGATACACATGTTTAATGTAAGCAATACAAAAGTAAGGTAAACCGAAAATATAAGTAAACTTATTAGTTTATTTATGCAAGTCTTTATCAATGTTTCTGTTTCTTCTTATGGAACCATAACCGTCAGATGTTACTTAAGTGTTTGTAATGTAAGTTAAAGCTGTAACGATTCTGTGTAATGATGATTGTGTGAATCTGTGATTCAGCACAAAACAAGCTACGTATTGCAATAAAATTTACATACCATGTTCCCTGATCACTGGACATCCCGGTACACAGCAAGAATTTTGCGACATGGTTGAAGTTCACTGTTCACTTTTTGCAATTACGGGTCCACACTCTAAAAAGAGGGCCTATGCTCAGAGTTTTACAGTCACTTCACAAGTTCTTCAGTTTACGAAACACCGGCTTGAGCAGGATGCTCAACTCAACGCGGACGTTCAAAATGCAAGTATTGTAACGCGGCACAACAGCACGGAGGATCAAGGGATCAACTCGACGTGGATAGCAGATGCACTAACGAAACAACAAGAAAATATCAAAAAAACTTAAGGAAAATGCGCGACAGCTTATCGCAATCATACGCGGCTATTTGCAATTTGGTGTGTGTTACCATAGTGCAATAAAATTAACACCATACAGTTATTAATTGTAAACTATACATTACAAATGGAAGGAAGCAAAGAGTATAATAATATATAGGGAAAAGCGAGCCCTCTCGCACCTATTCTTGCCAATACATTTCGAAGCGCCATCTGAAATTTGCCCCCGACAATTATATTCGTGACTATAGATAGGTATATATATTATATGTATGTATGTATTATACTATAATGAAGTTTTAGTTTACTTAAGTTATCTTAAGTTTCCTTGGTTGCAGTTTAGTTTTAGAATTAATATTATAGTGGGAAGATATTATTTTCTGCAAATATATTCAATACACGACAAGAGTCCACCATAATATTAATTCTAAAGCAAAGTGCGTCCGCGCACTATACAACAGCCACCATGTCCACCATTTTGTAAATATGACATTTGTCACATGATTAAACTATCAGTTCAGGGTTGCCATTTGGGTGATAGAAATTTGCCCAGTCTTTGTACATATTTTCGTCAACATTGGATTTCCAAAGATTTTCTTTTCAGATCCAAAATCTTTTAACACCCAAGCATCACTTGCAATTGTGAAATTATGAAGATTTATTCAATTCGATATAGAATTATATTAATTATCTTTATATAAAGATTCGATAACCCCAAAATACGTTCCAAGAGCTAAAACTTTTTACCACGAATTGGGAAAGAGCCGGTATATATGACAACTCTACATCAGTAGACCTTGCCAGATCAGAAATATGGTGTCACTTCTTTGTAATAAGAAAATATTCACATATTTAATCTAAGCTTAATAAGCTCGCAAATATTTAAATATTATGGATGTAATTAATGATTAATTTAATTTAATTATTTATATTATAACTCTAGTAATACTGAACTGCCGGTCGCCTATCCTGACATCTGTTGGCATTTTTGTCAACTTTTTACTATCAACTCTTCGGGGGCATCTAGCA
Source organism: Subacronicta megacephala (assembly GCA_958496365.1). NCBI lineage: Eukaryota > Metazoa > Arthropoda > Insecta > Lepidoptera > Noctuidae > Subacronicta > Subacronicta megacephala. The sequence goes on along the minus strand of OY292539.1, from coordinate 8,695,219 downwards.
GATGGCTGTTCTGCAAATCTTTGCAAATTGATGAATGTATGAAACTGTCCCCCCGCTGGAAGGAAGGAAGGAATTTTACTTTTGTTTGAAGTTTCCACAGCATGGAGCATGGACGAAAGAAAAGCACAAAAAGTTAGGTAGGTACGAGAATTTTATACTATGACATTTGTCACATGACTAAACTTTTTTCAAATTATTTGCGGCACTGGATACATGTCCTTTAAGCCTCATGCAAGACAAAACTACCAGTTCAGGGGGCGTATTATCAACTCTTATTGCCAGGCAGTTTACGCCGTGAATTTAACTGCCTTGCAAATTCGAATTATGAACACAATTTTAAGCCAGTCAGAGGTCACGAGACACTTCAAGCAAACTCCTGCCCCGTTTCTATATCTATTTAATAGATTTAACACCATCTCACATACATAAGCACTAGCGGATAGTTTGACTTGACAGCTGTCAGTTATTATTATTTATATCAGCCCGGTTGATCCCACTGCTGGGCAAAGGCCTCCCTACCTTCCTGCCATTCCTCACGGTTTAAGGCTTTTACGACCCAATCTCAGTTAGGTATTATTATTATCTTCCATTTAATTTTGAACATATAATTTTTTTTTTAAATATTTTTACAAATAACATAAAATCATTTAAAAATATAAAAATAGTAATACAATTATTGTCCTTTATTTTAACTTTTTCATACATACAAGTTTTTATTTTAAGAACGGAATTAAATAAGAGATAATAATTTAGGAATATATAACTACTTAAAGAGAACTAAACTTTTTCATACTATTTTACATTTTTAAATATATACCGTTAAACCATGAAATTATGAACCTATTTTTATTTTATCACAAGATGTACAATTCATAATCACTTAATTTCAATTCAAAACCTTCAAAAAAAGGCTAAAACACCAATATATACAATACATAGCTTCTTTTCTAGACTTCATTTTAAAGTCATGTAGTCAGCTCCTTTAACGTAGTGTTGTGACTCTTTAAATTCACTTGCACACACATGATCGGTAAAACAACCCGCCTGTCTAGCGTGTATATAAAAATCCGTAAAACTGTGATCAATTAGTAAATACAAAGAAAAGATATTGATATCAATTAAGAATCGGATATTGTAGGAACCGATTTCTTTGACCCCATCCCTATTCTTCAATCTGTCAAAATTTACAAACGGTACAAGATTATCTTGTCCACCAGGTATTTGAAACCACTTCTTGACAGATGGAACTAGTGATTGCAGGAACTTAATAATGCGATTATCGATTCGATTATTGACATTTTGATTACTGTCTAGTATTGATTGTCGATTGTTTGGTTGTCGAATTGGCAATGGTGCAACGACGACTAATAATTAATAAATATGTATAATATTCATCTGACTGTATTTTTTTTTTTAAATATTCATTTTACATGCATTTCTTATCAAAAATATTGTTTAATTTATATTTTACTAGCTTTCCGCCCGCAGCTTCGCCCGCGTGGACAACACGATTTTTACTGTTTAGTTTTTTCCAATTCTGGCGGGAAATTGCAAATTATCCTTACATATCTTTCCGTTCGCGTCTTTGCTCGAGTAGACTACAAAATTTGCCTTTGCCTACAAAATATCCTTTCCCAAGATCTAGTCTATTTTTGTACCAAATTTCGTCCAAATGCCAACGGACTTTCATCTCCTATTTCATCCCCACACAGGTCGAAATTTTAAAAACGCTGGAACAAATTTTTACTTCTTATCAAGTGCCTAAATTCAAAGTTTCATCGTTTTATCTTCAACAATAACAACTCCCATACAAATTTTCATCCCTTATTTCAACCCCTTTTTTACAACAAAACGTAGCTTATATCTTTTCCCAAGGTCTCATCCATTTTTGTTCCAAATTCCATCAAAATCGGTTCCGGGGTTAAACTTGAAAGCGTGACTGACAGACAGACAGACAGAAAGACAGACAGACAGAGTTACTTTCGCATTTATAATATTAGTAGGGAAGTAGGGATTGATATTAGAGTGGATGCCATTTTCCGATACTGATTTAATGTCATCGTTCAAATTGATTGCAGCGAATACATTCGTTTCAATCACTAGACACGGTAGAATGTGGTAGAATGTACTTAACTAAATTTAATACGCTTAACAAAAATATTATTTTTTTTGGAAAATCCGTTACATTTATGGTATTATAATGTCTGCAAGGAATAATAATTAAGATAATTGAATAACATAAGGTAGATAATACCTTTATTTTGTTACGCATTTCAAAGTTAACTTTTACGTAATCTGGAACAGCTACGCTCTAAGGCAGTCTAAGACATCTGTCAAAAAACGGTTCTCATACTTCTCATATTGGACAAAGTACCTATAGATGGAATATAGCTAATCACTGCACGACACTCTAATCGATCTATCACCACAATATCAGGCTTATTAGCAACAATAGTCCTGTCTGTGATGATAGATCGATCCCATTACAATGTAGCATAACCATTTTCGAGAACTGGGTCGGGCACATACCTATAGTACGGTACCTCCGATTCCACAAGGTTATAATTCAAAGCAAGCTGCTGATGGATAATCTTGGCCTACAAGTGGCGACGAGGATATGATGAAAATATGAAACCAGAAAGAAAACAAGTAAAGGCTCCAACACTTGATGACACAGGCCATAATTCAGCCATTCCATGAGACCATGAATTTATATAGAGATGGGTCGATTCTAATCACGCCTTCGACTCAGTGATTGGAATTACATTTTTTATAATTTGAATTGATTCGATCGGCCGAACGACTTGAGTTGCTGATTGTCCATCGTTGAGTAGTGAGCCAACTTTTACAACAATTACCTCTGTCATTTCAACTGATTTTTTTGTTGTGTTTTATTCAACCATATTAAGTGTAAAAGTGGCGAAATAAATGTGATACTGAACTTATTTTTGAAATTCAAGTTGAATGATTCAAATTTAAAATAGCTGAGTCGACCCATTGCTAAATGTATATAGGGAAAAGAGAGCCCTCTCATGCCCATTCTTGCCAATACATTTCAAAGTGCCATCTGGGAGATGCCCCTGACAATTATATTCGTGACTATAGAGAGGTGTGCATTATTCCAGCAGGAAAGTAGCTCCTAGTGAAATGGGTAGTATGTATAATTTAGTGTGTGATCTGTTGTAAATATCTGCTATAAAATCACTTTAGGAGCTACTTTCCTGCCGGAGTAATGTACACTATAGTATCAGCATAATGTAATGAAATCTAATAGTGGGCGCACTCCTTTGTCTGCGTCGAAATGCCGACAATCGTCTAGACATTGAAAATAGCTTAGGGTTGTCACAAAAAATATTTTTCAAGGACTTACTTTTACTTTTTAACCCCCGACGCAAAAACTACGGGGTGTTATAAGTTTGATGCGTCTGTGTGTGTGTGTGTGTGTGTGTCTGTCTGTGCCATTATAGCTCCGGAACGGATGAACCATGATTTATCTCTTTAGAGATGTTGAACTGACAAATATTTGCGACATTTGTTGCTTGATGATTTTAATTTTCGGTTGTTAAATTTCACAATATAATTGATTCTCATCCTCACATACAAACGAATTAAAAATTGCAATGGGAAGCAATCACACGGTGGTGAAAATTTAATTTGAGTTAGACTATGGTTGAATATGGATTAATATTATGTTTGTGAAAACACCTTCGGAAATAATGCATTATTTTGGAACAAATTTGGTTACCATAAAAGGGTATTATTAAGTCAACCTTAAAAGATAGACCTATGCTGTTGCGGACTTTTTTTAGAACCTTTCAAGCGGAAGATTTCCGTCATACAATATTTTTGCATAACTTTAACCGTTTACGCAGCGCACGCAACGGAAGCGCTCAAAAGGAATATTTTTTTCCCGTTTTTGCAACATTTATCACTTGTGCGCCACTTATATTGGTCATAGCGTTATGTTATATAGCCTAAAGCTTTACTCGATAAATGGACTATAAAACACAAATATGAAATCAATTCCGACCAGTACTTTAGTGCGATCAAACAAACAAACAAAATCATAACAACAAAACAAAAATACAAAATTATCAACAAATTATAATATTATAAAATTCGTATATTCGTTAAAACCGTATCAAAATCCATTGGAAGGTTAAAATAATTTAGAAGTAAACGCACGGCGTCGCGGATAGCGACTTTGTTTACTAAGTAGAGATAATATTTATTTAGGTATAATAGGTTAGTAGGCACTTACCGATTCTCATCCTTTGGAAATTGATGAAATCTCAAGTTTTCACTATTACTTCTGTACGATGCCGACAAACAACCGTAAACTGCACATGTAGAACGCATTGTAAAAGAAATTATAATAAGCGCTAGCGCGAGCCAAACTTTCAGCGGAGTACCAGCGCGCACTACCGTCCGGACGGGACGCCTGCGACTAAGGGTCGGGGGGGCGCCGCTCTGCCCCGCAACCCACCTCATCGTTGACCTGTCTACGGCGAGTTGCCCCACTATTAGATTTCATTACACTATGGTATCAGTAACAAAAGTATTTTCTGCAAATCATTCAAAAAGGTTACATTCATTCTTACCTGACAAATAATGTGAAGGCACTGCTAAAACATTGAGTCGGTTGTTGCGATTACGGTCTCTGTCAGTGAAATGTTTTGCACAAACTATTTTCTTCTTATAATATTCGTAATCGGCTTCTGTTTCCAGTGTTCCTCCACATAAAGTTACCCACTCCTTAAATTGCACAGGATTTTTTTTATGATTGGGGAACCTGTGCATTACGGCACCTGTAAAATGATGTCCTTTTTAAATTAATTAAAAGCAGAACACTTTTTTGATAAAATAGCATGGCACACACAATAATATTACTTTACTTTCCATTTACATTTTTACATATACATAATTGTTTAGGTATTCTGTTGCAGAAGTCAGTAACAAATGCCTTATAATAAAACTTGTATGGCACTTCTTTAGAGCTAATAAAACATATTACAATATAACTATGAAGTGGTATCAAAAGTCTCTTACCGGTAGGTTTGCACCCAAACACGCATAATCGTGGCATTTTTATAGATTCTCTTCAATGTAGCACACAGTGAGAAAATCACAAAACAAAACAGCGTCTTTATTGCAAAGCGTCCAATCGCAAATTCACTTAGTTACACTAACCACAAATCAGCGTCCATTTCGCAATAATGTTACGGAACACGATGGACAATGCAAATTATAAGTAAATAACTTTCAAAAATGGTGGAGAGATATCTCAACTCACAAGAATAACACAAAAAGTTACGAGATTTTTTATAAATATGCTATGACATTTGTCACATGGTAAAACGTTTTTTTTCGTTAAATAATTTCACGGTCCTGGATACAAGTCCTTTAAGCCTCATGACAAAAACAACAGTTTTCAAATCTTAAATCTTTTTCTCACAGAAGCATCACTTTCAAGTATGAAATTACTCGATTAAGAATTATTTGATTTGATTTAGAATTATGTATGCCTCCGTTAGTTTTATCTCTCTTTATCTAATAGCTTTACATAGTAATTATACATACATACATACATATTATCACGCCTGTCTCCCATGGGGGTAGGCAGACTATGGATTTCCACTTGCCACGATCCTGGCACACTACTTTCGCTTCATCTACATTAATTAATCTCTTCATGCATGACCGTCGGTTTAGGGTGCTCGGTACCTGGCATTTTTAAGAACATCCGCAATTTGGTTGCGGAACGTTCGCCGTTGTCGTCCCCTTCCAACTCGTCCATCCGTACTAGCCATATATGCTTGTTTCGTCAATCTCCGTTCATCCATTCTCTCTACATGACCAAACTATCTTAACATACCTTGTCACTACGTCCTCTTTGTCTCCACAACGCTCCCTTATCACACTGTTTCTCACTCTGTCTTTCAACATAACACCACACATACTTCTCAAAGCTCTCATCTCTACAGCATTTATTCGGCTTTCATGTTTCTTCTTTCATGTTTATTCTGCCATACCCAACATTTATTTTTTATTTTTTAAAAAGCTTACTAGCAATGTGGGTCACACATCACTAGTATTCTTGTTATCCCCTCGTGCTAAGCTAAGTGCTTGTGTTAAGAGTGGGTTCACGTCGGTAGTGCAATGGTTGGGGTTCGAACCGCCAACCATATGATCGCAAGTCCGACGCCCTAGCCATTAGGCTACCGACGCTTCGGTATACATAATATGATAACTCTACATGAGTGGACTTTGTCAGATCAGAAATATAGTCGCTTTTTTGTAAAAAGAAAAAAAATATAGTAAAGTACTAGCGCATAATAAACATAAAATGTCAGCAGTATGAATATAATTACTTACCAGACAAAAACAATGAAGGCACTGCTAAAACGTTAAGTCGACTACTTCGGGTTCTATCACTTTCTGTAAAATGCCGGTCACACACTCTGTACTTCTGGTAATCAAAGTCACAGTCGAGACCACCGGTAACAATTTTAACCCAAGCTTTGTGTTGTTCAGGATATTTGTCAGGATTTGGGAAAATATGAAGTAGTCCACCTGTGAATAATAGATAATTATAAATAAAAAGGTTGAGTGTTTAAATGGGTCAAATCAAATGTTTTTATTTTAAATAAGCTTACAACTGCTTGATAGTAAATAGATTTATCTTATTCATTAATTGTGCACATTTTCACTGCTCTGACCACCTAGATTTCGGTAAGTACTTACTGCTTCACTGTTTAAGCTTCATCATGAAAAGATTTGAATAAATTATTTTATCTTGTATGTACTTACGCGTATTCGGGGGGCATCCAAGTGCACAACGTCTAGGCATCTTGATGTTGTTACACACACAAATTTAAATATAAAACAGTAATAATATAGTTAGTGTCTAGCTCATTCAGTGAAAATGTCTTGCTTTTCGTAATAATCACTTAAAACTATATCAAAGTTACAGAAAAGAGGAGAACCAAACTCAACGCAATTTATGAATACTAAAGTTTACTAAACACAAAATATCATGAATGTAGAAAACATTCATGATATTTGACATCCGTCACATTCAATTAAAAATTATACCTACTCTTTGAATAAAAATAAACAATCCTCTGAAATTGAATAGGCTTGTGTAACTCTTTACTGAATCGACTCACTGTTCCGAATCATTTAGGTGATCCAAAAAATTGGAACAACAAAAATGTATCATTTGTATCATTGGATCCGGACAGTAGGTACTTAGCTCTTTCTTTAGCGCGATCATATCGCTATGATTAGGGGAGGTGTCAGCGTGTCAGTGTCACCGATTAAAACTTCAAAGGACGCGTTCCACTTGTCGTTCACAGCGATAAAAGGACGCGTTCAAATTAGGAATATGCATGAAGTTTAAATTTGCCTAATATATTTTATTCCGGAATCGTAAACATACTTAAAGTATTATTGAAACAATATTTTGTTACATAAAAGGTGCTAATTATGCGAGCGAAATTCAAATTTACAAAACGCGCTGTCATTGTTCGAACGAAATGAAACGTCACGGGCCACGACATTGAATTTAATCACATAGTCGAAAGCTGCTAGAAGAGGAATTATCTAGGAAATATATTTTAATTTGTGTGTCATGAGCGATTTTCGTCAGTGGTGAGACTATATACGATGACTGAAAGAAGAAAAAAATACTTTATCGGGAGTAGTTCTGATAGTATTTTTGTATTTTGGTACTATGCAATACCGATAGAAAGGGTTTTTAGCTTCTTCCATGGTGAAATCTATAAGAATTAACCAAAACACCCGTAATAAACAAACACTTCGTGCGATGATCGCGGCCCATGACGTCATCCGAAGCGCGCGAAAAATGGCGGCGTTCAAACAGCTCAATTTTGGATATTTAAGTTGAATAATATTTTTGAAAAACATTTGAACATTCCCGGGAATAATTTTATTATATCTTCTATTGTGTTGTTAAGATGTATAGAATTAATAATTAAAAAAAAAAAAACGCATGCATGAAGATTTGTATAGGTTGAACTGTAGCCTTGTGTACAATAGATACGTACGCATGGCTACTTAACAAGCTATAAAAAAACCAGTGTAGGCTGGACTTGAATTCTGCGGAAAACCTTCACAATGAGGGGTCAGTCTAAACTGGATTTGTTTAGGTTGATGTGTAACCTAACTAAATATGTATGAAACATTTAACTTTTTTTTCAATACTTAAGTAAATAATTATAATATCTGAAATTGAAGTAGAAAGAGAGGTATTAGTGGAAGGATGACTAACACTGTTAGCCTCAAACTGCTGAGTCTTATCAGCAATGCAGTAACTTTCAGCTGAAATCATAAATGTACATGTTAATAAATAATAATAATACATTTTTTCTTTTTTTAAAAGCTTACTAGCAATGTAGCATATAACTAGCATTTTTGTTACCCCTCGTGCTAAGCTAAATGCTTGTGTTATGAGTGGGTTCATAGTGCAATGGCTGGGGTTCGAACCGGCAACCACATAATCCCAAGTCCGATGCCCTAGAAATTAGGCTACCGCTGCTGACTACTAAATATAAATACATTTTTTAAGACAAATAACTTGGAGAACCTTTGTAACTTGCCTGATTGGCAGACACAATTAATAGCAATCCGGTGTTCTCATGGCTAATGACCATCATTTTAAGTTAATAAGGGATAAAGAAATGAATTTTCTAATTAAAGAAAATTTCTAGTGAAAGAAAAAATCGATCTCAGGCAGGGTTTGAATTGGAATTTCAATTGGAATTATACAATACTATCGATAATATTAATCAAAGAAATTGAGTAATACTCTTGATGAAGACAAATACTATCGATAGTATCAATATTATTGGGTATTGATAGTATCGATACTATCACTAATAAGGTGTGTTTCACTGCAGTCACTGTCAATACTGTCGGTAGTATCGAGACTATCGATAGTATCGAGACTATCTATATTATCGGTAGTATCGATTGTTTGACAAATTTTCGAGGTCACGATAGTATTGACAACTTATCGATAAGCAATCGATAGTAAGGAAGGCAACACTACTTGGATTGGAATGACACTAATGACAGTGACAGCATAGATAGAGTGATTACGATTACGACGTCGTGATTGATGATATTGACTATTTTTTGTTATTATTTTTCCTTTTATTAATTTAATCAAAGTTAATTATTTTGTTTACACCGTTAAAACAAATGGATATGTTAAATATATTGATCGATCCCAAACATACACATAGTATTTGCTTCTTATGTTACAAACAAAGTCAAAATACCACTAATTTACGTGAAAACATTGAAATACATGATGAGTATTTTACTCTGAATTTAAGTTTATGGAACATTATGGAAAAGTTATTTCCTGGGCATGTAAGTATTATTCCATTGAAATGTGTACTTAGGCTCTAAAAGATTTTTATTTTCGTCCTGCTGCTGTAATTATTTTCTTTCGTTTCCAGGATCTAATACTGCCACAGGCCTGTGAAGATTGTACTGATCTAATCATTAAAATATTCAGCCTATTACAAAGAAAATATTTAAAAAATGAAATGCTTAATGAGTTGGTGCACAACATCAATGAAGAAATTGACATTAAGACATCTGGTAAAAAGACGAAAAAATACAAACTTCACGTTAATTTACCAACCTGTGAAAGTATTATTAATAATGCCAAGAAACCCTGCATCAGTATAGAATGCAAGAAATGTGATATGAAATTTAAAAGTAAAGTTTTACTTCAGTCACATGTTAACATTACTCATAAGAATACCAATCAAGCTGTTATCTGTGATATTTGTGGAAAAGTATTTAATAAAAGTGCAACTTTAAAAGTACATTTAGGTAGCCATAAGGAGAAGCAGTGTCCATATTGCTTCAAAATGTTGAAATCTCATTCACATTTCAATTTACATTTGAAAAATCATGATGCATTAACAAAAAGAAAAAGAACGATTAAATATCACTGTTGCCCCCGTTGTGATTACAGAAGTATTAATAAAAACACCCTTGAAGCTCATATAAACAAAGTCCATTTGAATGTTAGGCCTTATTTGTGTGAAATATGTCAAAAAGGTTTTTATAAAAAGAGCCACTTAACACAGCATTTTGTTACCCATGAGAAAAAAAAAGACAAAACTTGTGAAATCTGTGGTGATACTTTTATGAATGAAAAGACATTGGTTGAGCATTTGATGCTGCATTCTGGTCAGAAGCCATTTAAATGTGATGTATGCGGAGCAGACTTCATCACTTCTGGCCGGAGACTTGAGCACATGAAACGGAAACACATGGATAAGAATGAGTGTTGTGTTGTCTGTGACAAAAAGTTCAGTTTGAAAAAAGATCTGAACTCTCATTTGAAACATGTGCATGGTGCTGAAAATTATATTCTGAAGCTTGAGACAGAGCAAACTGAATTACAGGTTATTAGAGTTATAAATCACAAAAATAAAAAATGTCTTCAATAAAAAATAAAACTTAACTGTGTTTAGTTAGCTGTTCCAAACGGTTGTGCAGGTTAAGTCACTTTGAAGGGACATCAGCATGTCATGATTGTGCCGAATTTCATGAATCCCATTTTTCCGTATTATATAAAAAAAGGTTTAGATTAGTATGAAATATTTTACTTGAGCGTTTTTGCTACTCGGTGCTAGATGTCGTTAGTAGTACCTTTTTCATTTTTCGGGTACTAGAAGTTTTTGGTTACTAGAGGTGTGCGAAGAGGTAAGTAATTTAAAATAATCGACTAAAGTATAGATCAATCTTAAAGCAGTATTATCTCTGTAACTCAAAGGGTAAGTAAAACCAGAATGATTAACTGTGGCTTATATTTATTTTTATTAAAAAAATAAGGTACAAAAGGACATTTCTTATTTTTTAACAAAGATTTGTCAAATTCGCTTCTTTATCCTATAAAATAAATATACAAAATACGGCAGTGTAATGAGTATTATTAACTAAAAACGATTACAAAAATTTTTGTCATTTTTTAAAATCACCATGTGGTTTCTAGCTTTTCTTTATATGAAATAAAATTGGCTTTAAAATCTATTTTACTCTAAAAATGTCACAATTATGGGTTGCGTAAGTATACAAGGTTTTAAATATACGTTTTCTCTGAAAATACATTTATATTTTACTATTTCTAAGATCTTCCCGCAATAAATTATGACAGGTAATAGGAAAAGGAAATAATAATTTCTGTTTGCTCCCGTTCAGCGTCAGCATTGATTGTCTAGCTAGCGAAGTATATTAATTAAAAATAAGTAATTTATTTTTTATAACAATTGGTAACTATATTTCGGTAACTAAGTTATTTTATTACTAGCTTAAATTATAGGTATTATATTAAAAACAATAATGCTGCAAATAAACTTGATAACAAACAAAAATCGAATCAAACATTTCAGTCGACTTTTGATTTGATGGTAAGGCATGCCATTATAGTACATTTGTCTTATTCAAATCTCGTCTGATAGCAAGAATATAAGCAGGTTCAAGGCTATTAACAAACGTGTTTGTTACACTTACACCTATTCCATACTAATACTACGCGAATTATTATACCTAGTGATGGATAAGATATAAGGTATTTTAATGAACAAGCATTACACCTTTGCGAATGTGTCGGTCTTTAGTTACGCTTTTTAATAACTAGGTACTGCCATTAAAATTTACTGAAAGCGGGAAAGCATTCTTTAACCCTACTGTGTTATTATGGCATTGACACAAATGACAGATGTCAGAAAAGAAGAGAGGTGGGCTTGCCACTTACGATTCGACTAAAATTCGCGTAGTCCTAGCAGAGAGTACATCTTCAGTTCATTGTAAACCAGCGTGTTCGTTGGGGTAAGTTCATTTAGTATTGGTAGCCTCCTCCTTGGCTAGGTGGAACGTAGGCTTGACCACCGCTGCCGGAGCTGGATGAACCGCTTCCGTAACCGTTGCCGGACGCACTGCCGCTGCCGTAACCACCTGCTGGCGGGTCAGGGTACCGCGCCTCGCCTTCGTATGTCACCTGAAATGAAACCATTTTTGATACTAATAATATCATGGGCACTGCAGATCTGAGCTACAAAATGGGGACAGCGCCATCTGTTATCAGGTAGCAGAACTACATAGAAGTAATATAGTATTACCACAGTGTAATAGGCAGTGATAGTCTTGTGGTATTACCATTGGACTGCCATGTCAAAGGTCTCAAGTTCGAATCCAAGGCCTAAAAACCTCTGCCTTTTTGAAGTCATGTGCGTGTTAATAATAAATTATCACGCGCTTAAACGGTGAAGGAAAACATCGTGAGGAAACCTGCATGCCTGAGAGATATTCTTGACGGCATGTGAAGTCTGCCAACCCGCAGTAGGCTAGCGTGGTGGACTATAGCCTAATCCCTCTCGTTCTGAGAGGAGACCCGTGCCCAGCAGTGGGACAAGGTAATGGGTTGATGATGACAGTGTAATAGAGGTTAGTGGATCTAACTCACCTCCGCGTTGAATCCGTTCTTCCAGTCAGCGGTATACTTGACGATCTGCGTGCGACCATCGGGCAGGGCTACCCTGTACTCTCCCCTTGTGATGTCTCCGTCAGAAATCGCGTTGTGGCTGTAGTCGTTGCCATCTTCCGCCACCTGGTGGATTCAAAATACATTTAAATATGAACGGAACCTACTCTTTAGATCGAAACGAATCCAGAGACATTTTGTTGAAATGGTGAGTGTGGCGCGTCTGAGACCCAATTCCTCCCTCAGTCCGTTTCTTCTGCTTTTTTCCTTTCTCCTCCCTTTTTAACCCCCCAAAACGACGGGGTGTTATATAAGTTTGACGTGTCTGTGTGTGTGTGTGTCTGTCTGTGGCATCGTAGCTCCCGAACAGATGACCCGTTTTTGATTTAGTTTTATTGTTTGAAAGGTGATCCATAAGTAGGCTCGGCAACGCATCTACAACTCCTTTGGTATTGCAGATTTCCATGCACGAATATGACTACTTACCATCAGTTAGCTCGGCTGACGTTTGCCGAGCTATCCCATAAAAATAAAATCACTTGGTTAAGTGTTTAATTTTCTCGATCACTTTTTTGTTACTTCGTTTATATTCTTTTTCAAAAATCGAATAATTAATTTTAGCGTATGCGGTCAAAATCTGACCAGTAAATACCTACCTAGACGATGAGCTAAAATCAAACATCTATATGTACCTATAAACTTCTTTTCCTTTTACATAAATGTATTAAAAAATATATCCTATGACAACTGACCTGGTAGGAGAAGTCGAAGGGCATGCCAGGCTCGTGATGGTGGTGGTCCCCGTGGTCGTGGCCGTGGTCGTGGTGGTCGTGATGATCATGGTGCTGGAAAAAAGTGGTGAATGTTGATATTAGCTGTGGCGAAGTGAAACAGGTTTTTTTTGATGGGATAACTCGGTACACGAGCAGGCGAGCTACCTGATGATGAGTATTCATCGCCGCCCATGGACATCAGCAAAAGCAAAGTAGTTGCAGATGCGTTGCCGAGCCTATTTAGGGAAAAGGGAAGGAAGGTGTTTGAGGGAGGAATTGGGCCTCCAGCCCTCTCGCTCACCGAACGAAGTGCAGTAGCGAAACGCTACTACTCGGACGTTGGTCTCCTGCGTGTGTGGTACTTCCCCGTCAAGCCGGACCATTCATGCTGCGAACGGCGTGGCCCTACCACAACAACTTAAGGCATTTCCCCTGCCAGGAATTTGGCTTTCCTGGCAGGGGAAATGCCTTAAGTAGCCCACTACTTCGCTTTCATGGGCTCATGAAGAATGAATCAGAAACCCACAGATTACCACAGTTTTCAAGCGGAGCAGTACCTAGTAGTGTCTCGCTGGCGTGTCTACGTGCCACCATGAATGAGTCGGCACGACCGGGGATGTACTACCCCCCCCGGTGAGTGTGGAGCGCCGGAGGCCCAATTTCTCCCTCAGTCCCCTTCCTTCTCCTTTTTTCCTTATCCTCCCTTTTCCATTACAGGTTCGGTAACCTTCTAGCGATACTCCTGGTGTTGCAAGTGTCCATAGGCTAAGGTAACTGCTTACCATCAGGCGGGCCGTATGGTTGTTTGTCACCTTAGAGCACACATTCCTACTTTTTTTTTATGTTATCGCATGGGTGATTGTATATGAAACCGCAATACGTGAGCAAAACTCACATTTTATAGATTGTTTTTATTTAAGTATCGATAACATTTTATAGGAAACGAGAAATACATAAAATAATCTTCGACATTCACATTATAACAGATATTATACTGAAAAAAAAAATATTTTAAGTGAACATTTCTGTTCGTGCAACAATAAAATGTATATAAGGATACATTCTGTGAATATTTTCCGCTATATATTGGTACGTAAAAAAATATAAAATGTGATTCGAAAGGAACTCTCTTTGCTGAATATTCAAGATTATTAGGATGTGTTATACTTGCACAATAATTTGCGTAAAAACAAAAAACATTGCGCCCAAGGCGACACGCATAAATCTCCGATGGTTTTAAACCGATGATCATGAAATTTTAACAGTCGTTTACACAAACGCAACGCATAGCAACGCATGCCATGGTAGACACGGCTACAGGTCAATCTATACAAATCCAGTTTAAGCCGATATCGCATTGTATAGGCTTTTTATACAATATGAGGCCACAAACTTTAGTTTAGTAGTAGTAGTGCCTCGCTGGCATTATGATAGGGGAACTACCACCCTCCCATAGAATAGACGTCAAGTAGCAGTATGCATACTGTTGCGTTTCGTACTGTGAGCGTGGAGCGCCGGAGGCCCATTTCCTCCCTCAGTCCCCTTCCTTCTCCTTTTCTCCATTCCCCTTCCTTTTCCTTAAATAGGCTCGGTAATGCATCTGCAAGCCCCTTGGTGTTGCAGATGTCCATGGACGGCGACGGCTACTTACCATCGGTAGCTCACCAGTCACCTGCTCGTTTGCCGAGTTATCCCATAAAAAAATCTTGATTTGTATATCTCGAGGTGTAGCCATGTGTACAGATACTAATAAATTGTATCTTTAACTGTTCTTTTTTTTAGGTTTTTGCAATTATTTCGCTATGTAAAGGAACCAACTACAACGCAGACCTCGGTTAGTTTTGAAGCTCTTCGCTTTTATCATAAATCAACCTTCAGATGTTTAATTCTGTTGATGACAAAGGAGGTCTGATCAGAGGCTAAAACTTAATAATTATTTTAGAAATATTTATATTGGGGACACAGGTTGGCATGGGACACAGGCCTCCTCTCGGTGAGAGGGAGTTGGTAGATGTCACATGTCTTCGAATTTTTGGTTCTAAGACATGCCGGTTTCCTTACGATGTTTTCCTACTTACACCATTTTGGGAGCAGTGGTTATGAAATAATTTACACAAAGTAAAGCGTGGGGTCGAACCTACGACTCGTAAGTCCGCCACCACCGATCCATAGACTTACTGCAGCTTAACCTTATAGATGATTTAATATTTAGAAACGAATGAATTATTATAAAAATATTTTTCAACTTTTAGCAATCAAAATGAAAGAAATGGATTTGGGTAAATAAATATTTTAAAATACTATATCTTAGTTTTTTAAATACATTTTTATAATTTCTTATTAAGCCCAAGAAATGAAATCTTTAGAGTATGGAGAAAAATTGACGAGTAAGTTATTTTTTTACCTTTGTTTCTTTTTTTTTCTTTTTGCAATGTTCTTTGCTATGTTATTTGTTTATGTAGGTCTCGAGGAAGGTGAGTTAAATCCCATGGAAAGATGTACGTATTCTTTTTAATTTATTTGTTGTACGTAAGTCATTATATGTTTACGTATTCTATGTTATTGCTGATAGCTGTGCCCTGCAGTGTCACCCGCTTTTCTCTGCTTCTTAGTGCCGTAGCGTGATTTTAAATAGGTACCCTATAACCTTGCTTAAGAGTTGGCTTATCAAATACAAAAATAATCTTTTAAATCAGACTAGTAGTATCAGAGTTTAGCGTGTTCAAACAAACAAAATACAAAATAATAGGAAAATGCAGTAGTTTCTGGGATTAGCCCGAGCAAAAACTCAGCGCAGCGGAGACTTTAATTTTAAAGGAATAATTAATTGTTTTACTTTAATTCTAAATTCATAATTGATTTAACTCTAATTATTTTAAATATTGAAATAATAATTGTGTAAGATAAAACTACAGATCAAACTGAATTATTATAGGTACTTTCAACAACTACTTACTCAGAACAAATAGGAAAGTAAACAATATTTTTGTAATACTTAATGTTTTAAATAAGATGAGATCCAATTTTTCGAACTGTTCAATAGTTGTTAACTATTTTTAAGTGGTTTATTGAAAATAAAATATTCCAGCTTTGCACTGGCATTTATAAAATATCATTATCACACAATTCTCTTGTATATAGCCCGTATGGTCAACGAAACTGAGAAGGTCACCGAGGGTGATCAGAGTTCCGAGGAACTGCAAAAGCTGGCGCAATTCAACGAGCCTACAGGCAAACCATCTACTCGATGTACTACAGCCATGCCTCTGCCTAAATGTAAGAGTCATTACATACTTTAATAAAAGGTGACTGCCTCATTAGTCTAGTAGTTCTAAGCGCGGCTACTACGCTAGAGGTCCTGGGATCCCCAGGTTGAGCAAAGTGTTATAGGGTTTTTCTATAAAATTCTCAGTAGCAGCTCGGAGTTTGGATTAGTGCCCGGTTCATGGCAATAGGCTCGCTCCCTATTACATGGTACCTAAACAAACCTGCGAAATGTGGGTGCACATTAGTACACTTCTGCCTAATTGGATGGATTTTTGGATGTCTCTATGGGTTTGCGAACTTTATTAAAGTTTTAGTTATTTTATGACCGAATCGTTTGTAATTTCAAAAAAACAAAAATGGATTCTTTCCTTTCGGTAATTTAAGTAAAATTGGCTTACATGCATATTATGTAGACTATACTTTATTTTTAATTCGGGAAATAAAATAGAAAAGGACAGTTAAATTTTGTTAAAAAATATGGATAGATACAAACTATATTTCAATTTATTCATTTTGTTTCATGATTTTTTTAGTGAATCCATGGTTTAAACCAAGTAAGTGTTATTTATACATTATCCTTCTATTCATAACATAAGATAAAAATATACTAATGATTGAAATAGAGCCTTATTGTCCCACTACAGTGCAGGGGCTTAATATTATAATGTCATAATGTCGTAGTATTTAATAACATAATTATATCTTATTAAAATATTTTATATTCTTCTAATACCTATATCCGCTATAAACGAATTTGAATTTATGGAACTGCCTCAGTGTAGTGCTTCTAGGCGCGACTGCTACGCAAAAGGTCCTGAGTTCTATTCTCAGGTCGGGCAGTGTTATTGGGTTTTTCTATAAAGCTCTCCGTAGCAGTTCGGAGTTTCGAATTGTGACATCGGACCTAAACATACTGGTGAAATGTGGGTGTAAATTTGAACCTGAACCTCAAACCTGACCCTTTCGTGAATACAGGCGTAGTGGTATGATACGTTAACATATTTATGTACCTATATACATTATTTTTATAAAAATAGCAGGATCTAAGCTGCGGCAGTAAGGGCCCTAGAGAGAGCAATCTTGTAACAATACGGGCCGTACAGAAGAGATCTGATTTTTGTATCAAGCTTCAACAAGAGCGTCCTTAGATATTGATCGAGGCTCTTGGCCATTAGACAATTTTGGTTGACTCAACGATCTCTGCATCCACCTTCAAATTTGTCTAAAGTTTACTAGTAATGTGGGTTGTACGTACGGTACATTACTAGTATTTTTGTTCACCCCTTTTACTAATAATAATGTTACGAGTGGGTTCACATCGGTAGTGCATTGGGTGGGTTTCGAACCGGCAACCACATGATCGCAAGTCTAACGCCCTAGCCAATAGGCTACCGCTGCTTATCATTATTTTTATTTATTTTTTATATTTTGTTTTCAGGTTCCGGTTAGTACTTTCTTAGTCAATATAAAATATAAGGCAATATTTATATATGCTTATTTGTTATTATTTTTTAGCATTAAATATTGCAAAATGTTCACAAAGATATGAATTTTCTAATTAAAGAAAATTCATATCTTTTTGAAAATATATCAAAATTTCTTAGTGAAAGAAAAATTCGATCTCAGGCAGGGTTTGAACCTGCGTCTGTCTGGTTAAGTACACCAGACGCTTTGCCAACTAAGCTACCGAGCCTGTGCTGTCGAATTTCTCTTCCACATTATTACGTCTTCAGGCGACGTCAGCACCATCTATTGAAGACATTACTATGTCTTTCAACCAACACGACTGATGTCGAATGATGTTGCCTAACCGTATTTTGCTTATTTATTAATTTTTTTTAGCATTAAATATTGCGAAATGTTAGTCTTTCACTAAGAAATTTTCTTTAATTAGAAAATTCATATCTTTGTGAATACAAAAATTCAAAATATATAAATATATATTTTGAATTTGTGTATGTAATTATTGTAGAAATAAATGCTTATAATTTCTTTTGTTTTTTAGAAGACGAAATGGGTGGAAATGATATAGACTCGAATACGGGTACGTGTATTTTCATCCACAACGAAATATAGCATAATCTTTCCCACTGGTGGGACACAGGCCTCCTCTCAGTGAGAGAGAGTGGGCCGTAATCCACCACGCGGGTCCAGTGCGGGTTGGTAGATGTCACATGTGTTTGAATTTTAGGTTCTAGGACATTCCGCTTTCCTCACGATGTTTTCCTTCACCGTTTTCGGAGCAGTGTTGATGAAATAATTTACACAAAGTAAAGAGCTTGTCTGGCTTCGAATCTACGACCTTACCACTGGGCCAACCCGGCCCCACTTCGTATTTCATTCACTTCGAAGTTATTCGGCACAAAAGCAGTGATAGCCTTGTGATATGACCATTGGACTGCCAAGTCAAAGGTCTCGAGTTCGAATCCAAGGCACGCACCTCTGACTTTTCGAAGTCATGTGCGTATTAATAATTAATTATCACGCGCTTAAACGGTGAAGGAAAACATCGTGAGGAAACATGCATGCCTGAGAGATTTTCTTGACGGCGTGTGAAGTCTGCCAACCCGCAGTAGGTTAGCGTGGTGGACTATAGCCTAATCCCTCTCGTACTGAGAGGAGACCCGTGCCCAGCAGTGGGACAATGTAATGGGTTGATGATGAAGGCACTATAAGTGCGATTTTCGGAAGACAAGCTATCGATCGAAGTTTATTTTTTATTATTAAAAGGTACATTAATGTTGTTTTTGTTAACATTTTCAGATATTTTACACCATAAACCGAATAAATATGAGGCACCTTTAATGGGAAATACACCGAAGTTTTATGTTGATGACGAATGATTACTGCCTTTTATTTTATACTAACAAAAACCGCGTCAAGCCAATTCCCTAATTAAAAAGAAAATTGATTATTATAATTGTACTTATAACAATGTAGGAACAATATGACTCCACTTCAAAGAGTTTTAGGTGTACTTACTCCAGGCGTGGGGGCTGGTCCAGGTGTCGGCTGTACAGGTGGAAGGTACGGCCGCTGAGGAGTGGGGACCGGCCTGATGGATGGCGGGGTCGGTTGCTGAAACGTAACAGTTTAAAGATTCACATCCATACAAGTCCATTTAGTACCTAGTGTCGCACTGGCATGTCTACATGCTAGCATGAATGGGTCCGCACGACCGGGGAAGTACTTCCCTCTCACAGAATATCGACGTCAAGTAGCAGTATGCATACTGTTGCGTTTGGTACGGTGAGTGTCGAGCGCCGGAGGCCCAAGTTCTCCCTGAATCCCCTTCCTTCTGCTTCTCTCCTTCCCCTCCCTTTTCCTTACATAGGCTCGGCAAAGCATCTGCAACTCTTTTGGTTTTGCAGATGTGCATGGGCGGCGACGACTACTTACCATCAGGTAGCTCGAAAACTAATTTCCCGAGTTTTCCCATACAAAAGAACTAGTCTATTCTAATCCATACTAATATAATAAATGCGAAAACAACTTATGTTTGTAACGTTTTCATGCCTAAACCGCAGAACCAATTTTGATGAAATTTGGTATAGTAATAGATTTGACTTTGGAGAAGTACATGAACATACCTTTGTCTCAAAAAATAAACGGTTAATAGAATTTAGGACCGCTAAGTATTATTTTATAATTCTTATATTTGCTTCATTACTAAATTGGTCAAAAGTCCGAAATCGAACCCAGGACGATTAAACTATCCCAAAGTCGAGCAATGTACCCATTGAGACTTTCTATTAAATTCTCCGTAATTTGGAGTAACTAAAATAAAATCGAATCGATCCTATAGAAACATCAAAGATGCTAGATTTATTTTTGTAAGAAGTTTTTATTATTTACCTTATTTCCATTATTATTGGTGGGGAAGGGTATGGAGGGGGGCTCGTAGTTGTACCCCTTGCTGGGGGGGAGGTACTCGTTGCCTGCTGACAGCGCCATCACGAACAGCGTCGACGATACGAAGCTGGAGAGCCACATCTGGAAATAATACAGAAAATATTTTTTTTTAAATAAAAATTACTAGCAATGTATGTGTGATTGCCTCATTAATCTAGTGGTCCTAAGCATGACTGCTACGTTAGATGTCCTGGGTTCGATCCCTAGGTCGAACAGTGTTATTGGGGTTTTCTATGAAATTCTCAGTAGTAGCCCGGAGTCTGGATTTGTGCCCGGTGAATGACAATAGACGCGCCCCCTATTACATGGGACATACCGGCGCGCAATATGGGTGTACATTAGTACACTTCTGCCTAACCCTTCGGGGATACAGCCGTGCTGGTATGGTATGTTATGTTATGTTTCTAGTAGTCTGGTTCACACATTAGTAGTAATTTTGTTAACCCCTCGTGCTATTTAGTGAAGAGGCTGATGAAACGCCACTTCACCTTCCGGAGGAATGCGGACCGTTGACACACAAGCGTAATACGCATCTGGGGAAACATGTCTTAACCAGTGCAGTTTATAGAAGCTGCAGGGTTTAGCGGTTAATATCTTCTTCTTCCAAATTACCAGTTGTTAGTCTAACGTGAAAAATTGAATAGATTGTAATCATCATGAACCCATCGTCCTACTGCTGGGGACGGGCTCTCTGAGTGAGAGGGATTAGGCTATAGTCCACCACGCTAGCCTACTGCAGGTTGGCAGACTTCACAAGCTGCCAAGGTATCTCTCAGGCATGCAGGTTTGCTCGCGATGTTTTCCTGCACCGTTTAATAGGTACGCACATGACTCCGAAAAGTTAAAGGCTTTGGATTCAAACCCGAGGCCTTTGAATTGGCAGTTCAATGTTCATATCAAGAGGCCATCACTACATTTTTCTGCTCTGCATATAGGTATTGTACCTAATGAAATCACTAAATTGAACCAACGAACAATCATCGAATGTTGATATTTATGACATTGAGTTATTAGATAGGAATTATATTTTGATCAATTTTCATGTAGGTATCAGAATTACCTTCTTATTGTCTCTTATTTCGTATTGTTTTCTCTGAAATATATTTAATACAAAATATAATATACCTGAAAGATATTTACTTAAATAGGACTCGGCAAATGATGACCTTAAATGCAAATTTTGCATTTACAATTTGTGCCAAAGCCTTTGTGCTAACACAATTGTGCCTTATTATGTATGCTGTGAATTGCCTTATAATCGAATTTATTACAAGTTTGACGTCACTACATTATGATCATTTAGTAGTTTTTTGTGTAACTGACTGACAGACAGTAGGACCAGTAACATGAAACAAAACATTCAACATAAACTTAGCATACAATGCTCTTTATGGGAATTTGTACGGATAGCAAAATAAATCGAACTGTTGGAGATGAAATTTACGACTCGGTACATGCCTTTATTTGTTGCAAAAAAGCACAACAAGATCTTACTTAAATAATTACTACGCAAAGAGTTTTTAAAGGGCTGTACAGTGGGCTAAATGATTCCGATTTTGTTCTTCTTATTATTTAAATGCCTTTGGTTATATGACATCTATGTGATTTTTTAAAGAAACGAATTAAAGTTTGCTTTTTCAGGTTTAATAGTTCGAACGTAAAATATTATTTTTTTATTTCAACTCTTATGGTCGAAACTACTGAAACGGGTTTAATATCTGTTGTATCAGTTTCTAGACGATTAGCAAATAAAATTTGTAAGTGGAAAGAAAACTGCTTGGCACGGTTCATATCGAGGCTTGCCGAAGCGTATTTGAAATGCATCTTACTTTTTTTAGATAAAATATTCCATTTGTAACGGTCAAGGTAATTGCAACAGCGTTCTTTTGAAAATATAAAAATGGATAATTGTCAATTTATTCTGACGACCGTACATAAATGCACAGAATGCATTTGATTGAACGCGAGGTACAGTCGCGCACAGTATGTTAGGTATGCTGTGTACAGTCGTAGCCAAGCGTAGTTCTGTAGATCGAGGCCGCCCCACCTCCCTCTCGCTGGCACAACCAAAGTAAAACACTGAAGTATTTCGCGGTTTACCACGCAAATTAATCTAAATTGTGACCAGAAAATAGGTCTCAATGGCGTAAATTCCACATTTAAAATCGTCAATAGCCTCGAAAACTATTTTCGTGCAATGATATATTATTATTAGATGCGCCATGTTCCTAAACAATTACATTTAAAATTGAATCGCGCGACACAACTTATCGCATATATCTCTCAAGGCACCATAGGACGGTGAACTGCATATATATTACATAGTGTTTGCAAATTATTTAGTTTAGTTTGGGGCTAGCAACGTAGGTATCTACCTCTTTTGAACTTCGACTATAATATAATGTCATTGCAATTCATAAAATTTTCCTTGAATGATTTCGCTACAGATACAAGACAATGAATACTTAAGTAACAAGTTTATTTCTACTGTATGACTTCTATAGGTAGGTATATGAAAAATATATATTACTATTAAATTTCAGTTTTTTCTGTGTATAACTTGAACAATTATAGACGCATGAGAATGACATTAAATTAATAAAAAAATTGTGTTTTAGATTATTTAAAAAAAATACTGATTTCCAAGCCCAATTATTCGTGCAAATGTTATTTTCTAGATTTGAAAAACAGGCTTTATATACGATCAAATTCATGGCCTCAATGTACAGTTATATGCATGTATGTATGTGTGTAAATATTGTATGTAGGTATATGAATTATGTACAGACAATTTGAACATCGCATACACGTTTCTTGGCTATAAATGGTAGAGCGTGACAATTGCTTGCAGTTTATCTGTAGTTAAAGTTTCGACGATGAGTGGATCCGCGTGATCACACGATGGGTGCTGTCTGTACAATATATAGCTTTAGTTTAAGAGCTGTTAGATGCGGTACCTACTTAAGTACATATATGTGTTACTTGTACATGCTGGACTGAGTTCTTTTGAACTTTTTCGGAAAATCGCTATTAGTATTAAGCTACTAATGTTCTGCCTCATTAGACTAGTGGTCCTAAGCGCGACAGCTACGGTAGAGGTCCTGGGTTCGATCCCCAGGTCGATCAAAGTGTTATTCTCAGTAGCAGCTCGGTGTCTGGATTTTTGCCCGCTTAATAGCAATAGGCTCGCCCCTTACATGGGACCTAAACATATGCCTAGTTCCTCGTAACATTCAAAATTGAATCTATGCTGAATTCCTGATATATTTATTAATTTCGTGCTCTTAAGCGTAACTTCTATCTTTTTGGCTAGCGCGAGTTCGAGATTTTGGCTTTGATTGGCAAGTCGAGTAGTGTGGTTTCAAATAAATTCTTATGTAGCAGCTCGGAGTTTGGATTTGTGGCAGCTAACTGGCAATAGGCTCGCCCCCTATTACATGGGACCTAAACATGTATATATTGTGAAAAGAATAGGAATACGGACGTGATTGTGTGTTGTGTTATCTTTAGCATACCGTGGTACAACAATACACCTCTGCCTAACCTTTTTGGTAATACATTCGTGGTGGTATGTATTCAGGTAATCATTGCCTTCAAATCTGAAAGTATCTAATTCTGTCAAGTAATATTTGTGGCGCGTTTCTTAACGGAACAATAGTTGTGTTGTAACATCTTCTCGCGTGGATGGAGAGTCGCTCATTAGGAGCGGGTGAGGCAGGGTCTGACTGTAAGCGGAGCGATTTTCGATGCTGATAATCAATTTTTTATTTAGTGTCTGCCAGTGACTAGGTAAATGACGTCACAAGATGACACAACTTGCAAGTAATGACAAATAAGCAAACGGGCTGTCTTAGTTCCCTTTATTCTCTTAGATGTAGTAAATAGGTACCCACGTAAGGAATCTTAGTACCTATTCTGTGTCTGATTTTTTTAATAGTAAAATAGAAGCTCTTGGTACAATTTGTCTAGAAGTAATTTTAAAAAACAATCATTAAATTCAATTTTAATCGGGTAGGTACTTTTTAAGTAATTTTTAAATTTATTGCTGTAAATATGTTCCTTAAGAAATTTATTTTTCGAAAAGATTGTTAAATTAAATAAATAGCTACCAAAAAAAATGGAAAATACTTTTTTTAATAGATTGTCTTCAGTCCAACCCGCTTCCCGCTATCTCTAAGACCACACCCTATTAGACTAGTACAATAGATATTCTTCATTAAGTCACAAATCTTCTGATAAAGCCGCTCATTGTAGTCGCCCAACTGTGAACGAACGTGCTCTATTGTTTTACAGCTTTTAGCCCACGACTGGGCAAAGCGCACGTATTTATAGATTGGTAAGAATGGAGGGCAATAATGGTTAAATGCGAGTCTGACTCTCATTCCCTCTCTGTGGCCCATTTTGTTGTTAAGTGGAACCTCTCTTCTAGCAAAATTCTTCGTCAACGGGAAGTTCATTTTTTTTTATTGAACATAAATAAGTTCCGAGTCATGAGAGGAGACCCGTGCCTAGCAGTGGGACAATATGAGAAATAAGTTCAGAAGATGCGGTGCGTTATTAGGAATGATAGATTGAGAAATAGTGTGACAAGACAACGGACTGGAAGTTGATGTTGTGATACGAATTGAAAAGAATATTATGCTGAGATGATTTGGGCATGTTGAAAGTGAATGAAAGATGATTAATAAAAGGAATTTATAAGGCGAATGTCAGCGGCAGCGTCGAGAGGTCGCCATAGGAGGATGTACACTGATCTTATTAAAGAGGACCTCCAAAAAGGTCAGGTTCATAGTAGTTAAAACCGGTTAATGTGTATGATAGGATCTATGAACGTGGAAGAAAAAAAACCCTTTAAAATGGTTGGGCTTCGCAACGACTTATGTACGCGTGCCGTGAGTTAGGACAGGTCCACTCAAAGCTCCTATGGCTCTGTCTTCAAAAGGCCTGTTCAGATTTTACCCTACATTGTGAAACTCGCATACCTATTTAACGATATTACTATCTGTCTGGACTTTAAAAGAGACCATGACTCTCTTCAAAAGTTTATTTCGGTGTTTCTTCTCAGACGTCGTTAGATAGGAAATGTCGGCGCCATCTAGTTTAAAAAGTAAAACTGTAATTTGTTAAAAGGTCTTTAAAGGATAGATTTACAGAAATAAATATAATTTATCTTTAAAAAGAAGTATGCAAGAGAGTGGCGGTCTACAGTTTCTGCCTACCCCTGTGGGCAAAAGGCGTAAGTGTATGTATGTAGGTTCAGAACATTCAACCCCCGGGCGTTGATTCTTGAATGTATTTCAATTAAGTTCCATAGCACGCAGACGACCTATCGCGTACAGTTTACGATGACATTTCCACGCATACATTCGCTAGGGTTATCACAGCTAGAAATTACCAGCGATCCGAATGTATCACCTTTGCAGACATCATCTTCCTAACCTTTATTAATCTACTAGCTTTCCGCCCACGGCTTCGCCCGCGTGGTTTATTGGCTTTTCTATACTAAAATATGTATGTATTATACATATAAACCTTCCTCTTGAATCACTCTATCTATTAAAAAAAACCACATCAAAATCCGTTGCGTAGTTTCAAAGATTTAAGCATACAAAGGGACATAGGGACAGAGAAAGCGACTTTGTTTTATACTATGTAGTGAAGTGATGGTAAGTCTGCTTCTAGTATTCTAGTAGAGTATCGGTAATTTAATTGTTAGGCTTATTTTTTATAGGGTACAAACGAGCAGGCACATCACCTGATGGTAAGCGATGACCGTCGGACACCCGCATCACCAGAGGAGTCACAAGTGCGTTGTCGGTCTTTTAAAAGGGTGTGGGTCCTTCGGTCTCCTAACTCACTCAGCGTAACACAAGAGTCACAAGTGCGTTGTCGGTCTTTTAAAAGGGTGTGGGTCCTTCGGTCTCCTAACTCACTCAGCGTACCACAAGAGTCACAAGTGCGTTGTCGGTCTTTTAAAAGGGTGTGGGTCATTCGGTCTCCTAACTCACTCAGCGTACCACAAGAGTCACAAGTGCGTTGTCGGTCTTTTAAAAGGGTGTGGGTCATTCGGTCTCCTAACTCACTCAGCGTAACACAAGAGTCACAAGTGCGTTGTCGGTCTTTTAAAAGGGTGTGGGTCCTTCGGTCTCCTAACTCACTCAGCGTAACACAAGAGTCACAAGTGCGTTGCCGGTCTTTTAAAAGGGTGTGGGTCCTTCGGTCTCCTAACTCACTCAGCGTACCACAAGAGTCACAAGTGCGTTGTCGGTCTTTTAAAAGGGTGTGGGTCATTCAGTCTCCTAACTCACTCAGCGTAACACAAGAGTCACAAGTGCGTTGTCGGTCTTTTAAAAGGGTGTGGGTCCTTCGGTCTCCTAACTCACTCAGCGTAACACAAGAGTCACAAGTGCGTTGCCGGTCTTTTAAAAGGGTGTGGGTCCTTCGGTCTCCTAACTCACTCAGCGTAACACAAGAGTCACAAGTGCGTTGTCGGCCTTTTAAAGGTTTGGGCCTCCGGTATCCTCACTCATTCGGCGAAACACAACGTAAGCGTTGTTTCACGCCGGTTTTCTGTGGGGCCGTGGTATCACTCCGGTCGAGCCGGCCTATTCTTGCCGAAGCATGGCTCCCACATGGTGGAATTTTTGCCCAATCACTGTTGGGTGGACGGCTTCTGGTAACCCATCCATTGACGGACTGAGGCAAGCGCAGCTTAATTTTTCAGATTGGTTTATCAGCATAGTTATTATCTAGCTACGAGTACCTTCCTCACCTTTGCAGACAATGGAATGTAATTTTGATTGCGAAAATCATTAAATTGGTGAATGACGCATTGGGAAGTGAGGTCAATGGGAAGTATTTTATAGTTTATCATTTATTTACGAGTGTCGAAATACAAGGCATAAATGGTCGTCTTTTTATTGCATTGACTTAGAAGCATGTTCTTTGATCTGCTTTAAGGCACTGAATATCTACGTTATCATTATCATTAACCCATTATATTGTCCCACTGCTGGGTAGAGGTCTCCTCTCCTTAAATCAGTCCTACGTATTTGTTATTCATGGAAACTTGATATCACCGGACCTTCATGTGCAAAAGGGATAGACAATATGATAGGATAGATAATATATGGACGCACTAGCTTTCCGCCCACGGCTTCGCCCGCGTGTTTTCTCATACAAACTTTTATCCCCTATTTTATCCCCTCGGTGGTAGAATTAATCAAAATCCTTTCTTAGCGGATGCCTACGTCATAACATCTACCTGCATGCCAAATTTCAGCCCGATCCGTCCTGTGGTTTTGGGCTGTGCGTTGATAGATCACTATGTCAGTCAGTCAGTCACCATTGAGTTATATATATTTAGATATACAAACGGACACAAAAGTGATCCTAGGGTTCCTATTTCCATTTTGAGGCACGGAACTCTAAAAAGACAAACCCTGGCCGCATTCGTTTGAAATGTAATCAAACCATAGTTACGTTTAATTACACAATTGTAATTACTATAAAAGTGAATAGGTAAGTAATTCGTAATCGCATATTGTCATGGACATTGTACGGGTTATCGACTTATATGGTGTTCTTGCATGGGTGTTATAATTGTATGGGGCATGATATAAAACATAGATGGCATTTGTTAACAAATTAATATCAAAATATACACGATTAATAGTAACCTAAAAAATATTTGCCCACGCTTACACGTACATATCCTATCCTATCCTATCCTACTTCCTACTATCCTACTTTCCTACTAATATTATAAATGTGAAAGTTTGTGAGGATGGATGGATGGATGGATGTTTGTTACTCTTTCACGCAAATACTACTGAACGGATTTTAATGAAACTTTACAGTAATATAGCTTATACATCAGAATAACACATAGGCTACAATCTATAAAGATTTTGTGTAATTTTGGCCATCATTTTACGATAAGTATCAAGTAAATCGGAAAAAATCCTACCCTCTGAGAGCTATTCTGGCGTGCGATAAACCGTTGAAGTTAAATGAAGATAATGTATCGTACGAAACAAATCATGTAACATAGTTTACAGCAGCATATTGTAGTGATAAAATTTTATATGGATAGTCTGTAGCCTGGAGAAGGACATTGGCTACTTTTTTATCAACAAACCATGCGGGCGAAGCCGCGGGCGGAAGCTATTGCCTATATATATTTTTTTATTAGTATAATTCCTTTAATTACTTTTAATACCTAGGTACTTCATTTTTTAACTGCCTCTTTAGTCTATTAGTCATAAGCGCGACAACTGCGCTAGAGGTCTTAAATTCGATTCCGAGGTAGAGCTAAGTATTATTAGGTTTCTCTATGAAATTATCAGAAGCTCTCGCGAACTGTGGGCGTACCTAAGAGTACATTAGGAGGTACACCTCTGCCTAACCCTTCGGGCAATAAAGTCATGATGGACCACTTAAGCTAGGTGCAAGGTATCATTTCCCGCCTGGTTCCACTTATGAAATGGCGCAGCATATTATTTTCTTCCATTAATACGTGTATTCACTGCCTTTGCAATCATATCCTACTCTCATCCTTTAGTCTCGCGTTTCATCCGTCTTCATCACTTGTCTCTGTTACTGGCGCCACTTTCAGACATCCTCTAATATATTTAATAATATAAAATCAATCGTAGCAGCCCTAACTACTGCAATAATCATAGTATAGCATAGCAACCTTTCAACTGCGGGCCTGAGCTAACTAATTAAGATTGTATCTGTTACCAAAAATTGACTATTGTATTTCACTGTACATTTCGAAAGTGTCATACTACATCGTTATTTATACATGATAATTTTTAATTAAATGTTTATCTTTCAAGGGATGAAAGTAGACTTGATTTTGGACATCTTTTTTATGAGATCGCTCTGAAACAGGGCGCAAACCTATTCCACTCACTCTTTGATAGTAAGATAGATGTTTGAACATGTTTCGTCGTCAATGGGAACGCAGGGTAAGAAATCGCAGTTTTTTCGTAAAAAACTGCTATGTTTCAAACATCTATCTTACTATCCAAGAGTGAGTGGAATAGGTTTGCAACATGTTTTGCCGAACGCGGGGTTACAATAATCGGTGTTGGTTACATACTGAAAGTTATTTATTAGTATTTATTTTACAACTACTTTCATCCCCTGAAAGATAAATAGTAAATTTAAAAAAATCGTGTTTAATATTTTTATTTTTTTATTATTTTTTTATTTAAAAAAAAGCTTACTAGCAATGTGGGTCACACATTACTAGTATTCTTGTTAACCCCTCGTGCTAAGCTAAATGCTTGTGTTACGAGTGGGTTCACGTCGGTAGTGCAATGGGTGGGGTTCGAACCGACAACCGCATGATCGCAAGTCCGATGCCCCAGCCATTAGGCTACCGCCGCTTTAAAATTAAAATATTGGTTTACTGGTAGCAACCGCGACTGAGAGTAAGGTCCTAAGTTCGATTCCTAAATTCTAAGCCGAGAAAAGTGTAATTAGGCTTTTCAATTAGCAGCAGGTGAGCAGCAGCTTGGATATAATTGTTCTCTGTTAATGGCAATAGGCTCGATCCCAATTACATAGGACCTAAAACAAAAATTAACGATTTGTATATGTGGTACGTCATTTCTGCCGAACCCTTTGCGAAAAACATG
This sequence comes from Subacronicta megacephala, assembly GCA_958496365.1. NCBI lineage: Eukaryota > Metazoa > Arthropoda > Insecta > Lepidoptera > Noctuidae > Subacronicta > Subacronicta megacephala. The sequence goes on along the minus strand of OY292539.1, from coordinate 8,665,088 downwards.
CGCGATGGTCATGAATCATTACTAATTACTATTCCGTCTTTAAAATTGGTCCTTAACCCGTCAAGCGGCATATTGTAGACACAATGCAAAATCTATTGTTATGTCCTCATGAGGAAACTGTATGCATTGACGGGTCATATAGTTTCATGAGTAACATTTTTTTTATGTACAGTGATAGTTGTATAAGTAATTACAATTAAATCAAAAGTATCTTATACGAGTATTTACATATTTAACATTCCAAAAAAAAAAAAACAGAACGAAAAAAAAAACAGTGGGCGCGACTAGGCGTCGAAGTTTTCCTCGGCATCGCTGTCGTCTGGCATCGTGCCCAGAAGGCTGGCAGCATTACCACGTTGAATGGCAATGCTTATACGCTCCCCTAGGAATAAGCCAGCCCTCTGATCACGCGAAGCGTCGACCGAATTAAATGGAGTGAATTCATTTTACCCGAGTTCCTATGTAAGCATCAATTGCCCAAGAGCAGTCACGACTCGAGTGACAGCGGGTTGCAATTCTAGTGCACTAAGTGGGGCACTACCATTAACTTTCTAAATGTTAGGAAGATCGCACTTTGATTCCTACGTTTAACTTGTAATGGGTGTTTTGTTTCCTAGTGATATTATGGTGTTTGTTGTAGAAGATCTGGACGAAACTCCCACATTGGTAGTTTTTAGGGTTCCGTGCCCAAATGGTAAAACCGGGACCCTGTTACTAAGACTCCGCTGTCTGTCTGTCTGTCCGTCTGTCACTAGACTGTATCCTAAGTGCGACTGCTACGCTAGAGGTCGTGGTTTCGATCCCCAGGTCGAGCAAAGTGTTATTTGGTGTTTCTATGAAATTTTCAGTAGCATTACGCCTGTATTCGACGAAGTTTGTTATGTTTAGGTCCCATGCAATAGGGCGAGCCTATTGCCATTTACGGGGCACATACCCAAACTCCGAACTGCCACTGAGAATTTCATAGAAAAACTCAATAGCACGCTCGGCGTGGGAATCGAACCCAAGACCTCTTAGGACCACTAGACTAATGAGGGAGTTATTAATTTACTAATTTCCAGTTAATAAATTACTGAATTCAAACTTATCTCTCGGACCTCTGAATTTTAAAGATTATGTATAGGTATGTATATGACCTCTTTGGAATCTGATGGGTTTTTTATCATATCACTGTCAAGGGTTCTCTAAAATTATAATATTCAATTTGCTCGTGTGTGTGTGTGTTTGAAGCTATAAATTGTGTGAAATAATTCATAGCTCTTTTAACCTAATTATTACTTCCATTGTTTTTGTGAGAATAACCCATCGGCGACTGTCACACGCAATTTTAACACTTACCACTTGCGAAATAACGTTTAAAATCGTTGCAGAGATATTTTTTATTACTGTATTATAAATTAATGAATTAATTAATACCCTATTGTTTTAACAATAGGGCATAAAATCGAGGGTTTTCGAACGTTTTCAGTTACAAAGCAGATTTATTTTTATGTGAGATATCAGGATTAGGTAAAAATCTGTGAGATTTATTCGCTAGTACGTGTTTATCATTGCGGCGTAATCTTTGGGGGTATGGGCAGAGATTGTAGAGATACGGCATGAGACTATGTGAGAATACAGGGAAACATTGATTATAATCTATCATTTTTTGTATTCTGATAATTGGTTGAGGAATATTCTGAGGGCCATTGGTAATTATATATTTAGCTTCTTTGCTTCAACAACGTGTTATCTTTAAAAGCAAAATTTAACAGTAGGCTATTTTTTACTTCAAAAATAACTATGAAAATGAAACACAGGATGTCAAGCTAACCAGGTATTCTTGTGACCAATAGACCAGTGACGAATTTTATTATTACATTCCTATCAGTAAAGGTACATACATAATTATAAACTATAATATATTAAAGTGCTCTTAAAAATATATATATACCACCCATATTAATGGAATACACTAGATAAATAAATATGTAAAGAGCAGTAGATTAAGAGGTATTTGATACTTAAATCCGTCAGTTGCCTTAACCTTAAACTAAATTATGTTCTAACATACCAATTACAACAAAAAACTTACCCGCGAGGCAATGTAAGGTCAAATGTCAGACATTACATAAAGTTTACATAACACATTATTACATTATAATTTGTAAGTTCAAGTTGGACACATCAATCAATTTAATTGGTTGGGGCTGACTGACAAGAAAATTTATGCGAGTCGCACTTGACGCTGGACGTGTGTTAAATACTCTTTGGAATTGTTTTAGGAATGAACCTCCTTGCGCAGCGAGTGTTGCTAGATTTGGGATGTGAAGTATTTTTAGGTAATGCACGTTACCTGAACTACAACCTCCTTCTTAAAAAGATTTTATGAAGGTTTCTGCATTATTACTTCTTTCGATCCGTTGTTCATTGGTGCTAATTTATTTGAACCAAATAAAAAAAGATTTGTTATTCAATTTACTTTCCTGGGTGTTTATGTTTGTTAAATTAAATTGCCACCTTAAGAACTGAGGCTGTTAATATGACTATTAAATTACCTCAGTCTTAAAGATCTTGGTTTTGCGCAAACATTGTAGAATCATTACTAGCATTAACTTGTCTTAATAACTTATTTCCGTGTGAGTAATTCATAACATTGCAATGCGTTTTATGTAGGTATGTAATGACATAATTTTCCTCCATTTAATGTAATAAGACATTCTTCGATAATTAACAACACATACTTACAAATAATCACAAATTATGCTTAAAAATAAGGGAAAGTACAAATTAATTGTCTGGTAACATTTATTTGACAGATCAAAGTTGTATATCGCGAGGCGAAGATATAACGCCATACAGCCTGTAATTACAAACTCATTTCTTGAATGTTCTAAATTTCTCACGATGTGGATGTAAGTGAATGCCTATCTCGAATTGCTAAACCTTACGTATTGCACTGATATGGAGAAGGCAAAAACGTTGGAAGAAAATTGATTGAAGGAAAATAGTTTCCCCGTTTGCGTAAGAAATCGTTTCGGAAAGACTTACTGTAGACATCTAAATGTATTTTTTTATCTTACAGTAACTGTAGGTACATTGAGATATTAATATACTGAATTATTTGTCAGATGTGTCCCTTCACTCATAAGTAATTAAATTTAACTTTCCTTCGTGTACATTTATGGCGACATTCTACAGCATATTAATGATATAACAATATTATCTTCTAACAGTTTTACAGCACCTTTCTAAATGATGAAACAGACAAACAAACACATCCAGTGATTAATACTTTACATTATCACTTATCATTTATTAAGCTTTAATGAACTATATAAAATATGTATTTAAGTACTTAAAGATAATTTAGCAAAACAAATTCTGAGTTCACGCTTATCATTAGCAACACTTTAATTCATAAAAATAACCGTTAATATTTTCTTTGTATAGAATGAACAACGCGTATCGATGTTAATCGAAATCAAACAATCGATGACCGGTCCCGATTGATCGACTATTATTATTTATTTACATATCGATATCCATTTTGATTTGTTTACATAACTACTGTAATACGGAGTCGACTTCCTTAGGTGCGTAATGTAAGACGTACCAACTGTCAATTAAAATAACGAAACGGTTATTATGAAATGTTTTATTGTAATATTTGTCTCGGTTTGTCGATCATTTATTTTAAAGACATTGTTACAAAAATAATACGAAACTTGTCGAAAAAAATATAAGCTTGTATTGACAGCTGACATGCTGAATCATAAAGAAAATTCATTTGAAGAAAAATATGATAAATTATAATATGAACATATAACAAATAAAAAAACACAAACCTAATATCTATTAATTATTAGTTTTTTCCTCTCTCCTACTAAATTGCTGTGCCCGACAGGGTCCATAATTACTTCAATAGATATACACTGATAACCTGTATACTATGTGGAACGCAATAAAATTGAATTAAATTGAAAAAAGTTTAACACAACACGACCTCTGCCTTGCTCACGACAACAAGCGACGATAAGGCCAATAAACAGACGGTTAATATGACAAAAGTCCTCTAAAAAACTTATAACACTAATATCTCTCTTCACCAACACAATTGAATAACTGTCAAAATAAGAATGCACTATGTTTCTTTAATATGACATAACTGACAGTTGTTATTGTCAGTGTTGCCATATTAGGTGCCGTCTCCACGGTCAAGGGGTAACCCTGAATGAATGAATGCTTAGTTAGTCTTTGATTGGAGTATTGATTGCTGAGTCAGAGGAATGGTATACGATATAATTGTGGAGGTAAGCACACCTACGTATTTTTTTTAGGTTTGGAATCAGGGACGGGTTTGCGACGCAAGTTATGGATGAGGGTACTTTTGTATTATTTCTTTTGTGACCGTAGTATCACTGCCACCATAAAAAACAGAGGGTAATAGAACCCTGAAGCGGCGGTAGCCTAATGGCTAGGGCGTCGGACTTGCGATCATGTGGTTGCCGGTTCGAAACTCACTCATTGCACTACCGACGTGAACCCACTCGTGATACAAGCATTTAGCTTAGTACGAGGGGTTAACGAGATTACTAATAATGTGCGACCTGCTAGTAAGCTTTTTTTTAAAAAAAAAACAAGAAACCCTAATACTAGAAGTCTAACATAATGAGAGGACCCATGTCGTGTTTTTGTAATAATTGTTTTCTAAAAACGGAGAAAATCCATGAAATATGGAGCATCTGAGAATTTCATAGAAAACCTCATATTTTTTTCTTTTATTTTAACGAATGGAAATCATTACCTAAGTCACAAATGAGTGAATGTCTAATATTTCAAAGTACTAAAGAGGAGGATAAATTATTAATTCACTACCATTTATGTACACAATGGGCTAATCATTATAAACTCTTTGCTTCGTAACCTTTTGTCATAACCATGTAAGTGTTGTTTACAATGCAAGTAAGTATTTATTATGATGTTAATTATTAACTATTGTAATGGAGAAATTTTCCTGACTGTCCGTTTAAAAAACACAGGTGTCAGTGTCAATGTTGTCAAGATCCCACATAATTATTATTATTGGAGTTAGCCGATTGGTTGGAATGCTAACTTACGTACGTCAGAAGTTCAAAGAAGTAAAACCGCATAAAAAAAAAAAAAATGTTGTCTAAAACAGTTTGGGAAGTCGGTGGCGAAGACAAAAGAACCACTCAAATAGAAGTCACCGATTTCCCAAACTGTTTTAGACAAAATTATTTTATTATTATGGTTTTAATTTTTAACTTCTGACTGACGTACGTAAGTTAGCATTCATTTTTAGTGGAAAGTTTTGTTTATAAGTACTTGTTAGCCAACTAAACGCACTGCTCCAATAAGACAGCGTTGTTTCAGAGTAAACGATAATATCATCGAAGTAAACAATTTTTAGATTTTTGTTGATATTTTTAAATCTGCTTAACCTGTTTCGATAAAATTTCGACAAAAAAACAACATACAGACGAATTGAGAACCTCCTCCTTTTTGAAGTTGGTTGAAAATAAACATGTAAGAGTTTGACAAATTAAAAAAAATCTTTAATATTGAAAGTAAAGTATGAACATTTGAAAAAACAAGATATTAATAGCAGACTTGTCTAAACCTAACAACATGAGTTAAAAAGAAAATATCATCGGATATAAATGTATACCTACCCGAAGTTAGTTCTAACCTGTTACCTGAAGTGCATCTACCGTGATCGTCTCTGCACTTATTTTATTAATTATTTTCATTTGTAATTGATAATTGACATATCTTTATACGTTTGACATATACCCAATTAATTTGATTATTACATATTATTTTCTTATTTACTATTTAATTTTATTTGTGAACATTTATGTGTAATGCAGTTACTAGTGACCTCGGTCCTCAGTACAACATGTTTTTGTAACATAATTTACACCTGGCTGCATTGTCGTCATGCTCCCTTAGATGTCATTGCTTGCGGTAGCGTCATTGGTCGGGTCACCCCCTTCCCTCTAAAATGGCGAGGGAGGTGATGGCTGATCCGTGCGTTATACTCGTGAACGGGTGCTGCTTGTGGTGACTGGTCGACTTGCTGGCTATCGTGTCTCAAATATTATTTTTTTCCATTTACGATATACGAGTTGACTGAGTTGCCTTGTAGGTCATAGTTATCATGCATAGTATTATTATTAATATACACTGTACCATACAAAATGTAAATGTGAGTACTATGTCGGTTTTAACTCGTATAACATTTATTTATATTAAAGATTTCTGAAAGTTTTGAGTATTTCCCATGACCTACGCAAATGTCTTGCTGATCTGGTATCGTTGTGCGTCGGGTCGTTGGGCTCCCTAAAAAATGGTTGAGCTACACGATGACTGATGTATGCGTTCCGTCAGTTAGGACAGGTCAACTCAAAGCTGGTATGGTCCTTTCTTCAAAAGGCCTGTTCAGATTTTGCCCTACATTGTACTCGCATATAATATAACTATTGTCTGGCCTTTAAAAGAGACCATGATTCTCTGAGTTTGTTTCGACGTTTCTTCTCAGAGGTCGTCAGATAGGAAACGTCGACGCCATCTAGTTAAAAAAAAATATGTAAAAAAAACGACTTGTAAAAGTGTCTTAAAAGATCTATTTACAGAAAATAAATATCATTTCATCATTTCAATATCATTTCATTTCATTTCATTTCATTTCATTTCACTATCCAAAGGTCGTCTGGTAGAAAATGCCTAAGGCATTAAGACCGCCTTGTACAGTTTTTTTTTGTACTGAAGTATAAATAAATAAATAAATAAAATAAGTTAAATTTTGTGTTTTGATCTTTCTATGCTATACTTAAAACGATAGGATTAAAATCCTTAGTGAAGTTCTATAATAGTAGTAATTTGTTCGGAGGCTGCAACAGAGAAACCATTATAATGTAGATTTTTATCAAATTTGGGAGCCTTTCCTCACTATCCAGATTTGCATCGACAAAATGCATTGCAACTCTTATTGGTCCAGGAAAGTAACCCATCCATTCACTAACCTCTGCAAAGGCAGCTCGGCCTTACGGTTTGCGCATTTTATCTTCAAATTACCGCTTATTATTGTTTGTTTTACAATCTATATGCTAGACTTAATATAAAATTACTTATGCTTTGAAATATCACGACAATAAACGTAAAAACTAATAGATAAGTTTATAATTTCGCTGAAGCTTGTCAAATAGTTTGTAAGCAATTCTCAGACGAATGAAATATACTTACATACATATATATATCTTAGCCTAGGTATCATCTCAATGACATTTTATAATTGTCTGTAAGTTTTTCCTAAAAGCCCTATCGCCCAGAAATTGCGTTGCGCAAGATTGATGGCAGTAATTCGTGTAAAATGATGTTTTTTTATGGGGTTACTCTGCAAACGAGCAAGCGAGCTACCTGATAGTAAGTAGTCATCGCGGCCCATTTACATCTGCGAAACCAAAGGAGTTACAGATGCGTTCTCGAATCTATTACAGGAAAAGGGAAGGGAAGGAGAAAAGGAGAAGGAAGGGGACTGAGGGAGAAATTGGGCCTCCGGCGCTCCACTCTCACCGTAAGAAACGCAACAGTATGCTGTATACTGCTACTTGACGTTAATATTCTGTGGGAGGGTGGTACTTCCCCGGTCATGCGGACCCATTCATGCACTACTATTACAGAAGTATTCAGCAGTATTTGTCTAGACTCGAAGCCAACCTCAATATTGGTTGGAAAAAGCTAGAAGGATGATGGGTCATGCAAGTATGTATTTTTTTTTTTGTTGAGAGGGTTGGAAATGCTTAATGCTATCTACCGCTCCGGGAAGAGCGGTTGAGTGTGTCGGATGGAGCGGAGCGATCTACCGACTAAAACCAACCTCGGCGTTTCGCGTCACCACTTTAGTGCCGGGAATACGGGAGCGCCGTAACATTCGTCCGCAGACACGGCAGTGATGGGCCACCTATGTGCCCCCTACGGTGATGTAAGTTCAGCGGGTTATAGCTGTTACCTGACCCACCCTAGGTGGGCCGGCGGAGTCTAAGTGGGTCAGGTAACAGCTATAAACCACTGTACCTAACCTTAGTAATAAAATTTAAGAGAAATTGCATGTTTCACGACTATAGTCAAACTCCTGGTGTTACTCGTTATTTTTTATGTTTATATTGATGTGTTTCATGGTTTAATGTGTTATGGTAGATGTCGAAGCGAAAATTGTATGGCCTTAGTATCTAGGTTACTATAAAAATGCTTTTATGTGTGCTGTTATGGACCGTTAATAAAACTTTTTGCAAAACCGTAATTGACCTAACCTATGATGGGGTCGGGTAACAGTTTAACCAGGTCTCATGGTTCCATCCATGTCCTTCTCTAACGTCCAATCTATTTCTATAGCAAAATTCATGAAAATTGGTTAGCAGTTTAGGCTTAAAAACGTATCAAAATTCGACAGATAGACAATACAGAGTTACAATAGTATTTATATGATATAATATAACATCACGCCTGTATTCCACGAAGGGTTAGGCAGAGGTGTCCTTAATGTCCACCCACAGTTTGCCAGTATGTTTCGGTCCCATGCAATAGGGAGCGAGCCTATTGCTATTAACCGGGCACAAATCCAAACTCCGAGCTGCTACTAAGAATTTCGTTTTAAAACCCAATAAAACTGCGCTCGACCTGGGGATCGAACTAGGACCTCTAGCGTAGCAGTCGCGCTTAGACTAATGAGACAGTTGTAGTATTTGTAATTTTATCTACTAAGGATTGATAAGATTTTCCAACATACATTATTCTCTGCCTATCCCTAAGAGATGCGGCGTGAAGATACTAACAGGCATGTCTGGTGTCACCTAGAAACGAGTCCTAGACCGGTTTGGATGACCAGTGACCCACTGTGGCCACTGCTCCCTCTACACTACGCGTGGATCTTTAGATTTTATTCGCAATACATATAAGTAGTAAAAACTTGTAAAACAGTATAAAAAATCGCTATCCGCGTCTGTCTGTTTCGTCGCTTACTTCTTCTAAACTACGCAACGGATTTTGATACGGTATTCATTGTGTTATAGACATTTATTAAGGAAGGTTTGTATGTACAATGAATTGTAATTACGTTTTTGAATTGTACAGAAGCTTTAATATTTTAAAAAGTCGGGTGTTTACACTGTTTACATGCCTTACAATGGCTAAATCGTAAAAAAATCCGCGATGACGTTATGTCTATCTTCTGAGGTTTGCTCGTAGTAACAATTTTTATCCTACAAATATTAATTTAAAAATATTATTATCATGGTTATTTGTAAACCTATTTCCTCAAGGTAAATTTATAAATATTTTAGTAACCTTGGGAATTCTATACCATGTCATGAAATTATTCTTTACATTATATTATTTAAATATACAGTTATAATCTGGGGTACTTCAGCTCCATTATTGCGTGGTATTGTCCAGAAATTGGAGTGAAATCTGATGGTGGCCATCCAGACACATCTGGATAGGAAGCCATCCCTAAGATAGTTAAGAAAAGGCTAGAATAATGATCAAGGCGACAGTTTTTTTTTATGTAGCCTCTTTTGTGTCCCACTGCTGGGCAAAGGCGGCAAAGGTGAGTTTAACAATTAAAAGTTTCGGGGCCCTCTGAGTTGATACTGCATTGCTTAATATTCTGGTAAGCAATAGGTAATGTGCTAATATTATTATGTTGCGGTTAGAGAGGTAATATAGCTAGTAAAATTACTTGGCATATGAGATTTAACTAACTGAGGTCTGAAGATTCGCGCGAGGGATACTACTGGTGTTGCTGTATATTATAGATTGCGGTTGTCGCGGCCTGTATGTTTATTTGTCATCACAATCACTACATATTATAAAACAAAGTGCTCCGCCGAGTCTGTCTGTCTGTTCGCGATAAACTCAAAAACGACTGCACCGATTTTCATGCTGTTTCCACCGATCGATAGAGTGATTCAAGAGGAAGGCTTATATGTATTTACAATACATTTATATTATAGTACCGAAAAGTCGAGAAACCACGCGGGCAAAGCCTTGGGCGAAGAGCTAGTAAAAAAAAAAATATAAGCACCAGTTTATATACAGTAGTTGTATGAATGGGCATGACTGGAGGAGGTATTACCCTTCCACAGAATATCGACATCAAGTAGCAGTATGCATGCGTTTCGTACGGTGATTGTGTAGCGCCGGAGACGAAATTTCTCCGTCAGTCCCCTTCCTTCTTCTCTATAGGTTCAGCAATACGCGAGTGATACCCCTGGTGTAGCAAGCATCCATGGCTACGGTAACCATTTAGCATCATGTGGACCGTATGCTCGTTGTCCACCAAAAAATCGCCAGTGCCAATTAGCAGTTTAAAACGCAGGCAAGTAGTAATTACATGTAAGTAGATAATGCGGTATTTCTGTGGGACGTTTCAACATGCTTGGCAACGGAATAGAATCCTAAGTAATATGTTAATCTTTATGGTTACATAATTGATGTTAATGTCTACAGCTACTCGGGCCACTCGGGCCCCACATATTGAAGGATGCCGAAGGGCGAAGTACTACAATTGTCGATTTGTGACTTCTATTTCATTCCCAATCTAAGCAACCATCGATTATATAGGGTTTTTTGAAAAATACCAGAATGCTCTTATGTAGAATCTTCGTATCATAATACTTAACAATGTTTGTTCTACGATTTTTCATAATTAAAAAAATTTTTCATATAAAAGTATGTAATACTCTGTAGTTTTTTTGTTTACTAAGTCAGCTAACGCGTGGCTAGGGGACAGGACGTCGCGCCCCGTCTCGAGTCGGCGCGGGAGCGGGCTTTCGATATAGTAAACGCGAATTTCGCACACTCGAAACTTAATTTTGTAATTTTATTATTTTTATTGTTTTAAATAGATGTTATTTCTTTCTTTTTTATGCTATCCTTTCAGTTTTGGTCACAGTTAAAGACGGTAGTAAGAGGTTTCTAGTATTTTTCCAATTATTGTATGTGTGCGCATAATAAAACATAAGTAAGTAACCATCTGCCGAACCCTTCTAAGAATGCAGGTGTGATGGTATGTGATGAAAAGAGCATTTTATTGAAACGTAGCTAAATTTAAAGTGTTCATGTTCGTACACAAAGGCCGGAATCTAAACAGAATGCATCAGATCTTGTGGGAAGGTTCACGCGCATCAATAACATTGCGGTAGTGTGGCCATGCGCCTACGCAGCGCCGGATAACTCCGGGACCGTGTAACGAAACAAGACGTTATTGTGAATTGAAATTGATTGATTTATTATATTTATTTGATTTATTTAGCTTTTGCCGGAGGCTTCGCTCCTACGGAACAAACTTTCCCATAGAAATAATTGTTATAAAAAACAGTAATGATCTCTTTTTCCTATGAATCTTCATACAACAGTGAGGTCAAGATTATAATATTTTATTTATTTATATAATATAAATAATTGATATTGTACTAATAATATCTGAATATAAATTGTCTATATTATAATCTAAAATAAGTATTTTATTATTGTTAATATCAAATATACACTAAATGCCATTGTACGATTTTTTCTCTCTTTCTCAAATTTTTATTATTTAATAATCACAATGTGTAAGTAAATTTTATGGTTGTACATATATGCATGTTACCCAAGTCAAAAACAATATAAAATATTCTTGATTAAATAAATAAAAAATACATACATACATCAGTATTAGGCGGGCGGTCGCTATCAAAAGGCAATTGACGGCCATATTTAATTCCGAAGGTTTACGATTCCAATTGAACATGATCGTAAACGTGTAACGACGATTTTATTGGTCCGTTGCTAACTTTGATAGGACAACTTTGTCTTCCGAGAATTTTTTGTGCATTTTATTTGCGCCTGCGCTGACTTGGCAAACGAGCAGGCGAGCCTCCTGATGGTAAGTATTCATCGCCACCCATGGACGTATGCAATACCAAAGGAGTGGCAGATGCGTTGCCAAGCCAAGGAAAAGGGAGGGGAAGGAGAAAAGGAGAACGAAAGGGACTGAAGAAGGAATTAGGCGTAGGTTTAGTTAGGTTTAACTTGTTTGAAAATGCTTTATAACCTTCGGACCACATATTGGAGCTCCCTATACTGGTTGAGCTTCACGATGACTGATGTATGCGTGCCGTCAGTTAGGACAGGTCAACTCAAAGCTGCTATGGCTCTTTCTTCAAAAGGCCTGTTCAGACATTTCTCTACATTGTACAACTCGCATGACAATACTACTGTCTGGAATTTAAAGGAGACCATGATTCTCTTAATTTTGTTTCGGCGTATCTTCTCAGAGGTCGTCAGATAGGAAATGCTGGCGCCACCTAGTTTAAAGTTACTTCTTAGAGGTCGTCAGATAGGAAATTCAGGTAAAAAAATATTAAAACCTAGTGTAATTTGTTCTCCACACCAATAGATGCGCAGTGCTGTATTATCACATTGCTCGTTAAAGCTGAGGAACACCGTATTGCTGTCGGATCATGAGATAAATTATGTCACGTTGCGTCTTTCGAGCTGAGAGATGTCATCGTTTGGAGTGTAAACGACGTTGCTCGATACTTAAGATGCAACGCGACGTAGACGCCTTTCGCAAAATGTTTAGTAGGCACTTACATATTTTTCTCATTGGTATATTTAAGCCCATTCCGAGTATTTCCGAGTCGATAAGTGTGTACAGATCCATATCCATGAAGCTCGATCGCAACGATACGATGTAAGAAGACGAAATGAAGAATAGTGTTTTGTTTTGACGTTAGTGTTGCGACCCTACACTAGTGTTGCGCACTCGAGGTCGCTCGCCGTAATTTGGCGCGTTTCTGTGTCAATTTATATGTAATAATATCGTGCGAGTTCACCGCGATGCGCCATTTTGTGGCGAGTACTGGCGAGCGCTTTGTTTAGCGACCAGACAAATTTGGAACGCAGCGAATAATGGATTTAAATTAAATTAATGTGCTTTAGATTTAGAGTAAGGCAAAGTTCAGCTGCCGTAAGGATAAGTGACAATCCTTTTTACAGTCCCTTTTTTGTAGAGAGAGGTGAATAAAAACTAATTGTAACCCATTCATGAGTCTTGGCAAAATCTTAATAGAAAGATCAATAAAAAAATTTGAATACTGGACAGTATTCAAAATTTTTTGTTGTCCTTCGATTCCTAGATCAAGCAGTGTTTTTGGGCTTTTTTAAGATAATTATTCTCAATAGCTCGGGGTTTCGATTTGTTCCCGGTTTATAACATTAGGCGCGCCCCTATTACACGTGTCTATACATACTTGCGTATTTTGGCTATACAATAGTACACATCTGCCTAACACTTCAGACAATACAGGCGTGCTAGTATGCTAAATAAGGACACATTATCAGCCGCTGTCATTAAGGTAAATTTCCGATATTTAGCATTATTGTATGATCGTATCGATTAGACATGCATGTCGACCCTGACAGCATTGCAAAAAGGTTTGGATTGTGATATTAGCTTTGCTTTTTTAATTTAGTTCACCTGAAATTATACCTACTACCCTACTACTAAATTATTATTTGAAAAAGAGGTTGGTATAAAAACTAAACTCCTTAGTCTCCTTAGTCCTTCATCAAGCATTAACTAATATATGTACATGCTACGCTTTACTTTTTTGTTTGGTAGGTCAAACTGCAGAGGTGGTCCCGTTCAAATTTTATCGAAATCGGTTGAGCAGTTTTAAAAAAATCATCAAAAATCAAAAAAAAATTTACATCGATGATATTATCGTTAACTCCGAAACGTCGCTGTCTTATTGGAGCAGTGCGTTAAGTTGGCTTACAAGCACACAAAAAAAGCTTTCCACTAAATAATAAAAAAAGTAAAACCCGCCTACAAAAATGATTTTATTATTTTTTTAAGACGGTTTATTTTTTGTTAAAAGTAATTTTATTTTTGTACATAAAATTATTAATACCTTAATCTGGCGACGCCATGAGGTATCAAGTTACTTTGGTCGCAATAAGCAGAGTAATCAACCGAGCGAGTTTACAAAGTAGACTTGACAGTAAAAATATATTAGTACGCTTACGAAATGTGTGCTCTAAACTAAATTCATATTCATATCATTTATTCGCATTCCATAATGTCATATTAGATGGTACATAAAATATGCTTAGGAGCTAGGAACAATCGTGGACCCTGTAGGGCAAAACAAATTACATTATATTTATATATTATTAAAATAATAGTAACACAATTAAATGTGAGATGTACCTAATTTGTCTAGTGATGGTAAGGTAGGCTGTGCGGGTCCGATTTCGATATCGAAAACGTGTTAAGTTGTTTTTTATTTAACAAATTCTCAGTAGCTGCTCGATTTTTGGATTTGTTTTCACTTGCCAAAAGGCAGAAAGGTAGGTGGTTCTCTAGAAGAACAGAAAATCGCTGTGGTAAGTGTTCTCGAGTGGTGACCGAAACTCGGAAATCGTAGTGTAGAACGCCCTCCGGCAAGATTGAGTGATGATTTTCGAAAGGTTGCTGGCAGAAGTTGGATGCGAAAAGCGGAGGAAAAGGGTGAGGTGACATACTAGGGGAGGCCTACGTCCAGTAATGGACTTATATAGGCTGATGATGATGATGATGATGATGAAGTTACCACAAAATGACAAATTTTCTCAGTAGATTCAAACTTAATCGTCAAATTGTAAGATTTAAATCATTTGGAGAAGACAGTTTTGTATAACCTGATCTGCGGGCGACTGTGAATTTGTACAGATTTCTCATGAGTAGTTCTTAACCAGCTTTCTTTGTAATCAGATTCATACTATTTCCTGTCATACATGCTTTTCAACCGACTTCAAAAAGGAGGAGGTTCTCAATTCGTCTGTATGTTTTTTTTTTTTTTTTTTTGTATGTTTGTTACGCGATATCTCCGCCAGTTGTGGACCGATTTTAATTATTGTTTTTTTGTTTGGTAGGTCATACTTCAGAGGTGGTCCCGTTTAAATTTCATCGAAATCGGTTTAGCAGTTTTGAAAATATCAACAAAAATCTAAAATTTGTTTACATCGATGATATTATCGTTTACTCCGAAACATCGCTGTCTTATTGGAGCAGTGCGTTTAGTTGGCTAACAAGTACTTCTAAACAAACGTTCCACTAAAAATTACAAAATAAAATTACTTTTAACAAAAAAGTTAAACCGCCTTCAAAAAATAATAAAATAATTTTGTCTAAAACAGTTTGGGAAGTCGGTGGCGAAAATAAAAGACCCACTCAAATAGAAGTCACCGACTTCCCAAACTGTTTTAGACAAAATTATTTTATTATTTTTTGAAGGCGGTTTAACTTTTTTGTTAAAAGTAATTTTATGAAAAGTACTTACTTCCTTCCATTTTCCTAATATGCTGATCTCTAGCGAAGCATACATAACCCGCTTAGAAAGGGGTTGTTTACATAATATTATAGTGTTTATATAATGTTATTATATATGTTTTGCGTACATTTCTTTTGTAAGGTCACAATGTGACAATATGTTTGTATTATGTCATTCGAGCGACAGTTTATTTCCTTCATGGGGAAAACCATCTTGATACTCTAGTGATATGGCACAAACCAAAATTGCAAATGGAAAAACATTGTGAGAAAACCTGCACGAGTGTTATATTTTATAAATTGATACCTATTGTAATTTCATTTGCCATCTGCTGTTAACCGTTATGGAAGAAAATAATCAAATATTATTATTATTTTCTTAACGGCATCGTGGATTATAGTCTAACCCCTTTATCACTAGGTCAATAGTATATAGGTATAGATAGACCAGCCGCGACCAGCCAAAAAATTTAAATATTACTTACATAGATAAAAGAACATACCTACTAACATCATATGGACTAGTAGATATCAATTATTGTGTGGTTGGTCTGAAATAAATATTTTCATTTCGTTTCATTAGGTTTTTTTTTGTAGAGAATCCCCGTTAAAATTTTCCGGAATTGATCGCAGAACCTGTAGTTGCTTTTAATATCACTAGATGCTAGAGACATTGTACAAATAAAACAACCTATTGAAAATAGTTTAAGAGATAGTAGATATCACTAAACGGACATACAGGTCAAACGCATCACCCTTCTTTACCGCAGTCGAGCAAAGCCAAGAATGCAAGGCGCCGCTACCATTCCACCTCATTACCTATTCATTGAATGGATCCAATCGCATCTCCTTACAATCTTGCTTGATAAGTGCTTCATACAGCATCGTTTGCAATCGCCATAACTCTTATTCGTGTGAAAATTAGAGGTGATTTTCCAATGATTTAGTGGCGTTATAACGTTGTGATAAATTGCGTGTCGTCATGCTATTAGGCGTTGCATGATAGTGAAGCTAGGGCTGTCAACGTGTAAGATTGATTTAATTTAATTATGTTACATATTTTTTTTAAATATGTTGTGTATTTATTAAAGAACTAATTGAATAAAATTAAATTTGAATGCAATTTAGTACTTTTGGGACCGCCAAAAAAAAATTGCGACTGAATGATACAATTTAAGACTACAATATTCATTATTATTAGCTCATTTACTGGCCCACAGTTGGGCTGAGGGTCGCCTCTCAATATGAGAGGTGTTAATAGCACTGCTTACCACAATACTATTTTAAAATATTCATGCTCATTCTTAATAATTCTAAGAAATATTTACTTCATACTTCAGTTTAACGAATAGAAGCGTAATGTGTTGAATTGCCTATAAATGTTTTTAAGAGACATTTTGTTTGTTAAACTAAGGCCGTACTTCAGGTGTGAGACAAGGATGCAACTATACAGATCAAATAGCACTATCTCTTTCTCACTACTTGAAAATTTACACTTTGTGTTACAATCTCTGTTGGCGATTAATGGTCTACAAGGACCATCTATAAAGGAGCTTTAAGCCGTTTGTATTCCAAACTTTATGGACAAAGTTATTTTATGGTTTTAAGTCTTGTAATTGCACAGTTTGCTAAAATAAATGTTTTTAGTAACGGTCAAGTTACCACCTTTATTGAAATTTATTTAATTCCTTATACAAGTAAATATCCTATCAGGTTACGGGGACTTTGTAGCATATATATAGAAAAAAAATCAGTCATAGCATTTATACCTACTTAGTAAAAAAAAATTGATTGCTATCCTAGTGAAACTAATCAGAACACAACATAAGATAATTTGTCTACATCTACATACTCGTAACTCGCTATAAAGTTGAGAATGCAGTGCCAAAATAAATCTGATTAAAATATTTTGTGCCAAATTTTTAATTAAAACTAGAGCAAGTTTATGTAAAGTTAAAATATTGATATAGGTTTTTTTTTAATAAAAAAACGTAAAATATTTTAAGGTTATGTCTTAATAGTCATATTCTTTAATTGAAATTAATATGTATTTTAATTGGTGTATAAAATTTGACGAGTTAATCTAAAAGTGACATCCCTACATGATGTATGGGGTCTAAAATTACCTGTTTCTTGCAATTTACGAGAAAGTGTAATGCATGTTACAGTGATAGCGAAGTTTTGGGGTCAAAACACTGACCCCGGCAAGTGCTATCTAAAATATATTCGCAAATTTGTTCGTGCCATTTCTGTGGCAAATTTTATTATCAATGACACTTTGTATATTGCCAATGAATAAATAATAGTAATATAATAATATACGTGCAGCGTTAGCCTAGTGAGAACACTATCGGACTGCCAAGTCAAAGGTCTCGAGTTCGAATCCAAGGCCTCTGACTTTTCGAAGTCATGTGCGTATTAATAACTAATTATCACGCGATTAAACGGTGAAGGAAAACATCATGAGGAAACCTGCATGCCGAGAGATTTTCTTGACGGCGTGTGAAGTCTGCCAACCCGCAGTAGGCTAGCGTGGCGGACTATAGCCTAATCCGTCTCGTTCTGAGAGGAGACCCGTGCCCAGCAGTGGGACATTGTAATGGGTTGATAATGAATAATAAGGGAATAAAAAGCTCAACCTGTAGTTGAGCTTTTTATTCCAATTAATGTATGTGACGATTAACCACATCATCTCGCCTGTTTTCCCTAAAAGATAGGCAGAGGTTTAGTTAGTGTACCGACGGTTCGCCGGTTTGTTTAGCTCCCATGGGGGCAAGCCTATGGCCGTTTTCCTTGCACAAACCTATTTTTTTATAATTTAATGGAAATATAAATAAGTAAAGAAATTATAATAACACTGTTTAACTTTGGAATCGAACCCATGCCTTCTAGTATAGCAGTCAACGTTTATGTGCCAATTAATTTAGTTTTTTTCCTGATTATTTTGCATCTGGCACTCAGGCTAAGTAATAAATTACTTTTGTGATATTAATTTAATTTTTTATTGCGAATTGACCATCACATGTAATTGAATTCATCAATTCATTTAAAATCAATTTATGTAGAACTGACTGAAATTGATTTTGTATTGGTAAGATATATTATTATGTTCATTGCATATAATTTATATGTTTTAAATTATTACAAGTCTTATGTTCTCAGTGAAGGTGGGCTCCAAGTTCGAATTTGTGACCTCTCATTCCGAAGACTTCCTTGTTCATTGAGCTAATACAATTTACAATTATTATTGCCAACATCTTCCTACAAAATAAGCCCTACCACATAAGCCTGCGGCCAGTGCGAAATAACAAAGTTTTGGAGGACGTAGATTCTTCTACATATTTTTAAAAGCTTTTAATAAGTACTTAGTCTTCCTCGAAATATAAGCCTTTCTCCCTGTTACGCAAGTCATCTGTTTTGTGCAATACATATGTGTTTTATGTACATAAAACACATATGTATTGCACAAAACAGATGACTTAATAATAACTAGGGAGTACTCCCTAGTTATTATTAAGATAATTTACTTCACTAACAAGACAACCTGATCATCAATTTTGAATCCATTCGTGAGTCCGAAAAAGTAGAGTCATGGTTTGTCCTTGGATTTGAACTTGGACTACTCGCACGAAAGGCCGATATAACAACTAGGCAATTAGACGTCGTAGTAGCCATTAAAAAAAATCATTCGCTACCATAAACATTCACCGTTCAAACGTAACCTAAAAACATAATCATTCAAATTTAGAACGTCTGAGGACGACCACTGACATTTCGAAACATTCTACAATCCATAGACAAGTAAAAAAGTTTACTTATAAGGACTGAGCGATTGGCATGCCATCTTTTGGCCGAATTAAGGAAATTGCATCAAATTGACATGTCTAGGGTTGGGAAAACGTGATTCATTTAGTTATAACGAGGCAGTTAAAATGTAGTCTACATTTTTGGAAATAGCAACATTTTTATCTGATTTCATATGTGCTTAGAGTTCGGTAAAACCCTCCCTTCTTTGGAAGACTCGATCTTCCTACATAAATAATAACATAATAAAAGAATAAATCTTAATTAACTACTTATTTTTTGTCATATGAAAATAAATTCTAAACCCAACCTTAGGAAATGTGAAATGCATTTTTTGTTGCATGTTTACACATAAACCACTGAACCAATATCGATGAAATTTATAAGGAAAGATTGGACTTCGGAAAAGGTCACTTTTTGTCTCAAAAAGTCTTTTGAAAATCGCGAGCAACAGTGTGTTTTTAGAAACTGAAAGGTAATATTATCTAATGATGTATTTACATATTCATATAAGTTGATGACTACATGTTAAATTCATAATTAACCGTGGTGGTAATAATAGCGTTATGCCACTCAATGACGGACTCGTATTGACTTTTTGACAGCTCTGAAATCCTTATTCATCTCTAAATATCACATCTACATCAGTTCCTCATTACAAATCATAATAACAGACCAATCAATCAAAAGTATTACGTAGACATCATTTTAACATCACCATTTTAGACACATAAATCGTACATAAAAAAAAATCGTTATTACTTTAAAATAAAAAAGAAAGCAATAAATTAAAAAACTGGCAAGTGTAAGTTGTGCGCAATTAGTGTTCCATTCCAATTTCAAATAAACCTTTTGAACGCCATTGTCACTTAAATGTGACAAACGAAATCTTACCCTGAACGCCAACGTCACAAATATATGACAAAATATACGTCGCACCATATTATGAAATAAACAATTTAATCATTACTTTAGTGTGTTTTCACTACCTTGTGTAATTTGACAGAAAAAGTGGCCTGGCGTCAGGGGTACGGCGATACGTTTATACTCTGGCGTTCAAAAGGTTAAAACCGTAGTTAAAACCTAATATTTTTTATTTTCTTTCATAAACAAATGGCAGTGCAGAAAACAAGTGTTGCTGATGAAAAATATTTGAGATTAGTTCTGCCCCGCGGTTTCATCCACTTTGTCCCGATCCTAAGGATCATGGCAGATGCTAGATAGCCTATAGCCTTCCTCATGAATGTGGCTATCATATACAAAAAAAAAACAAATACGTTCGTTTTTGGAACCGTATTTCGTGAATAATCCGTTTTACCAACTTTGGTTAACCCGTCAAGCATTTGTATTGTAGACACAATGCAAAATCTATTGTTATGTCCTCATGAGGAAACTGTATGCATTGACGGGTCATAGGTATTTATTATTTTATAAAAAGAATGCCATGATTTAGCACTGCAATTGAGCATTTATCGATAGTACAGGTATCGAATAATCGGTATATCGAAGTAAAAACGATTATATGCACGCAGTGTTGAGAATCAAGTCGTGAATGGTGGGTTATTACTATACATGTACCAAGTATACATAATTATTGTTCTACAAGTTAAATCTTGTTCTAACGACGCGAATTTGTGTTACAAAGAACATTTTAAAAATATATCCTCAACACCAAGAAGAAAATGCACCGGTAAAATGAGAAAAGTACTTAATTGGAACTAAAAATCTTATCCAAAATATAACTCTGAACTAATTAACAAAATAGCTAAGTTTATAAGATTTGGTTCCTACATATATAATGTTCTTTGCCTAGTCCTATGGTAGGCTTCTGGGAATTGTGACCAATGCCATAGGTTCAAATTTGACCCACTTTGCTTGAAGCTAAAGCTAAGTTAAAAAAAAGTGATCATTTTAACTAAGCTTTTAAAAGCATGAAACGGTATGAAAATAATTGTTCCAAAAATTATATATCTATTTAGAAGAATCGAATTTCTTGACTAATAATAACTGTAATCGATTCTGAATAGCCTATTTTCTGATCTTTCGCTTATAGTGTTACAATACAAATTGTCTCATCTGCCAAGCTTAAAAAAATCGCTTTCTATTTTAATTTCATATAAGTCAATTTTGAAAAATTAAAATTCAACACTGCGGCATAGTGTAATGAAATCTAACTGCGGCCCGCTGGTATACAAGTTCCTATACAGTTGTCTAATAAATTCGATTGTTTAATTCTGACGTCTACTTATATGATCAATGGTTGTTTTTTTTATAGTTTGACTTATGAACAATAGACGGTCGTGGGATCTTTTTTTTTCTAAATATTGGCCTTCCACTTGCATTGTGGCGGATAATCACTTTATTTAATTTGAGTATTTGAGCTGTAGTAGGCTGTAGGTTATTAATGAAAAAATAATGATTGTTTTAACGAATCAATGATGAATTGAAGTGGGGTTTATAATGAGGATATTGTTTTAAAGTAATTGATAGGTAAATATATTTAGGTTTTTGTCTTAACAACATGATGTTACGACATTTTTGTTATTGTCGAAAATTAACGACAATTAATGTAGGTAATTCAATTATTTTGAAAAATTTTGGTTTTCAATTTACAACTGGTTTATAGTTCATTAATAATATTGATATCTGCCACTTACCCTTCTGACTGAGGGAATCATTTTGTAATTTTGTTGCAAGTTCCTGAAAATAAAAAAAATACACAATTAAATAAATGACCATAGCTTGTGTAGTGTGTGATTACTTATACTTTTAAGTAATTTTATCAAAAATAATTAAATTAAATTATTTATTAAAATAGCTGAGCTATTGTGTAAGAACATTATATTTTATAATTTCGCATTGTCTTTAAAAAATATAAAGAAATAAGGTCAACCCCAATCTGAAATTAAGTGTTGCATGTAATAAAAAAAATGTACGTAAATATGATTTTGTTTTAAGAATCACAATGCGTACTTAAGCTTGGAATTGCAATATTTCAATGTTGACTAGGTCAGGAGAATGAGAACCGGATGACAATTGACCAATTAGTTTTCAGAAATCCAAATCCTTTTTTTTTTCTTTAAGAATGTTACGTCAAATCATTACATCAATACTTTGTCAAATTTCAGACTATCTACGTGTGAAACTGTGACATTACAATAATGAGCTTCACTAATGCTACTAATGCTTTTTTAAGTAACCTAATTTTGTCGAATGATCTCTTTTTAACAATAAATACAACAGAAGGATAAAAGATATTATCAAATTACTTCATTTGTTTTTATAACTTGAATTCTATTATCATTGGTTTAAGACACTTTTTATTGGACTACCAAAAAATAACATACCAACACGCCTGTATTCCCCGAAGGGAGTAATTTCATTGTACACCCACAGTTCATCAGTATATTAAGATCCCATGAAATAGGGGGCGAGTCTATTGCACTTAAACTCTGAGCTCCTATTGAGAACTTAATAGAAAAACCCAACACTTTCCTCGATCTGGACATTGAATCCAGGACCTCTAACATAGCAGTCACGCTCAGGATCACTACACTAATGAGGCAGTTAATAATATATCTATGCTAATTGGTGCCTATACTCAATTGACTACAGTTTACCTCCCGACAGTTGTAAATATATATGTTAATTTAACTGATTTCTGCAATACAACGTGACATTACCGACATTAGTTAGTTTTCTCATTACCAATCAAAACAAGTTGCGCTTCTCTTAAATTGCGGGCTCACGATGTTTACAGCGACTTTGAGTACAGCCGCCATTTCATTCTAACTTCACATAATTTGTTTTAACTTAGGGTTGTCACGATGAAAATCCTTAATAGCAGGCCGTAGTTTGGATTTGTGCCTAGTAAAAGTCAATAGACTTTCCCCCTATAATATGTCAAAATGAAATGTTTGATTTCAATTAGATCTAAAAACAGGTACATACTTACCTTTGCAAAGTCAAAAACTAGTTTTACGGTTTTATGGAGAAAATCCGGTAAGAAACTTATTCTTATTACTTATATCAGTAGCTTATATCTTACTTTGGTTTAATTGGTGTTGTTTCAGCAGTTCCGCGTTTGTATTTATGCATGGAAATTGCTATAGACTCGATTTCATTCCCCAGTTACATAGGACCGTAAATATACCGGAGAATTGGTAGTGTACATTTGTACATCATAGGAGGTGTACCTCTGTCACATCTACCGATTACTATGCTCTGCTTAGAAAGCTTATGAAAAAAATGTTAGAAGCATTATGCTTCCATAGAGCATCTTTTTCGCGTTTGTGTTAAATAAAAAAGACATAAGACACAAGCCACCGCACTAGGGAAGAATCTGTGTGTCGGGGAAATTCATAAACATACTATTAACAGACAAAGTAATGCCTCAAAAAACAAAAAAAAAATATTTTAAAACGCAAAAGCATCTCGGGTGACGATCGAATTTAAAACATTGGATGGATAGTTTGGACACATGTTATTGGCGAGGCGACCACACCAAATTTAGGTATATGGTCGAAATTCGAATCAAATCTTGAAGTCAGCATTATAATACAAATTTGCCAACCCTATAAAAGATGATTTATTATAGAAGCGTTCAGATTTGGTGATTGAGTTCACTCGATTGACTTGTGAACTGAATGAATTAAACTATGACCATTTGTAAATATGACCATTTGTAAGCCTATCAGAAATACTCCTCTTCTACATGGTTGGCTAAAGTGTCCTAATAGCTATTATTTTTACTTTGACTCTCAGAGTTCGATATACTTATTTAGATCCTATGGAATAGGAGCAAGCCTATATTGTATTTGGTTTTAAGCAAATAAAGGCACACGTAAGTTCAGCTTTTAGCCATTTTCTTGCTTTTTTGGGGACGTGTTAGAAACAGGGACGATTCTCCACACTTAAATCGCTCAGTAATATTCACGTTAACATCACACAAGTTAACAGTTAAGTTATAGTTAAGTTACTGCCGGCGACCTTCGCGACGGTTCAGCTCACGACTCTGACATATCAACCACTTGTGACTACAGCGGTTACCTACGTAATTTTCTAAGTTATTCTAAGTACAATATGTACAACTTAACCTACAGTTTATCGTGGGATTTGTGGAAATTTTGAGATTGTGTGGTTTTAATTTTGTGCAAGTTATTAAGTCAAAATCATCACCATATATTATGTAGCTTTTTACTTTTTTTTTCTGTTTTGTGCCAATATCGTGCGCGTCTTCCCAGCAAGCACTACCACGTCATTACTCCATAATTTAAGTTCAGGTACATAACCCCATCCAGGTTTTACTAACCCCAGTTTGCCGGTATGTTTCAATCGGGCACGAAACTGCTGTCGTGAATTTCATAGAAAAACCACAACATTCCATCATGCCTGCGACTGCTACGTGGGAGGTCCTTGGTTCGATTCCCAGATGAAGCGAAGTGATATTGAGTTTTTCTATGAAATTCTTAGTAGCAGCTCCGAGTCTGGATTTGTGTCCGGTTAATGGCAATAAGCTCCCCCCCCTCTTATATATAATAGGGGGAGGGAGCCTATTATATATGTTGAGGTCCGGTAATATATTACCGGATCTCAACATACCGGCGAAGTATTGGTGTATTAGTACACCTCTGCCTATTCGGGAAATACAGGCGTGATGGTATGCATACACGCAAGTTTGTATTATAAAAGAATCTTTAAATTTTGAAGACGTCACTTCTTCAAAACACAGTGTAAACCTTGGCAGCGAACGGAAACATTAGAACATGGCCGACCACATAATAGAATGAGCGATAAATTTTTATAACCCCAAATGGCATTTGGTGGATATTCCTTTGTAAAGTGATCAATCTGTTTCGCAATCATATGGAATGCGCGTGTAAATGGAATACAAACTTAAGGTAAACTCGACGACCTTCGAACGGCAACAAGCCGAGGGTAAAACCGGGAAGGGTTATTAACCAGTAGAACCAACCCAGTGACCATCATTAAGACACAGTGTCGAAACACTGTTCGTTTTTATTACAAGCTTTTATCCAACTTGCAATGTATTTTTGTTCGGGTGGATGTTTGCAACTAAATTTTAAAGCAGATATCTTCAACCGATTGAGCTAAAATTTTATATACACGTAGGTATGTTTTTTTTTTAAAACAGCTTACTACCATTGTGGATCACACATTACTAATATTCTTGTTAACCCCTCGTGCTAAGCTAAATGCTTGTGTTACGAGTGGGTTCACGTCGGTAGTGCAATGGGTGGGGTTCGAACCGGCAACCATATGATCGCAAGTCTGACGCCCTAGCCATTAGGCTACCGACGCTTCAAGAAGTTTGGAAGACAATGCATGTTTAGCTGTGTGCCTTCATTCTAAATCCAAAATGGTGGAACCCCACACCTAAGATGGCGGACTTTTAATGCACTAAAAGGCAAATAAGGTAGGTACCATGGATTTAAACTCACGATCTTTGATTTGACAGACAACGGTCATATCACTAGGCTATCTAATCACTGCTTTTGTTCATCCGTCCGGAGACCCGTGCCCAGCCCCAATAAATGGCCCAATAAATGGGTTGATGATAATAAATAAGGTGAAGATCAAGAACAAACTAATAAAAACAAAAATAAATCCAACAGACAGATCAGAACAGACATCCCAAACCCTTCCCCCCCTCTCATAAGTCATTAGTTAGCAACGGAACTCGCTGAACACTTTGTCATCTTTAAAAAGCTGTGACATCTTATATATCCACAAACATTTCTGCATTAAGAAAAAGAATATGCCTTACCTTAATTAGAATCTCATGAAAAGATTTCGTGCTGTTATGATTTCAAAATATACCTATATCTTTAGTAAACTCTTATCGTATTATTAGTGAAAATATAAAACGTGTAATAAGCCTCTTTCTTTAAAATAAATCTACTTTTTACGGATTTTAGTTTTTTACTTACAAGTCCTTGCAAAAGAAAACCGATTCATACCTAGGATGATTCGCGAGCATTTCGTTAGTCTATTGAATTTTAAAAACATCCATATTTCAATAGAGAAGATGGCTCGGTCTTACCACCTGCTTGGAACCTCATCATAGATTTCATTGAGTCTAAATCCAAGCACAAGACTGCGAGACCTAAGGATACAGTGAGCTTGTTCGGTGAGACCGCATCAAAAAAAAATTGTTTACGTCGTTGATAATATCGTTTACTCAAAAACATCTCTGTCTTATTGGAGCAGTGCGTCTTACAAGTCTTCTAACAAAACTTTCCACTAAAAATAAAAAAATAAAATTACTTTTGACAAAAAAGTAAAACCGCCTGTTAAAAGTAATTTTATTTTTTTGATATTCGCGAAGTGTTTTAAAACCACCTCTTTCTTTTTTTTTCTTTTATGACAGGGAAAAGAAGACAAAACGTGAAATAGAGCTGTACAACGCAAACAGCGGCCCGTACATCTTTATGGGAAATGTATGGGACTTTTTTATTTGGATGAATAAAATGGTTTGAATACATTTCTCTGTTTTACTGAAACTACCTGTGTACTTAATAATACATTCGTTAGAGGTCAGGGTGAAGCGAGCCAGCTAACAAATCATCATTAGTAATACGTAACCAAATTACTTGGTGGTGTAAAACTCATGTTGATGGTCGCTTTTTGGTGGTCGATGTGGAAATCATACCGGTATACATTAGCGGACTGCCTCGTTGGTCTAGTGGTCCCAATCGCGACAGCTACGCTAGAGGTCTTGGGTTCCATCCCCAAGTCGAGCAAAGTGTTATTGAGTTTTTCTATGAAATTCTCAGTAGCAGCTCGGAGTCTGGATTTGTGCCCGGTGAATGGCAATAGGCTCGCCCCCTATTACATGGGACCCAAACATACCGGCGAACTGAGGGTGTACATTAAGAACACCTCTGCCTAACCCTTCGGGGAATACAGGCGTGATGGTATGTTTTATGTTTATATGTACATTAGCGGTAAAAAATTGGACAATATTTATGACTATTCGCTTATACGCCGTTATTTTTTGACTAACAAACAAATCAAAGGTATTTTAAGTCCATGTTATGGAACAATAGGCATCAATATCAAAAATATGGATACAGTCACGTATTGAGTAAGTTTTTTTTTGTCTTAAAAAAAAATCAAGTTCAAAGTTTATGATACTATTTTTTTTGTAGTGGTCGTAAGCGTTTTAGCGTTATAACGTCTTGGGTTCGATATATTAAGGATTTTTTCTCAGTCGCAACTGGAAGTTTCGATTTGCTGCTCATCTCCTATTACTTGGGACTAAACTTAAACCGGCGAATTGTACATCAAGCCTTTGCTTACCCTTCGAAAAAATGATGCTATACATATTTATGTTATTTTGAAGACATTGTAGAATTCACAACGGAATTATCTATAACACATCATGCGATCTCTTCGCTCAGACATAGACAATGGTTTCGCGTGAGATTCCCGACGAAGGTAAAACTGAATGAGGAAACGCGAGACATTAGCCATTCGCCACACGAGCGGCCAATGTGCGCACACGACCTTTTTAGATGCAATTGTAATGTTTAAAATTATGATGAGCTTGCTAAAAATAAAAATATAAGTGCAGTGTCAAGTGATATGCCCATTGGACTGCTAAGTCAAAGCTTACGAGTTCGAATCTAAGTTACGTACCTCTTTTTTGAAGTTATGTGCGTATTAATAACTAGCTGACCCGTGCCCACTTCATGAGCAATATAGCCTATGTCACTCAGGAATTATGTAGCTTTCTATTGGTGAAAGAATTTTCAGAATCGGTTTAGTAGATCCAGAGATTACTCCCTACAACCTCTCAAACTCACACTCTATTGCCTACTGCTAATTTCATAGATTAACTCAGTAACACTGCTCGACCTAAGAATCGAACCCTGGACCTCTTGCGTAGCAGTCGCGCTTAGGACCACTAGACTGATGAGGCAGTCATCAGATTGTGGGCGGTTAATGACGGTATTCATTCCACAAACAGTTCACATCTTCAGTTTAAAGGACAGGTTAATTAATTCTAGTAGTAAACTACGCGTCCAGCGTGCATGTCGTTTGATTTTATTACGGGCATCGATATCATGTTTTATAATGCTATAACATATTTAATGACATAGTCAGAGGTTCTTAAACTTGGCTGCGCCGCTTACTATGTTTATTTTTTATTTTTTCAATAGTATTACGAGTACGTTACATTAATTCCAAAGTGATTAAAATATTACAAACTAGCAAGCTGAGAGGAGACCTGTGCCCAGGAGTGGGCCAATATTATAAGTTGACATAAAATTGCTTTTTTAATACCTACATAAACAATTTGTAAGACTGAGAAGCTATTACTAACTAACTCAAAATGCTAAAATATTGACGTATGTCACTATTCCATTCAGTCAATCACATAACTCTAAAATTCATTATTTTGATACAAATCAAATCTTTATCAAAATAATGAATTTTAGAGTTATGTATGTATCCATTCGTCAATGAATATACGGGTAACAAAATAATGAATTTTAGAGTTATTTATGTACATAGCTTTGATGACGATTTATATGTTAACAAACTACCGCGAATATATTTACTGGCGCTATTACAATTGTCCTCAATGTATTGTAACCAAGTACATAGTACCAATGTATTGTTATCAATTTTAACCAAGCATCTCAGACTTATGGTAAGCTTTTGAAACATATATTTTATCCGGTAAAAGGGTTATTATAACGTAGACCGCAAAGCTTGTTTTCGCATATCAAATCAAATCAAATGTTTTTATTTCAAATAAGCTTTCACAAGCGTTTATGAAACGTTATTGACTCTAGTTGCACGGTTCCAAAAAGTTGATCTCATGGAGAAGAATCCGGCAAGAAACTCCATAGAACTCCATATCAAACACAACAACAACAAATGATAACACAGGTAAATGACATTCAGATTCAAATTACATACGTTTAAGACGATTTTAGTTCCTATTTCGATTACCGGGCCTGCTTGTCGCACTATAAATTGTATTTGATCACTCCTAATCAAAAACAAACTAAAAAAATATTTGGTTTCGTTAAAAAAAAATCCAGCCAGGATTTTTGTGACACTAATAAATTGTTTCTAAATATTCTATGTTATTAAAAAATAATCGAAATATTTGTTTTCGTTCAATTTCTAGCCAGGATCTGCTTGTCATACTATATTTTTTTTAAATATTCTATGTTTATAAAAAATAGTTTAAAATCTTTCTGATTGTTCTTTATTCTATTTTTGAATAAAGAACAATCATTTCTAAATATTTGTATGCGTTCAAAAACTTTAAGAAACACAGGTCATGTGTAGGTCTATTTAGTAACACTGGAACAAAACCATTAATTTCTAGTGACCTTTTGTTTTCAAAATGATATTCTCAATTTTATGTAGTCGTAAATTAAAGTTTGACGGCACTAAAATAAGGTCCATCGTAAACTAGTAATAGTCTCAATTTAACATTTTAATTAAACTAATGTCAATCATGTAATTAATATTGCACCTATGGCAAGGTATATTATTTATTTCAAAAATAAAACACACCATTACGCCTGTATTCCCAGAAGGGTTGGCAGAGGTGTAGGTTCTAATATACACCCAGCTTTCACATTTCGGTATGTTTAAGTCCCATGTAATAGGGGGCGAGCCTATTACCGTTAACCGGGCACAAATCCAGACTCCGAGCTGCTAATGAGAATTTCATAGAAAATCCCAATATCACTTTGCTCGACCTGGGGATACATATATGTATATGTATATAGATACATAAATGTGGCTATCAAATAAAAAAAAACAATTCCTGATAGTTTCAGAGATAAGCGCGTTGAAACCAACAAACAAACTCTTCAGATGTATTATATTCGTTTAAAATAAGTATTGATTCAATATAAAGTTAGCTATATACATTACGGTTTAAAAAGTTAAGCGGTCACCCATCCTTGTGCCATTTCGTTCAACATCAATAATAATAATAATCATTAAAAAGTTTCGCTTCTTTGTTTTTTAACTTAAAATGGCATCCTATTCTAAAGATTCTAACCTTGTTTTAAACTTAAACCTTGTGTCTGAAGACCCTTTCGACTGGTAAGCGGTTTAAAAAACTTAAATAGTTAATACTTTTAACCTTCGGTTTCGAACTTTTCATTGTAGCCAATGTGTTTCGGCTATATTGCAAATTTTATATCTTTTATGTGTTACGTTTTATTTTCAGTTGTATGATCGTCCTATTCTTCCCGGTTGAAAGAAAAAAAATATTATAGTTAATCTATTTTAACCCTTCAAATTCCATATGTTATTGTATTCTTAACAAGTATGTTAAGTCTTGGCTGCGTGATAGTAATCACGCCTGTATTCCCCGAAGGGTTAGGCAGAGGTGTACTTAATGTACACCCACAGTTCGCCGGTATGTTTAGGTCCCATGTAATAGGTGGCGAGCCTATTGCCATTCACCGGACACAAATCCAGACTCCGAGCTGCTACTGAGAATTTCATAGAAAAACCCAATAACGCTTTGCTCGACCTGGGGATCGAACCCAAGACCTCTAGCGTAGCAGTCGCGATTAGGACCACTAGACCAACGAGGCAGTCTATTCTCTATGTTATTGTAGTCTTATTTATTAATATTACTTACCTACTACCTAATGTGTCTATTGATTTTATAAATTTGGGCTCCGTCCAAATGTATTTGGCTCTATATATTTTTTCGTTCCTAGTGTACCTCCATAACATCATACGCGCCTGAATATTTCATAGAAAAACGCAATAAAACTTGCGTAATTAAACCCAGATGTACCGTAGCAGTTGCATTGTTTAGTTTTCACACACTATCAAATAATGTAAATAGCACTAGTGGACCCGACAGTCGTTATCCTGCCCGATCGTAGCGCCATCTATTTTTTTTTTTTTTTTATGTGATAACTCGGCAAACGAGCAGGCGAGCTACCTGATGGTAAGTAGTCATCGCCGCCCATGGACATCTGCAAAACCAAAGGAGTTGCAGATGCGTTGCCGAGCTTATTTAGGGAAAGTGAGGGGAAGGAGAAAAGGAGAAGGAAGGGGATTGGGGGAGGAATTGGGCCTCCGGCCCTCTCGCTCACCGGACGAAGCGCAGTAACGAAACGCTACTACTCGGACGTCGGTCTTCTGCGAGAGTGTGGTACTTCCCCGGTCGAGCCGGCCCATTCATGCTGCGAACAGCGTGGCCCTACCACAACAAAATCTACCGCGTCTAATTTTTATATATATTTTTCTCACCGTTTAAACATTCCGTAACTTCCACATATATGCTTAGTTTTTATTTTTTTAGCATTAACTAAGAAAATTACTGTAATTTAAAAAAAAAATATTGCGAAATGTTCACAAAGATATGAATTTTCTAATGAAAGAAAATTTCTAGTGAAAGAAAAATTCGATTTCAGGCAGGGTTTGAACCTGCGTCACTCTGGTTAAGTACACTAGACAACCAACCAGATTAGAAAATTCATATCTTTACGAACATTCCACATATTATTATATTTCAGAAACCATAATTAGCCAAATTGGTCCAGCCGGTCTAGTTTTAGTGAGACTAGCCTAACGGACAGCAATTCATTTCATTTCATTCATTCAATAATAAATGCAAATCCATAAAAAAGGTGATTAGTCTAAGAGCCAGATTCATATTGACCTCTTAGACTAAATTTCTTGCAACAAAAAAAACACGTGAAATTTTGATTAAATTTTGAGGAGCGTGACTCTTCAATTACTTTTTCAAAAACTGTTACTTTTAATCTAGATTTATGTTCAAGAGAACAATCGTGCATGTTTAATGGGTGCATGCATGATGTGCGTGCAGAAAGCACGGTTATGACCCTTGACGGTGAAAACAATCTTTTTATTCCTTTTATTATTACCTAGTTGTGGCTCGATGCTTCACTCGCATTGCAAAAAGGTAGATTATGTAAAGGTATAGGACTATCCAATGTACCCTTATACCAAAATTGGTCTTATTTAGTCTTGTGATACTATGTGCGACTGCGATGCTAGAGGTCCTGGGTTCATTAGCTAGGTGGAGCATAGCGTTATAATTATGGTTTTACTATGAATTTCTTAGTAGCAGCTCAGAGTTTGTGCTCGGTTGATAGGCTCGCCCCCTATTACATGGGACCTAAAAATATCGGCGAATCGCAGGTGTATACATTAGTACACCTCTGCACCCTTTGGAGAATAAATGCGTGATGATATGTTATCAAAATTGGGTCAACAGTTTAGGTGTGAAGACAGACGAGCAGACAGATCTATTTTTAGTTATGTACTAGTAACTGCACGTTACAGTATCTCGTAATAATATGGCAGTATAGAGATATCTCGTTTTTCATAATCATGTGGGAATTTCCCAAAATTCCGTTGTAGTGTTTCTTCAACCAGCTTTATAAATGAAGTGGCTTTAACTTAACTGCGTCATTAAGAAGATTAAGAAGAAAGAAGACTACATGCAGCGTAGTGGATGTAGACGTATAGATAAAATAAGGAACGAGTTTATTAAAGGAAGTCTGAAAGTGTTGCCAGTGACAAAACAGTTAAAAGGGAATTGATGGTCTCAGTCTTGTGGGCATATGATGGGGAGGATAAAACGCATGTAACTTAAAGAGTGGTGAGTATGAATGTTGAGGGATGGAGGGGTAGAGGGAGAGTAAAGAAAGATAGATGGATCGTTGGCGGTAATGGATAAAATAAGGAATCAGTAAGAGTAGATTTATATGTTAGAGGTAGTATGAAAGTGGCAGAAAAAGGGAGCTTTTAACTTGGTATGTGTACGTGATGAGGAGGGATGATGAGGGATGTTGAGGGGTGGAAAGGTAGAGAAAGATAAATATGGATGGATTGTGTTAAGGCGTGTGTATTAATAATTAATTATCACGCGCTTAAACGGTGAAGGAAATCATCGTGAGGAAACCTGCATGCCTGAGGGATTTTCTTGAGGGCGTGTGAAGTCTGCCATCCCGCAGTAAGCTAGCGTGGTGGACTATAGCCTAATATTTGCTCTCATACTGAGAGGAGACCCGTGCCCAGCAGTGGGACAATGTAATGGGTTGATGATGTAAAGGCTAATATAATGGAAAAGGGAATGTATGATTAGGTGGATTGTGATATGGATGGATGGAAGAAAAGGACTGTTACTACCTACTGTTTTATTCTTAATTATTATAGTAATTTGCTGGGCAGTAAGATGAATGTATGCCTATAATTATGATTTCATATACTGGCAATCTAAAAGTATTATATTCAAATGTGTACAGCTTCCATAGTCATTATGTAAATTTGTTAGTTTTTAACTAACAACTCGGAAGTTATAATCCATAATTTTAAGTATTATGAATTCAGATAAGAGTTAAGAATGAGAAGTTATGTTCAATTACAGAAGTTGTACACTTTACAGTTTTTTTAATAATGTTATGTCAACGTTCTGTCATTGCGGCTTGTCAAATAGAGTTACTTGTATTAAAACCTTTTTTGTTAATTTGAGCTTTTTTTTCTTCATAAAAGTGAAACTTTACCGGCCTGAAGAATTAGATTGTTCATTTTATATTTGAAGGTTATGCCTGTATTTCATTTAGAAAAACAGCTGTTCTCCGGAAGGGATTTTTATAACGAAAATTAAACAGGACTTTAAAGAAATCCGTCCGTCAAGTTAGTTAGTTATTAGTAAAATGGAATTACTTAAAGGATTTTTAGGAATTAAAAAAAAATACACCATTTTTTAAAATTTAAATTAGGCATTATGTGGTAACATAATAAAAAAAGTTAGACTGCCTCATTAATCTAGAAGTTCTAAGCGCATTTACTATTCAAGTATCCCAGCTTCGATTCCTAGGTAAAACAAAGTCTTATTAGAGTTTTCAATTTCTATGAAATTCTCAGTAGTAACTCGGAGTTTGGATTTCTGCTCTATTAATGGCTATAGGTTTGCGCCCTATTACATAGGAACATACCGGCGAAGTGTGTTGTATACTTAAGTACACTTCTGCCTAACCCTTTGGGGTAAATAGGTGTGATGGTATGTAAGTTTCAAAAAGATATAATAGGTTTTGGCTTTAAATTCGTAATTAAAATTTATTAATTAATCATCCCATATTGAACTAATTTCCATATTACTATGTAAACATATTAAATTTTGAAACCTTTTAAATGTTCACAAGGGGAAAACATTTTTAGGAAAATAGGTTATCAAATGGATAACCTATTTTCCTAAAAATGTGTTCATAATAAATTAAAACTATGCAAATAACATAACACTAAAACGTGTGTAAACAGCCTTAGTTTTGTTCCTAATACTAAACATTCCTTTGCCTTTTCAATTGCAAACTTAAAAAAATATATGTCAAATATCTGCATCTGTCAAAATTCAAAAAAAGAACAGCCACTAACTTTTTAAAAGCCTCTTCGGTCTCCTCACTTCACTGCACAGATCACAATCACAGACGGTACGTGTGCACGCGAGTTTAGTACACGGACGACTGTCTGTAGGATGGTTGACTAAGGTCTTATATACATGCTCTGAATTCTAACTCACTTCGTTAACCAAGGATGCCACTTGGTGGGGTTGCTTCCGGGTTTTTTTGATTATGGAACTAATATAGAGTACATTCTTTGCGGTTTTGAAACTTTTTGGTGAGTTGTGAGGAAAGTGCAACAGCGTACTTATCACGCCTGCATTCTTCGAAGGGTTAGCCAGAGGTGTACTAATGTGCATCTACAGATGGTATGTTTAGGTCCTGTGTAATAGGGGGCGAGCCTATTGCCACTAACCGGACACAAATCCAAACTACGAGTTTCTACTGAGAGGTCTATTGTCAGTAGATCATACCATCACGCCTGTATTCCCCGAAGGGTTAGGTAAAGGTGTACCTAATTAATGTACACCCACAGTTCTCTGGTATGTTTAGGTTTCATGTAATAGGGGGCGAGCCTATTGCCATTGATCGGGAAAATATCCAAACTCCGAGTTGCTACTGAGAATTTTATAGAAAAACCCAATAACACTGCTCGACCTGGCAATCGAACCCAAGACCCCAAGACCTCTAGCGTAGCAGTCATGCTTAGGACCACTAGACTAATGAGGCCTTTACTGAGAATTTCATTGAAAAATCAAATTTGTTTCGATCTCAGTGTCGCTAACGACCACTTAAATAAAATTAATGAAATTAAGAAGATGAATTAAATTTTTATTTACCTAATTAACTAAGAAAAACAAAAATAACTAATTAGAAATCTAGACTAACTAAACAATTTTAATAAATAAAAGGAAAACTGAAGAAGGGCATCAAAAAGCTTTAGATAAATTGTAAGTTCCTTCCGGGGTTCATAATCGTTATGTACCTACAATCATCATGATAGTTTTAAGATCAGTAATTATTATGATGAGTTCAGATTGACGTTACTAGGTCAGCTGTTTATAAACCTTACATTGGTTAATTAACCCGTCTAATATTGTAAATACGAAAGATGCTGTCTGTGTGTTTGTTACACGCCTAAACTGCTGAACTAATTTTGATGAATAAAAGTTTTGATGTGTCTTGATTGGCCACATTGGTCACCCATCCACGGGCGGTAAAATAAAATAAATCCCTACATATTTGGAATAAAATAAATCCAATTACACTTTGCTCGACCTGGAAATCGAACCCAAGGCCTCTGGCGTAGCAGTCGCACTTAGGACCACAAGACTAATGAGGAAGTTAATTATCAAGGATGAATTGTGATTAAATTCATTTTCTTATTGCATTTATATATACTGTTAAGTATGATTTCTATTGTATAGGTATGATGGATGCATTCTACATAGCTTCTTCGTCAAATTTTATCGAAATCTGTTCAGCGGTGTAGGTGTGAACATGTAACAGAAAAATAAACCAACAAACGAATTTACTTTCGCATATATAATTTTGTATTTGGTTGTGTACTTCCTCGGAAATGGCTCTAACGATTTCAAATAAATTTTCAATGTGGCGCGGCAGTTTAAATGGGCTAAAAAATCTGTCTAGCTACAAGTAGTACTCATTTCTTGGTCACTTCGTTTTCTCGACTAGTCCTGTCCACAAAATAGATCTAGCTATATAGCGTAGGTACTAAATAACTTGGCAACATCAAAAACCTTCACAATTGTATGGAAAATGCGACCTGTATTAGCACATGTTTGAATTGGTTATTTATGGTATATTAATATGATTTGTGACCACCGCTTGTATTCAGAATATGTCTACTTACATAGGTTCTTTCATTACTGTAATTATATAGCCCTGCTATGGAATGTCAGGGCATGCACACAATTAAAAAAAAAAAAAAAAAACGTTTATTAGCAACCAAATATGTTACAATACAAAGGAGCTTTGTCTCCTGAACTAAGTAACAACCTGTATCCCAGGAAACAGTGACTTCCCTATTACATAGCTATTTATTAATTGCGCGATATTTTTAGTAATTCATACTTTTAATAATATGTATTATAAATGTGAGCCTAACTCCGTCTGGCTTTCTGTTGATTACGGTTTTACGCTTAAACTGCTAAAACAATTTTGATGAATGTTGGTACAGAGAATGTTGGAAAGGGACTTTTATCTTAAACAAGCTTTCCACCCATGGCTTCGCTCGCGTGGTTTCTCGACTTTTCTGTACTACAATATGTATGTATTATACATATAAACCTTCCTCGAGAACCACGCTATCCATTGTTGAAAACAACATGAAAATCGGTGCAGTAGTTTTTGAGTTTATCGTGAACAGACAGACAGACAGACGCGACAGAGAACTTTGTTTTATGATATGTAGAGATAGTCCCTTGGGCTGTGCGCGAGCCAGTTTCTTGAACAATCTTCACAGATTGTGTCTGCGTGGTAGGCTCTCACTCCCCTACTTACTGTATTTATTTTCAACTAGCATGCCACCCGAGGCTTCGCCTGCGTGGACTAGGTAAGTTTCTTTTAATTTTAAGGTATAATTCAGCCTATTTCACTCAGGAATAATGTAGCTTTCTATTGGTGAATATTTTTTCAATATCGGTTTAGTAGAACAACAACGTCACAATATCACAAACTTTAGCTCTTTATAATATTGTGGTATTAGACTGCCTCATTAGTCTAGTGGGCCTAAGCGCGACTGCTACGCTATAGAAGTCCTGGGTTCGATCCCCAGGTTGAGCAAAGTGTTATTGGGTTTTGATATGAAATTCTCAGTAGCAGCTCGGAGTCTGGATTTGTTCCCGGCTCGCCCCCTATTACATGGGACCTAAATATACCGGCGAAGTGTGGGTGTGCATCAGTACACCTCTGCCTAACCTTTCGGGGAATACAGGCGCGATGGTATGTTTTGTTATGTTTATGTTAGTAAGTAGATAGATAAAATACGACAACGCGTCGCCAGCATTGATATGAAGATGCTACGCGTCGTTAACAACTACTACTGTCTACAGTGTGCGCTAAACCTTAGACTGTTACTTCATTTGAGTTTCCCGGGTAAGACAGTGTACTTGGTCATTTTTCTGTTAGGACATAACATAACATACCATCACGCCTGTATTCCCCGAAGGGTTAGGCAGAGGTGTACTTAATGTACACCCACAGTTCGCCGGTATGTTTGGGTCCCATGTAATAGGGGGCGAGCCTATTGCCACTCACCGGGCACAGATCCATACTCCGAGCTGCTACTGAGAATTTCATAGAAAAACCCAATAACACTTTGCTCGACCTGGGGATCGAACCCAAGACCTCTAGCGTAGCAGTCGCGATTGGGACCACTAGACCAACGACGCATGGATGGTCCTATCTATATTTAATTAGATAATATTATCTGTAGTTTACGATTTTCTCTCGCATCCCATATTTAGGTTACTCCTGAATACTTCATGAGGTAAATTATGATTATTATTTAGATGACAGACCGAATTAATTTTTTTTCTTGATCGGCTCTATTTATTGATGGTTATACATGAGGCTAAAACATATTTATATAACATTATTTTTTAATAATATTTTAGCATTAATAATTAGCTGCTTATTTTTTATTATATTTTAGCATTAAATAATGCGAAATATTCACGAAGATATGAATTTTCTAATGAAAGAAAATTTCTAGTGAAAGAAAAATTCGATCTCAGGCAGGGTTTGAACCTGCCGCCTTACCAACTAAGCTACCGAGACCACTGCCTGTGATGTCGAATTTCTCTTCCACATTTTACGTCTTCAGGATGTTGCTGACATCGCCTGCCAGATGGACACAGGTTCAAACCCTGCCTGAGATCGAATTTTTCTTTCACTAGAAATTCATATCTTTGGGATTCATAATCAGCTTACAATGTTACCACTGCTGGGGCTCGAGACCTCCTCTCGGTGAGAGGGAGTGGGCTGTAATCCACAACGCGGGCCCAGTGCGGGTTGTTTTTAGCATTAGATCTCGGCAGGAGTCGAACCTGCGTCCCCCCCAGGTTAAGTACACCCACGTACACCGGATGCTTTAGCAGCTCAACTACTATGCTCTTGGTAACTTAGTGGCTAAACCATCCAATCCGTCACTAGAAATTTCATTTAAACAAAATATACCATCACGCCTGTATTTCCCGAAGAGTTAGGCAGAGGTGTAAGTACGCTCACATTTCGCCGGTATGTTTAGTCCCATGTAATAGGAGGCGAGTTTTTGGCTTTAAACCGGGCACAAATCTTAACTCCGAGCTGCTACTGGGAGTTTCATAGAAAAACCCAGGTTCGCTTCCGGGCTTTGGAGAGCGAACCCTGGACTTCTAGCGTAACAGTCGCGCTTAGGACCACAATGACAACAAGGACAATGAGGCAGTCATCTCTATATAAGTCTCCTAACATATTTTATTTTTTTTATTTTAATCTCTGTGAGCTAAAATCTAGCTTATTTTTGTCTCAGCTCGAAAAAAGCATATAAAACAAAAAAAAAGCTACGGGTTCTTACCTCAATTATAGAGGTTCGCGTTTGCCATCATTCCGTTTCTCCATCAATTTACCCGCCGTTGAGTGGCAAAACAAGCATACAGTATAAGAAATCATCGCCTAAATGAAATAATGTGTTCCCTGATGAATGAATGCAATATATTTCACATTTGCATAGGGTAACCACGATGTATGAGAACTTGGTGAAATAATGAACTTGAATAATCTCTTTGTATTTTGTATGCATTTTTCATGCCGACTGCGGGCAGGATACGAACCTGCGTTTTTTGGTTAGGAACACCAGACGCACGAGTTTTACCCGCCGATGGCTTAGTGGTCGAATAGAATATTCTTTATTGCACACCAAATACAAGTTATAGATAAATCATAAGATGGTACAAGTTTCACAGAAAATATTCTACTTAATTTAAAAGATAAATAAAAACGCAGTGATTAATTGTGTTTCAATTGGCTTATCCACAAGAAAACCAAACAATATTTTAAGAAAAATTCATGTACCTATTAGTATGATGCGAAATACTTAGGTAAGTATATAAGCTAAATGCCATAAGGGGGCGGAGAAAAGGAGAAGGAAGGGGATTGAGGAAGGCCTCCGGCGCTCCACACTTACCGTACGAAACTCAACAGTAGGTATACATAGTTGCATACTGCCCCTTCACGTCGATATTCTGTGGGAGGGTAGTACTTCCCCGGTCATGTCGACCCATTCATGCTGGTACGTAGCGTGCCAGCGAGACACTAGGTACTACTAATCCTTTGTAAAGGGATGTCTGACCTATTTCGTTACCTTTTATAAGAACAGGACCTATTGACATAGTTTCCGAGTAAAAAGTCAATAAAAACATTACCGTGTAATGTGCCCTTTGCAGTCTTCAACTTGTCATAGTGACATAGAAAACAGTAGACAAAAGTTTAATGAACGAACCGTGTCTGATTTTTAATAGCCGGAACTGATAGCCATATTATTTTGCGTGGTGTCACACACATTTTTGGCGACTTTTTTTTGGTAAAATGTTAGCAATAATTGTATGTTTGCAATCGTTACTTTCTAGTAGTATTGCGGAAGTATTATTTTTGTATGTTTCAAGATGTGGAAAAGTGGGTAAGGACGTATGCTTGATGGTTTTTTATCAAGCCTTTTTTGTGTCCTACTGCTGGGCAAAGACCTCTCCTAACTTCGTCCAGGATTGTCTAACCTGGGCTTCTTTATACCACCAGTTTAGGTATATCCACTTTTTTCGACTTAGATGATAAATAAAATAACAAATTATTACAATAATAACGACAAAAATATAAAGAGAGAGAAAATATTGAGAAACTAACGAGATTTAGTGTGAGTACTCCGTATTCGATTCTCATACTAATTATGTAATAAATGTTTTTTTTCTTTGTAATGTTTGAAGCGCCGGTAGCCAAATAGCTAGTGTTCCGGACTTGCGATGACGTGGTTGCCGGTTTGAAACTCACCCATTGCACTACCGACGTGAACCGACAGCCTGTATAACGGCTGTTGTCGTACCTCCAAATAGGACGTGATGGGATGTTTTGTTAAAATTATAATCCTTTCATCTAAAAAATCCTGACACCAGCCATCTTGTAATATTATATCGTCGAATGACAATATTGTGGGTAAACCGACACGTATTGATATTAAATTACTGAAACAGCTTCTCAATTAAAGTGAATGTAGTGTAATGAAGTGAACGAGACCCACCTGATGCAGTCCCTTTCAAAATAAAAAAAGAGAGGTGTTAAGTGAAATTTTGCGGAGCTAGCTTTCAGTAGATCCAGACGTTCGATCGTTCACTGCTGGACGTGCCTACGTCCCTTTACTCTTTAAGTAAACGTCACAAACCCCCTACAACGTCACAAACTCACAAACTTTATCTGTTTGTAATATTAGTATAGATTAATTTGTGATTAGCATTTTTGTATATGCCTAATTGCCTATACATAATTAAAAAAAAAATACTTAGGGTAGTTGACTTTTGTTGAATTTATTGGAAACAACATGCATATTGTAAAATTTAATTAAATCTAAGACTATAATAAACTACAAGTAGCGCAAAGGGCAATGGGAAGAAAAATGGTGGGTGTGACATTGAGGGACAGAAAAACCAATACGTGGCTTCGTAAACAGAGCAAAGTATCAGACGTCGCAAAAAGGGTAGCACAGTTGAAGTGGGAGTGGGCTGGCCATGTAGCCAGCAAGCAAAACTCTTGGTGTAGAAGAGTGTTAGAATGGAGGCCATGGGACCAGAAAAGACCTCGAGGGCGACCACAGATGAGATGGAAGGATGACATCAAGAAAGTGGCGGGCAGCAACTGGACCCTAATTGCCCAAGACAGAGGAAAGTGGAGAGGATTGAAGGAGGCCTACACCAAATATTTGGTCGATCAAGGCTAAAGAAGAAGACTATAATGAAAAAAAAAATGTCGACTAGCCTTATTGTAAAAATGTAATTGTTTGTTTTAGAAGGTAGAGTACTTACTCGAAGAAGACAAATTAATTGTCCTAAGTCACTAGTTTACCCAACACAGAACGGATTTGCACGGGAAAATAAAGACAATAGTACAATGTTTTGACGCGGCTTGTGCAACCGCGGATGTGTGCTAATATATTCACGACTATTCTTTAGGAGAATCGGCAGAAAAGCTCACTTGCAAAGAATCAAAATGGAAGAGACATACTTAAATGTATTAAAAAGTCTCTTCATTTTGAAGGTAGCTTTGGATATCATACTGTCACGCCGAACAGATAGGCGCAGGTGTACGAATGTACACCAACAATGCCGGTATTTTTAGTCCCATGTAATAGGGGCAAGCCTTTTTGTATACCAGTAAGTGATAATTTGCTTGAACTGGGAATTAAACCCCCTCCAACCAGTCTTTTCGAAAGAAAGAGTATTTCAGAACAGTCTAAACACAAGAAAACATAACAAACAATACTTAATACCAAATTTATATACATAAATAATATCTACGTCATATTTCATGACGCCAGAATATACCTTGTCAATAGCTTATGGGTCATGTTGTCGTAAGCGTGGTTGCTGAACGTGAATAGGGTTCGATTCCCAAGTCAAGCGGTGTTATTAAATTTCGCTTTAAATTTTTCAGTAGTGGCTTGGAGTTTTGATTGGTGCCCGGTTAATGGCAATAGGCTCGCCCTCAATTCCATGGCAATAAAACATAAAGGTGAATCTGCTGTTTATCAGAACACCTCTGCCTTATTCTTGTGAGAATACAGGCGTGATGGTATGTAATGTTATTATGCATCTAACATAAGTAAGTAAATAGTGAGTCGTTTTTGCCAAAGTTGAGGCCATGGCTTACGGTCAATGGGTAAGTGTTACAGAATCGTTTCATGTGAGAATGAAGCAAGAAACTGTTAAAAAGGTAAAATCGATCACTTTAGTGAAAAAAAGAAAGAATGAAATATCAAAGATAAAAAAAGGCTGAGGATAAGAAAGCAAAACTATAATACGGTTTAAGACATTTACTTTCTCAAAAGGCTTCCATAAATCACTTACAGAAAAAAATATAAGAGAACACAATATAATATTATATATATCCGATTGGCGTAGTTGACTTTATATTTGGTTTATACAAAAATAGATTTCGACTCGCGGCCCGTCCGCGTGGAGTATAATGTATACGTTTCTTGTCATTTTACGGGTTAATATACATATATGTACCTATAGCCTATGTCACTCAGGAATAATGTAGCCTTCTATTGCTGAAAGAATTTTTCAAATCGGCCCATTACTTTCAGAGCCTATTCAATGCAAACAAACAAACAATTGAATCTTGCCTCTTTGTAATATTAGTTAAGATTAAATCTTAGTAATATGTATAAAGATTCAAACACAAAAATATAGTATTCAGTTGGTAAATATTAGGATCTTCTCTATTCTCTGCTTTCCATTTGACCTTGAGATGGGTATGGGTAGTTTTAATTTTTAGGGTAAACAAAAATTACATTAGAAATTAATGTACATGAGTTGAAAAATATTTTGAT
Organism: Subacronicta megacephala; assembly: GCA_958496365.1. Lineage (NCBI taxonomy): Eukaryota > Metazoa > Arthropoda > Insecta > Lepidoptera > Noctuidae > Subacronicta > Subacronicta megacephala. Next base: position 8,621,932 of record OY292539.1, on the reverse strand, counting down.
TGGTTCTCTCTATCATACTGCCGTCCACATCACATCGCCATGACATAACACCAAATTAAATAGCAATTTGCCGTAGTCTTACTCCCCCGCTATGAATGATGTTATACGTTATTTATAATTGATTATTAATATTTTCTATACAACGTTAGTTGTTGCCGAAAGCCGAGAGTAGTTTGTTCAGAATCAGTAACAGAATCGACTGCAATGATTTTTACCCTATTACATTTTCAAAATTATTCAAGTTGGACACCCATTTTTATTGCGAAAATCGGCGCAAGAAACACCTAACTTAGCTCTTTGTAGCCACCGCGCCAATTTGGTAAATTAGGACAAACCTTATTTATCTCTTCTGTGGGACAAACTTTTGAGCTCGTCATCGCGTGAGTTTTAATATTTTTTTTATTTTGTATAGGTACTTTTCTTACTTACAAATCAAATTAAAATTGGGGTGTTTCGGATTTAGGGTCATAAAATAATTTAGCGATGTATAGGCATTTGATTTGCGAAATTGCGGAAGGTTGCTGGCGGATGCTAGATGCGATAAGCCGATGATAGGGTGCAATGGCGCACATTAGAGGAGGCGATGATATAAGGTGATGATGATCGCCTGCCTACCACAAAAGCAAAGCTTTTCAAGCTTTGCTTTTGTGGTAGGCAGGCGATGATGATGATGAGGTACTTGATACGAAAATCATGATAATTCTTATTAAAAAAGGTATGCTTTTGTTTTAAGCAAAGCATTTCCTCCTATAACATGGGTGCGTTTGCAAACACAAATTCTTACATAATTATAATATCCTAAACCCGAATTAACTATTTATTTATTTCTTTGGGAAACAAACAGATACAATATTGAATAAAGTTAATACATAACTAACAACACATAATCCAAAAACAGCAAAACTATGCAATATATTCAGAGCTATTGACATTTTCATAGAACAACCCCCGACCTGGATATTGAACCCAGGACGTCATGGGCAGCAGCCAGCAATGCTAGTTAATTATATCTATAAGTCTATACTAATATTAAAAAGAGGAAACATTTGTTTGTTTATGTTTTGTATTATATTAACTCTGAAACTAATTATTATTTCAAGCCAGTAGTCCCATTTTAGGGTAAAGGCCTCCCCCTACTCTTTTTCCACTTCTCCCAGTCAGACCAGGAAACTTTTGTGATCAACCCATTACAATGTCCCACAGCTAGGCACGGGGTTGTCTCAGAACGAAAGGGATTCGGCTGTAGTCCACCACGCTAGCCTACTGCAGGTTGGCAGACTTCACACGCCGTCAAGAAATTCTCTCAAGCATGCAACTTTCCTTACGATGTTTTCCTTCACCGTTTAAGCGCGTGGTATTTATGCACATGACTTCGAAAAGTCAGAGGTATCGCGTTCGAATCCAAGACACGCATCTTGGATTCGAACGCGATACGTTTGACCTGGCAGTCCAATGGTCGCCAGTCTATCTATAGTGTACAGACATCGGGCTGTTACAATTTTATTGTTTACTTATAGATAACGCTTATTTTTTATTATTTTTTTAGCATTAAATATTGCGAAATTTTCACAAAGAAATGAATTTTCTAATTAAAGAAAATTTCTAGTGAAAGAAAAATTCGATCTCAGGCAGGGTTCGAACCTGCGTCCCTCTGGTTAAGTAAAGCGTCTGGTGTACTTAACCAGAGGGACGCAGGTTCGAACCCTGCCTGAGATCGAATTTTTCTTTCACTAGAAATTTTCTTTAATTAGAAAATTCATTTCTTTGTGGGAATACTTATAGATAATTTATACAATATCCATATATTGACTGCCTCGTTAGTCTAGTGGTCCCAATCGCGACTGCTACGCTAGAGGTCTTGGGTTCGATCCCCAGGTCGAGCAAAGTGTTATTAGGTTTTTCTATGAAATTCTCAGTAGCAGCTCGGAGTCTGGATTTGTGCCCGGTGAATGGCAATAGGCTCGCCCCCTATTACATGGGACTTAAACATACCGGCGAAATGTGGGTGTACATTAGTACACCTCTGTCTAACCCTTCGGGGAATACAAGCGTGATGGTATGTTATGTTATCCACATATTAAATAATTGAATGATTATTAGTTTATTATATTTTATACACTTTTAACATAACACAAATCTAGCATGTTTGCCTTTCTGCTCACCTTCGTAACAAAAGCGTGATGTTATAACGTGAGAAAGGGACTTATCGATCGCATCACTGACCTTGCCCAAGAATGCACAGAACCGAACTGACGACCTTTATGGTCTAAGAGCTAGCGACCGATAACCTGACATTTGATAAATTCTCAACTGCATAACATTAAAATATTATAATCAAAATTAACTTTTCTAAAAACCCAGTTAAAGGAAGATTCTATAATTCCAAATAAAATTTATTCTTAATAAATAGCAGAAAATACAGAATTGTTACGATTCTTGCATACTTCTTTTGTTTCATCCACATTCATACAGTTTGTCATACACACGCGCCCATTCTTATAACAGATTGCGGTAGCGAGTAGGTACTACAACACACCTGACTTTTTTCAAGGAAATAAGACACCTGACTTTTTTGAAGGAAAAAAAGTGTGTGACAGGAACGGAAAGAGATTTGGTCACTTACCACCAGGCGGCCCTTTTGCTTGTTTGTCATTCTATTCGAATAAACAAGTGAATATCAAGCGCTCACTATCTCCGCGCCTAAGTGAACCAAACTCGCGACCTTTAGTTATTGAGCTGTCAATTACTCATCCGTCAATGATGTGCATTGTTCACCTGCGGCTAGGCTAGGCTAGGCTATTTGTTAGCCCGCCATTAGGTCATGTGTGAAGCACATTAGCGTCAAACCCGATCATTAAACATAATGGAACATAATCCATCTTGCAGCGATCTAGTACCTATTCAGATTTTATTATCTTACTGAGGTAGGTTTACTTTTGTAGTAGTAGTGCTTCGCTGGCATGCGTGCCAGCATGAATGGGTCGGCATGACCGGGGAAGTACTACCCTCCCACAGAATATCGACATCAAGTAGCAGTATGCACACTATTGCTTTTCATACGGTGCGTGTGGAGCGCCAGAGGCCCATTTTTTTTTGTTTTAAAAAAAAAGCTTGCTAGCAATGTGGATCACACATTACTAGTATTCTTGTTAATTCCTCGTGCTAAGCTAAATGCTTGTGTTACGAGTGGGTTCTCGTCGGTAGTGCAATGGGTGGGGTTCGACCCGGCAACCACATGATCGCAAGTCTGACGCCCGAGCCATTAGGCTACCGCCGCTTCATTTCCTCCCTCAGTCTCCTTCCTTATCCTTTTTTCATTCCCTTCGCTCTTCTTTAAATAGGCTCGGCAATCTGCAACTCCTTTGATATTGCAGATGTCCATGGGCGGCGACGACTACGTACCATCAGGTAGCTCGTCTGCTCGTTTGCTGAGTTATCTCATAAAAAAACAATGGTCTCTTGTGGTTGTAACGCTTGAGGTTCTTAGTTTGATTGCCACGTTGAGCAAAACCCTATTGAGTTTTTCTCTGAAATACTTAGTAGCGAACCGAATTTTTGTAGCAATAGCCCTCATTTACCTATACGAAACCTAAAAATATTGTGATGAACTTGTGGGTGTATATTAGAATCGTGAAATAACTAGAGCATAAACAATCCATGTCATAACTTAGTAATCTATAGGTAATCCCATAAACTTAACTACAAATAAAAAAATACATTAAATGATACAACTGCCATTAACGATCCCACATAGCATCTAGCCAAAAGTGAAAGTTTCATTGTAATCAGTGCATCCACGGCCCATAAATCTTTATATATTGTCTGTAATGTTCCATTAAGTTAAGTTAAATTACTTTAATTGCTGTTTTGATACAGTAATTGGTTTTTAATATTATGTAAGACAAAAAAATCTTAATCAGATGTAAATTACGGCTAGTTTTGGACACTAAAGAGTAATTCTGACTAAGAGAATGCCTCGTTAATCTAGGGCTCCCTAGAGGTCCTAGGTTCAATTCCCAGGTCAAGAAAAGTGTTGAGATTTTCTATAAAATTCTCTGTAGCAGGTCTGGATTTGTGCCCGGTTAATAGCAATAGTCTCCCCCCCCTATGACATGGGACCTGAACATACCGGTGAAGCGTGGGTCCATTAGTACACCTCTGCCTAACCCTTCGGGGAATAGAGGCGTGATGATGTGTTTATGTTATATAAAAGAGTAATTCTTAGCACGACTTTATACATTTTGCTGGTCAGAGATACAATTTTCAAAGTCATATATTTTATTTCAATTAGTGTATTATACTCTCGCTGGCGTGTCTACATGCCAGCTTAAATGGGTCGTCACGACCGGGGAAGTAATACCCTCCCAGTCGACTATCGACGAACAGAATATTGATGTCAAGTAGCAGTATGCATACGTTTCGTACGGTGAGCGTGGAGTGCTGGAGACCCACTTCTTCAGTCCACTTCATTCTCCTTTCCCTGTCTTTTCCCTAACGGAATGCAGCAGCTTGAATGTGTTTTCTTCGCATTGTTCAGACAATGCTAATTTATCTATTTACCATCTAATGCTAATGCTATTTACCATCAGGTCGCTCGTGGGCTTTTTGGCTGACATAACCCATAAAAAAAATAACATTTATTAAATATTTCTTAAACTTTATTTGATTTAAACACCTTCAATTTGAACTTGAACTTTTTAGATTGGTGGCTCATTTTAACTATATAAAGTCATTGTGCCTTAAAAATACAGCATGTTGTTTTTTGTAGATATTTGAGTCGACTAGATTCCAAATTGAGGCTTGCGACAAATTAAAAAAAATAATTATTTACCAAAAGCTTGCCTTAATATTAAGGGCAGGTACTGTGGCCAGGCTTTTTACTCGGTATGTTTAGGTCCCGTTTAACATATTTTAACCGGACACAGATTCGGACTGCCGAACCGCTACTGACAATTTCGTAAAAAAACTCAAAGACTGCTCGAACCTAGGACCTTTAGCGTAGCAGCCGTGCTTAAGATCTCTGGACTAATTAGGCAGTCTTTAGAAAAAATCACGTTTTAAAATTTTGAGTATGGAGCGCCGAAGGCCATATTCCTTTCTCAATCCCCTTCCTTCTCCTTTCTCGTTTCCCCTTCCTTTTCCTTAAATAGGCTCGGCAACGCATCTGCACCCGCTTTGGTATTGCATCATGCAGAATGCAGACGTCCCATAAAAAATCCCATAAAAAAATTAAAGTTAATTGATCATGTACCTGTCAACTAAATATAATAGTAATGTAACCTCGTTACATTACTATTTAGTTAACATAAGACTGCCTCGTTGGTCTAGTGGTCCCAATCGCGACTGCTACACTAGAGGTCTTGGGTTCGATCCCCAGGTCGAGCAAAGTGTTATTGGGATTTTCTATGAAATTCTCAGTAGCAGCTCGGAGTCTGGATTTGTGCCCGGTGAATGGCAATAGGCTCGCCCCCGATTACATGGAACCTAAACATACCGGCGAATTGTAGGTGTACATAAAGTACACCTCTGCCTAACCCTTCGGGGATTACAGGCGTGATGGTATGTTATGTTATGTTAATGTAACCTCCTTGCAAAGATCTCTAGAGTAGGTACTCTAGAGATCTTTGCAAGGAGGTTACGAGGAGGCTCAAGAAAATTTAACACTCTGTATAAAATCACTCTTAAAAATACTCTTTTAGATCATCTCAATTAAGGTTATTATCCCATAGATAGGTGTTAAAGGCTATAATAAAGATAATATGGGGACGTAGCTCAATCAATGACCTTTATAGGTGTAATTTTACCATCAATTGGGTAATTCCCATCCATAGTTCATGTGTTGTTTTCACATAAAATGATTGCTGGTTGAGCAATTTGCTAACTTCGCGTATGATTTGTGTGTGTTGTGTTAAAGGGGATGTTCGTAGTCCTAATTTGTAGTAAATATGATGGGGGTAATTTCTTGTAGGGCTGGCCCTTAAGACATTCACATTAAAATTATTTTTTTATTGTATAAGATGTAAAACAAGCTTAAGGGCTGCCTGATATTCAGCGGCAACCTCAGCCAGCAAATCAGAAAGAAAAGAATTTATTTGGGGGACACCTGAATTACATAAAACACTAAATACAGCTTGCAGTAGCAGTTGTAAACAGTAAAATCAAATTAATTTACTGTAAGTATTGGTATTGGTCGAAGCGGCGGTAACCTAATGGCTAGGGCGTCGGACTTGTGATCATGTGGTTGCCGGTTCGAAACTCACCCATTGTACTACCGACGTGAACCCACTCGTAACACAAGCATTTAGCTTAGTACGAGGGGTTAACAAGCTTACTAGTAATGTGTGACCAACATTGCTAGCAAGCTTTTTTTTTGTTTTACGTAAGGTACAAAAACGAAATACCAAGTCACAATGGTGACATGAAAATGAAAAAAAAGTTGAACTTAATACTTAATTACCTAAGTATCTCGCAAGAACAATCAATTTAATTAATTAAATAATCATAATTTAGAAAAATAATAAATTATATTTTTTTCTGTTAATAGATCTCTAAGTAGGTAACTACTATTTTTTTTTTAAAAGCTTACTAGCAATGTGGGTCGCACATTACTAGTAATCTTGTTAACCCCTCGTACTAAGCTAAATGCTTGTATCACGAGTGGGTTCACGTCGGTAGTGCAATGTGTGGGTTTCAAACCGGCAACCACATGATCGCAAGTCCGATGCCCTAGCCATTAGGCTACCGCCGCTTTTGAACTTGACTTCGATATTCTGTGGGAGGGTAGTACTTCCCTGGTTGTGCCGACCCATTCATGCTGGCATGTAGACAACCCAGCGCGACACTACTTCTTCTAAATTTTGTAATGCATTTTATTTCTACAAAGCGTATCTATTCTTCTATGACCCTCATTGGAGGAGTGCCCATTACCGCATACTTCGAGTCAAATTCACAAGCACTTTGGAACATTTGAATGGTTCAAACCACAAATGTATCAACTACTGACATTTAACTGGCATAGCGCGCAGTTCAAGGTTCAATTCTCGTAATTAGAGTGTTCGATTTTATTTATTGCTCGTCTTTTGTCGGTCATAATTGCGTTAGTATATTATATATTACATACTGATGATGGTGTACTTATTGATATGGTTATGTACCATTTTGTAACGTAAATAATAGAGTATTATCAGACCTTTGACCTTATAGTATCAATTATGGTATTGAATTGAATATGTACAAATACAAAATGTCTTTATTTGCAATAAATAAGATTAAATATTCAACTATTGTAAATATAAACATACCACGTCCATCGTACCATATAGTTTAAAAAAATAATTAAAATTATTGACTAGTAAAAGTGTCTTTAAATGATCTTATAATATTATAGATAGAAATAAATGTCATTTATCACGCCTGGATTCCCAAGCAGAGGTGTACCTACTTATAAAAAAATAGTTATCATAGTTCGCCGATGTGTTTAGGTCCCAAGCAGGTAATAGGGGTGGGCCTTTCGACACATGTCCAAAATTCGAGCTGCTAAAAAAATCATAGGAAAATCTGACAAACACTATTTGTATTTTGGAAACATTTTGAAATGCAAGCCTCAAGCTTCATTCGTCACCTGGGGAGCAGGCAGAGTAAATCGGACTTGTATCTACTTAAAACCGCAATTGCCTTCCGTTTCGTGACATTAGCCACGATCATGACAGGCTGCGGTCCTCGCATCCTACTCAAAGTGCTTTAAATGCACTGCTGAGAATCGAACCCCAAGCCTTCACAGTCAGCAGTCGCTTTTGCAACCACAAGATCATCAAGGCGGTTGTATTGTACAAGTGGGAGTTAATGTGATTTTGTAGTTAAGTTTAAACATCGAATGAAATTGTCAATCTTTATCTGTACAACATGGTATAAAACAAAGTAGCTCCCATTGTTTGTAGGCTTAGATCTTTTAAACTACGCTACGGATTTTAATGCAGTTTTCTGCAATAGATAGAGTGATTCAAGAGGAAGGTTTATATGTAGTATACATACATATTATAGTAGAGAAAATAAAATATACAAATATTATAAAGAGTTAAAGTGTGTGATCTACTGGACCGATTTTAAAAATTATTTCACCAATAGTAAGCTGCATTATTCCTGAGTGACATAGGATAGATAAGTATTAATAAAAATGAAAAGAAACGTCCACGTTGGCGAAGCGGCGAGTGGAAAGCTAGTTTTAATATAAAACATAGGTTTTACTATTTACATGGCAAAAAGCTAGTACTGTATAAAATTGAGCATATTAATGCGGACGACATATTTTCCAAAAGAGTTAAGAACGCACAGGTGTACTACTAATAAAAAAATATTCATCATAGTTCGTCCATAGTGACATGAATTCTTACACTATGGTTCGTCGGTGTGTTGAGGTCCCATGTAATAGAGGTAAGCCTATCGCCATATGTCCAACATTTGAGCTGCTTGAATTTTTTAGGAAATTTTGTCAAAAACAAGGATCCTGTTTTTTTTTAAAAAAAATAGGAAATTTTCTCAAGGGTCACAAGATCAACGACGCAGTTGTATTGTAAGAGTGGAAGTTATTGTGATTTTATAACTGAAAATATTTAACTAGCTTTCTGCCCGCGGCTTTGCCCGCGTAGGCTGTATGTTTTTTTTCATTTTACGGGATAATATGTGTATTCACTCAGGAATGCACATATTATAGCAGAGGAAAGCCGAGAAACAACGCGGGCCGAGGAAAGTCGTAGGCGGAAAAAAATATTTTAAAAGCGAAAGTAACCGTCTGTCTGTTACGTTTTTACACCTAAACTACTAAACCAAATGTGATTAATTTTAATATAAAGCTAGGTTTAACTATAGAGAAGAACAAAGCAAAAAGCTAGTACTGTATAAAATTGAGCATATTAATGCGGACGATTTTAATAAAATAACAGATTAAGCAAACGCCCACTCAAGGTTCATAGGAGTGGTACAGATGGGTTTTATGTCTTTTTATTTCTTTGTTTTGGTCTAATGTGCTAGATTACGTCATCAGGCTACGTTTGAAGGTAGAATTAACCTTCTTGGACGAGATACTGCAAATGCAGGTACCAATCTATACTTAATAATATTATAAAGCTGAAGAGTTTTTTTGTTTGTTTGCTTGAACGCGCTTATCTCAGGAACTACAGGTCCGATTTGAAAAATTCTTTTAGTGTTAGGTAGCCCATTTATCGAGGAAGGCTATAGGCTGTATATCATTACGCTAAGACTAATAGGAGCGGAGCATAAATGAAAAATGTTGCAAAAACGGGAAAAATTTAAATGCAGAAAAGCCGAGAAACCACCCGGGTGAAGCCGTGGGCGGAAAGCTAGTTATAATAATAGTTTGAAACCTTTGCCTGGCTTTTCAATAAAAATAAAATCGTCTTTTGTGTATGTTATCTCGTAAAATAGAAGTGATAAGATATTTATCTTTACAGTCTTATTACGTTGTTGGCGAAAGTGGGATTACCCTAGCGAGATGTTCAAAGTTCAAACGTTTTTATTTCTAGCTAAGCTTTTACAAGCATTTTTATGAAACGTTATGTCTCTAGTTGCACGGTTCCAAAAGGTTGATTCTATGCAGAAGAATCCGGCAAGGAAGTCCATGGACACTCTTTTTAAAATAAAAGGTAGGTATACCTAACATTATTCACTGGCACATTTTGAAAATAAGAGGATGTGAGTCATTGGAGGTTATGTCATGTCAATATTAAATTAAAAGATTCCCAGCATCTGAGAACTATATGTCATCCTATAAATAAAGAATCGACTTGACATCGACATTGAATCGACATCGAATAAAGTATGGCAGAAGGCTGGCAGCATTGCCATTCAACCTGGCAATGCTGCCAGCCTTCTGCCATACGCCTGCATGATGCCAGACGACAGCGATGCCGAGAAATACTTTGACGCCTAGTCGCGCCCACCGTTTTTGTTTCCTTTTTAGGGTTCCGTAGCCAAATGGCAAAAAACGGAACCGTTATAGATTCGTCATGTCTGTCTGTCTGTCTGTCCGTCCGTATGTCACAGATTTTTTTCTCTGAAACTATAAGAGCTATGCGGTTGAAACTTGGTAAGTAGATGTATTCTCTGAACCGCTTTAAGATTTTTACACAAAAACAGAAAAAAACAAAAAAAAATGGGGTTTCCCCATACTTAGAACTGAAACTCAATTTTTTTTTTCATCAAACCCATACGTGTGATCTATTGATAGGTCTTCAAAAATGATATGGAGGTTTCTAACATAATTTTTTTCTAAACTGAATAGTTTGCGCGAGGGACACTCCCAAAGTGGTAAAATGTGTGTCACCCCCCCTGTAACTTCCAAAATAAGAGAACGATAAAACAAAAAAAAATATATGATTTACATTACCATGTAAACTATCAACGAAAATTGGTTTCAAAGAGATCTAGTAAGTAGTTCTTTTTTAATACGTCATAAATCGTAATGGTAAGGAACACTCCGTGCGCGAGTCCGACTCGCACTTGGCCGGTTTTTTTTTATATTTTTCGTTCTGTTTTTTTTTGGAATGTAAAGTATGTGGATGGACTGCATAGACTTACCGTTCTTAATCTGGGAGGAGACACATTCTCCAGCAGCACGACAGTCATTAGATAAAAAACTGATACCTACATAAATCCAAAGCGCGTAAGGACCCCGGATCACAAGTGTCTGTCACTTTTTTTTTTTTATTTTTATTTTTTATTGGATAACTCGGCAAACGAGCAGGCGAGCTACCTGATGGTAAGTAGTCATCGCCGCCCATGGACATCTGCAAAACCAAAGGAGTTGCAGATGCGTTGCCGAGCCTATTTAGGGAAAGGGAGGGGAAGGAGAAAAGGAGAAGGAAGGGGATTGGGGGAGGAATTGGGCCTCCGGCCCTCTCGCTCACCGAACGAAGCGCAGTAACGAAACGCTACTACTCGGACGTCGGTCTTCTGCGAGAGTGTGGTACTTCCCCGGTCAAGCCGGCCCATTCATGCTGCGAACAGCGTGGCCCTACCACAACAAAAAACTTGTCATTAGAAGATTTTAAGCGGCGGTAGCCTAATGGCTAGGGCGTCGGACTTACGATCATATTATTATGGTTGCCGCCGTTGGTTGCAGGCTTGATAGTATGTATGTGTATGACCCTTGGTTTTTTAGACTGCCTCATGAGTCTACTGGTCCTAAGCGCGACTGCGACGCTAAAGGTCTTGGGTTCAATCCAAGCAAGCAAAGTGTTATTGAGTTTTTTCTATGAAATGCTCAGTAGCAGCTCGGAGTCTGGATTTTTGCCCGGTTAATGGCAATAGGCTCGCCCCCTTATATGGGACCTAAACATACCGGCGAACTGTGGGTGTAAATTAGTACCTACACTTCTGCCTAACACTTCGGGGAATATGGGGTGATGGTATGAATAGACATCATTGATAGAAAAACCCAATAAGCGACGATAGCCTACTGGCTAGGGCGTTGGACTTGCGATCACGTGGTTGCCGGTTCGAAACCCACCCATTGCACTACCGACGTGAACCCACTCATAACACAAGCATTTAGCTTAGCACGAGGGGTTAACCAGAAAGTAAGCATATTTTTTTAAAGTACATCAATCTGCCTAGCCCTGCCAAGACTGCCTCGTTGGTCTAGTGGTCCCAATCGCGACTGCTACGCTAGAGGTCTTGGGTTCGATCCCCAGGTCGAGCAAAGTGATATTGAGTTTTTCTATGAAATTCTCAGTAGCAGCTCGGAGTCTGGATTTGTGCCCGGTGAATGGCAATAGGCTCGCCCCCTATTACGTGGGACCCAAACATACCGGCGAACTGTGGGTGTACATTAAGTACACCTCTGCCTCACCCTTCGGGGAATACAGGCGTGATGGTATGTTATGTTTTTTAAGTGTTATTACCTCAACGTGTTTTAAGACAATTTACCTTTTATTGTTCCTGAATGTCTGAACAACTAAATATTAGTTAGCAAGGCTTAGATTCGGATGGGTGGCTTGAGTATTTAATAGATGTAAGCCTGTCACGATTAGGGTATCTAGGCGGAAGGATTTCGTAGCAAATATGACTTCCTACTTTATTTATCTCTTACTAATTATTATTCATGAAACTTTTTTTCTGTTATATTCAAAATAAACCCAGAAAATATATTTAAAGTTAACCCACCAAATACAACTTAATGACGCAATCAATCTCTGTAATGAAAATCGGAAGTACATACTGCAAACAACAAAAAAGGCATGCAACACCAAATATGATGATACGAAATTACATTTTAATATTAAACAAAACAGTTCCACAGACCATGGTCAAAATTAAATGGTCAATAATTGCATACATTGAATTATTTACTTTATTTATTATATTGTTGTTTTTTGTTGTTATTTCATCATGCTACCGCGTCTTTGTGCTACAATACAAGTAATTTGCGTTATTCATTTAAGACAGTTGTTTAGTGCATCAATGTTGTTTTTTTTGGATCAGATATTTATATGATCATTATACGGAGGTTAATGATTATGTTTTACTAGTTTAAGCCCGCGAATTCGTCTGCGTTGAATTCAAAATTGAGTTTTACCTGGCTAAAAAATATACTGCGACTGCTACGCCAGAGGTCTTGGGTTCGATTCCCAGGTCAAGTAATGTTATTGTGTATTTCTATAAATGATTTCGATTCATACCATCACGCCCGTATTGCCAAAGGGTGAGGCAGAGGTGTGCTTAATGTACACCCACAGTTCGCAGGTACGTTTAGCTCTAGCCTATTGCCATTAACCGGGCACAAATTCATCTTCGGGCTGCTACTGAGAATTTCATAGAAAAACCCAATAACACTTTTAACGTATTGTGTAATTGAAATAAACTTCCTATTTGTATTGTATTTGTATTTGTACTCTTTGCTAAGGCTGGGGATAGAACACAAGACCACTAGCGTAGCAGTCGCACTTAGGACCAGTAGACTCATGAGGCAGTCTAAAAACCAAGGTTGTAAACTAAACCAAGTCGGACGCTGAAACAAATTTTTCTCCAGGTCACGACGAGCCATTTATTTAGAAAGAATGTGCCAACCTTAATCAAGGAAAGTCATTTGAGGCTGGCAATTTGTGCTAACTCATTTATTTCTCATTTACACTAACCACAGTTTTACAATTTTGTATTACATTTTGCTGTTTTTTTTTCGTTTCGTTTTGCTAACGCCATCTGTTGGGGCAACCGAAGAATGAAAACAAAAGAAAAATATACGTCATTACTGACTAGGTGGACTGGCTGATACTGAACTATTTACAACATTTTTAGAGATATAAGGTTGCCTATGTCCTTGCTCAACAGAGTATCAATCCATCCATCAATACATTCACTCGTTCCGTTTAGACGTAATTAATAATATAAGTACAGACAACCAAAGAGTTAGGTGTACAGGGAGCTAACTATACATGTTTTTTTGATAAAGTTTGTAGGTATAATACCTATATCACGTGATACGTGTCAAAATGCTGGTTTTGTTAGCAGCCTTCATATGACACGCTTTGGCGTATAATTATTTATAACAAAATCTATATCAAGCCAGATGTTCAGTAAGTGCCTGTATACCGGTAACTCTTTTTTTTTACTGTACCTATGGATAATGAAATATGAGATAACTTTGTACAGTGATTAATTTGTTTTCATTTTTATTTATTTTATATCTATATTCATTGGTTATTTTTTTATTATTATTTATTTATCTTACTATCTCAGTTTGTTGCTTGAAATATATTTGTGTCTTGCCATTGGTTTTAAAGGTACATCAGAAAATGCTTGAATGGTAAAATGACTTTATAAATAAAAAGTAATTCACGCATTACCCAAACACCTAACCACCCATTAATCGTCGCAAGCGCAGCTATAGTAATTCTCTCGTATTTGCACCTAATATGGTAAGGAATGAATGTTCGCGCATCCGTGAGAACGTGCGAACGACGCGCATTCTCAGATCAAATAAAAAGTTAAGATGGAACTTTGCGAACAAAGAAGTGGGGCCGGCTAAAACTACGCCTAACGGTGCACAACACACAATTACACGCACATATGTATTATTTAACTACGCCTTATCTTGTCAGTCGAGCTTTTGATACCTCGATAGCTCGACTGAGGAGATAAGGGTATACGTGTGTGCGTGTAATTGTGTGTTGTACACCGTTAGGCGTGGTTTTAGACAGCGTCACTACTTTGTTCGCAAAGTTCCATCTTAACTTTATATTTGATCTGAGCGCGCATTGCGTAAATGTCTTGTTATTAACGTAATTATAGATCATTATAATTATTATAATATTATTGATTGGTTTAATAGGTCAAATACTTGTTGAGTTTGTAATCTTTGTAGATGCGCGAACGCAGAAGTAAGGTAAGTAGTTTGTACTACTACTACTGTCTGTAGGGTATGCAGCAAATGCGCATACGTTCCATCATCAAATTTGCAGCTTGACCATGTAGTTTTTACCCTTATTATCAAAAGAACAAGCTGCTAATTCTCCTTATACATATGTCAGCACGTATCTAATATATATTTATTTAATTTAAAAAAAAAGCTTACTAGCAATGTGGGTCGCATATAACTAGTATTCTTGTTAACCCCTCGTGCTAAGTACTAAGTGCACTAGTTACTAGTACTAAATGCTTGTATTACGAGTGGGTTCACGTCGGTAGTGCAATGGGTGCCTTCGAACCGGCAACCACAAAATCGCAAGTCCGACGCCCTAGCCATTAGGCTACCGCCGCTTATAATTATATAATAAGCGTAATAAACAATAAAAATATTATCATACCTGTGCCTATTCCCCGAAGGGTTAGGCAGAAGACCATTATGTATACCCACAGTTCGCCGGTATGTTTTAAGTCAGGTCAAGCCAGTGTTATTCAGTTTTTCTATTAAATTCTCAATAGCAGCTCGTAGTTTGTATTTCTTCACGGTTAATGGCAATAGGCTCACCCCTTCGTACCTCATCATACCGTCGAACTGTGGGTGAAAAGTATAGGCATACAGAAATATAGGAAACACTGGTGGGATGGTTATTTATTATTAAAAATAAATCCTGTAATTAAATACTTACCAAATTTAATTATGATATTCTTGAATATGATTGGTTAAGAACTTAATAAAACATGCGAAATCATTAGCAAAACATAATTTTCCAATCATAATGACAACAAATGGACATGAAAAATGCAACATTTAAATACTAAATACTGGGTTTAACAGCTGAACATACTTTATGGCGCGTAGGACTCTCAATGCGCGTGAGTGGGCCGCGCACATTAGCGTAATTGAAGGATGCTACTCGAAACGCATCCTAGGTTAAACAAAGATGCAAGTACATGTATTTCGAAAAGTGTTAAGTATTTGAGACGTCTATATTTTTGGTTTTCTTTATAAAAGCGGTGGTAGCCTAATGGCTAGGGCGTCGGACTTGCAATCATGTGGTTGCCGGTTCGAAACTCACCCATTGCACTACCGACGTGAACCCACTCGTAACACAAGCATTTAGCTTAGTACGAGGGGTTAACAGGAATACTAGTAATGCCCGATCGACATTGCGAGTAAGCTTTAAAAAAAGTATCTGACCTGACAGGCGTTTTCCGGTCTTAGATATGAATATTAAATTCAAATTGGATACAAAAGAAATTAAAATACTTAGTCGTTCAGTTTTCTTAAATATTCTGATGTTCCGCGCAATTTTTATGAGTTTTTTTTCATAAAACCTGACAATAACAAACACAACAAAAAATATTTAGCGAAATTGGTCAAGCCGTTCAGGCGTATGCCATGCGTAACCAAGGAAAGTAAAAGAAAAGTTAGGTATATAATGTATTCGCGTATATACAAGGGAGAGCCAAAGTTACAGATGTAAATTGCAAATACACGTAATTCAAAAAAGTATTAACTATTTTTAAGACAATAATAAACGTTTTATATCTAGCTGATTCGACAGATGTTGTCTTGTCTTACCAATTTTCTGCGCAATTTTCTTAATTATTGTTTCCGTAAGAAACTTCGAACTGTTACAAAACTTAAAAAAAATGATGAACGAAATCTGACTTTGAAGTCGTTCTCAAGTTATGGCGTGACAAAGAGACATTGCGATTAATTTTTTTGTATAATATAGACTAGTAAAAGAAAAGGTAAAATTCAAAACTGTTGTAGGTTTATAATATTTGAGATAAGAGTTTCGCTTGATTTTTCCGGGATCAGATCTTAATTTTCTGACAATGGCACCACCTCGAGAGTATACCCTTTCAAAAAGAAAATAATTTTCAAAATTGGTTCGAAATTGACGGAGTAATTTGTTGAACATACATAGAAAAAAAAAAACAAATATATACAGACGAACGTATAACCTCCTCCTTTTTGAAATTTCTAAAGGCGGTTAATTAAAAGACGCCTCCTTACTTGTGTTCGTTTAATTTACACCTCTGCCTACCTAACAATAACAAGGTGATTGTTGTACAAACACGCATCAAGGACTGAGCCCACTGCTCACCTCCTTTATAATGATACAATATTATTATAATATAGGTACATTCCTTTTGTGTAGTTTCGAGTATGAGTAATTATTGTAGGGACAGGTACACTCGGCGAAGAAGTTATGTGTGTAGGCAAATACTTTTGCTTGCTTTTGGTTTTCGGTCAATATGGTGTGGCGACTATAGGTTAAAAATTTGCTGTGACGCAACATGCCATTTGTAGAAAACCTACACGAAATAATTATGCAAAGTTCGAGTATTAAATTTAATTATCATTTTTAGCTTTCATTAAATCATTGGACATTGAATATCAATAAAGTCAGCTAAATTGCAATTGTATTCAACATATTGTGTATTAATAGCTCCATAAAACAACAATAAAATTAATTTTATTCGTATAGGTAGCAGATAACACAAGTGGTGTGGCGATAAAATGTATAGTATACAATGTATGTAATTTAAATAGAATTTACCCTTTGTCTCAACGTACTGAAACCAGAAAGTATTTAAGCGCAAAGGCGCCCTAACCCAAAATTTTTCATATCCTGACTTATCCACTACAAATTATTTAAAACGTGCTAAAATTGAATGCAAGACTGGCCTATCTCTTGTTTCACCTATCATCAACAGATGGCGATGCAAAAGTAGACCATAGGTAAAATGTAATGGTGCATTAAATTTTAGCACGTTTATGTAATTTGTAGTAGATAAGTCAGGATATGAAAAATTTAGGGTTAGGTCGCTTTTGCGCTGGCGGCCTCAATTGTACTAAGAGTGTTTGTCCGGGCGTAGGCGTTCGATACAGTGCCATACGCTACGACAACTTGATAATATCCTATGTTAAGTATATCTTTTTTCGAAATTAACAATTATTCTTATTATAGTACTAGCTTTCCGCCCACGGCTTCGCCCGCGTGGTTTATCGGGTTTTCTGCATTAAAATTTTCCCGTTTTTGCAACATTTTTCATTTATGCTCCGCTCCTATTGGTCTTAGCGTGATGATATATAGCCTATAGCCTTCCTCGATAAATGGGCTATCTAACACTGAAAGATTTTTTCAAATCGGACTCGTAGTTCCTGAGATTAGCGCGTTCAAGCAAACAAACAAACAAACTCTTCAGCTTTATAATATTAGTATAGATGATCTCAAATAATATGTATGTAAAGAGATGTGACATACAACAATTTATGTTGTTTTCTTGGTCAGTGATTCAAGATGTTTCCTTCCTGATAACCATAAAAATTCTTGAGCGATGTCATAATGCAGTCATAGGGTAATTCTTGATATATCTATGTTACATAATTTACAGTTATGTTCAGATGATAACCTTGGGTAGGGTAACCATAATTTAAAGAGATTACCCAGAATCATAATAGTTACATTTACGTAATAATATGAGCTAGGTATGTCAAACTTCTAGAATAATATGTACGCAGCGCAAAATAAGATCCATACCTCCTTGATAATAATCCACATATACTTACTCACACAGCGCAAGACGGCGACGTAAGAAGAGCGCTTTCCGCTTATATAAAAGAGATCGTGTTGAAGAAAATTGGAAACTTTTCAAAAAAGGCCGTAAGGAATCAATGTGAGATGATTCGCAACGCTATCATCTTTTATAATGAGCACAGCCCAGGAGTGGAACTCCAAAACCAAAGGAGTGCGAGAGGTGCGTTGTTGAACCTATTTAAGGGTATTACCATAGTGTAATGAAATCTAACTATGGTATTACATTGCCGAATGACCTTGAGGATTCGGGTTTTTGTGCTAGTATTTGTTAGTTCAGCGCCATCTATCGACTTTTGATCGTACACAATAAAAGGAACTGATGATTAAGCAAGAATACAAATACATGTCGCAGTGTCGTCATCGTATTTACCGATTTTATTCGCTCAGGGGAAGAAGAAACGTAGAAGGAAGGCGCCTGAAGGACGAATTGGGCCTCCGGCGCTCCGCACTCACCGTACGAAACGCAACAGTATGCATTCTGATACTTGACGTTGATATTCTGTGGGAGGGTAGTACTTCCCCGGTCGTGCCGACACATTCATGCTGGCATGTAGACATGCCAGCGAGGCACTCTACTACAAAAGTAGTAGTAGAGTCTCGCTGGTTGGAGTGGAGGTGGTTGGATCGAGGAACTATAACTATATGTCTTCTAACTTTTTGTTGTGGTAGGGCCACGCTGTTCGCAGCATGAATGGGCCGGCTCGACCGGGGAAGTACCACACTCTCGCAGAAGACCGACGTTTGAGTAGTAGCGTTTCGTTACTGCGCTTCGTTCGGTGAGCGAGAGGGCCGGAGGCCCAATTCCTCCCCCAATCCCCTTCCTTCTCCTTTTCTCCTTCCCCTCCCTTTCCCTAAATAGGCTCGGCAACGCATCTGCAACTCCTTTGGTTTTGCAGATGTCCATGGGCGGCGATGACTACTTACCATCAGGTAGCTCGC
This sequence comes from Subacronicta megacephala, assembly GCA_958496365.1. NCBI lineage: Eukaryota > Metazoa > Arthropoda > Insecta > Lepidoptera > Noctuidae > Subacronicta > Subacronicta megacephala. The sequence continues at coordinate 8,602,964 of OY292539.1, read as the reverse complement.
TTGCTCGTCTGCCGAGTTATCCCATAAAAAAAAAAAAAAAACTTGCTTTAGTATCCCTGTTGTAGGTGTACACATCAAGCTATACAAAACCAGTTTGGACTGACCGCCCATTGTAAAGGTTTTCCGCACAATTCAAGACCAGCCTATACTGGTTTTGTATAGCTTGATGTGTAGCCGTGTGTACTAAATTCATAAATAGTGGCCAATGTAAATTTTCTGTGACATAACATACCATCACGCCTGTATTCCCCGAAGGGCTAGGCAGAGGTGCACCTAATGTACACCCACAGTTCGCCGGTATGTTTAGGTCCCATGTAATAGGGGGCGATGCTATTGCCATTCATCGGGCACAAATCCAGACTCCGAGCTGTTACTGAGAATTTCATAGAAAAACCCAATAACACTTTGCTCGACCTGGGATCGAACCCAAGACCTCTAGTGTAGCAGTCGCGATTGGGACCACTAGACTAACGAGGCAGTCAAGTTTTCAACTTTTCTGTGGTCCTATAAATAACATTAGACAAGTGTATACTCGTAGCTTACGTGCTTACTATGTATTACTTATTTACTATCCTTATATAATTCTTATTTATTACAATGCGGTACATTTCCGCACACATCTGAATTTCAATGAGATATAAGAGGGTTACATAGGTTTTGCCGTGGCTTCGTTTGCTTTGAAACTTGAAATAGGTACATGCTGTAGATGTATATCAGTAGACCTCTGCCTACGCTAGTTATGTTAACAAGGTTAATAGCGAGGCTCAGGGTGCGCCGGACAATATTTGTTTGTGTTTCTTACACTATTTTAATGTATATCATACCATCACGCCTGTGAAGGGGTTAGGTAGGTAGTACTTAATGAACACCTACACTTCGCCGGTATGTTTAGGTCCCATGTAATAGGGGGCGAGCCTATTGCCAAATAATTAGCAATAAAACCATGTTGACATAATATACCATCACGCTGTATCCCCCGAAGGTTTAGGTAGAGCTGTTCTAATATAGTACATCCACACTTCGCCGGTATGTTTAGGTCCCATGTAATAGGGGGCGAGCCTATTGCCAAATAATTAGCAGTAAAATAATGTTGAACTATGAAATAATAGTGCGTAGCTGTCGGTTGCCGACGGTGCGCGCGGAAACGACCTTAATGATGGGGCACGCAGGTACCGACAGAAAGAAAATCCTACAGAAATTATATACGATCAGATTTTAATTTAAGTACAGCAGCAGTAAGCCAGCACATTAGGTTATGATTTAAAAAATAAAGAAGTAAATGATTTTAAACCTTGAAATGTTAAAGATTAAGTTCAAAATCAACTGAGAAAATTTTACAGTTTTGTGGTTACTTGATGTGCTGGCCACCTTACTTTTATTTATAAATAAAATTTTGAGAAAGTTTTTTTTATAACTTAGCAAACGCGATCGCGAGGTACCTGATGGTAAATAGTCATCGCCACCCATGATCATGTGCAAAACCAAAGGAGTTGCAGATGCGTTGTCGAGCCTTTTTAAGGAAAAGGTAGGGAAGGCCCGTCCGGCCTACCCGGTCACTTACGTGGAACCAAAGCATTCCGGCGAAGTGTGGGTGTATATAAGTACACTTCTGCCTATATCTTAAAGGAATAAAGGCGTGATAATGGTATGAATACCTGCCTCATTAGTCTAGTGGTAGCAAGCGCGACTACAACCATTACAAGTGTAACATCACGGGTTCAGTTGCCAGTTCAAGCAAAGTTTTATTAGGTTTTCCTAAAAAGTTCACAGCTTGGAGTGGAATTGGGCACGTTTAAGCTTCTTAATTATGAAACTGTATTCTAAATATTCCTAGATCTAATGCGGACAATTGCCTTAGTGCCAGACATTATGTATAATTATTATGTAATTTATATAACTCTTACAAACGATAGACGACTGTGCGTGTCTTTAATATGTAATATAAGAAATTTAATTTAACTTTCATATAATTAGTGTTGACATTTAAATATCTAGTCATTATATTTAGCATTTTGTGTTTACAAAGACTACCGGTCGAAAATTTTTAGAAACACGAAGTATCTAGCCATAGAAATTATTAACTCCTCTGGTTTGTCTAGATTACATTTTTTACATAAAAGTGTTGTATCAAATATGCCCATCACCATTCATAATAAATGAATTCACCATTCATAATAAATGAATATCAATATATTTGCTTGAAACGACTGCTATCAGACGTCTGCAAGCAAATTTTCGGTACCAATATACTAAGGATACCTGGTTGTTAGGATTCAGACAACTAACGTATAAGTAATATTTCTTAAAAAAATATTTTTTGTTCTTATAGCTTATTCTCTCTCTCTTTCTTTCTTTTTAATAGAATTTCATATGACAGCCAGCATTGACCCGGTTACCTCGATGGAGATCAGTCACCCAGCCACATCAGATCGAATGGATAAGCGTAATTATTTAGCTAAAGCAAATATAATATTTTCTCCAATACTAATAACGAGAGACGACTTGAGAAAATGTTACCATAATCGCCATTTTCACCTTGACAGATGCCATTATATTCATCTCCCAAATAACCATGACATTATTATTAACAGGATATGTTGTAAGCTCACGTAATATTATAATAATTTAATAACATAATTATTATTATGTGTTAGTCGCTTTTGCTGACGGTACATGCGTACTTGACGAGTGCACGGCATCCCGCATTCAGCGGCAAAATGTCATAAACCATTACGAACAGAAGCGAATGATTATGTAAACTGTACAGATACGACTCGTGTCGTGTAGCGTTGAGTTTGTTTGATGTTGGTTTTCTGCCTACGCCACGGATTTTTTTATTTATACCTATGCCCGGCCGCTGTTAGAACATTTCTGGCTGAAAACTCTTGATCGGGGAACATTCTATCAGTCTGTCATCACTTATAAAATGTATGCTTGGACTGCCTTTCAGTGAGCTTCAGTTTTCTAAGAGATGTTATCTGTCAGTTCGGCTGGGTTTAAGATTTATCATAATAAAGTTGTTAATTGTGTTTTTCGTAAAGCAATAGGTACACATTGCAGAATTCATGTTTACGGAATAACTGTGTATACAGATTTTAAATTAAAAATGGCCCATTTGTCCAATCTCAAACAACATTCTAGCTTTAAATTTGTGAACCCACTGATAGAACATTCCTAAATAACTTCCGCATCGAAGTGAATTTGTTTTATACTAAATCTTAACCATTATAATAACCAAAACTTTCTCAACAGCAGCCTCTAACTCACTCACTCAAGGCATTAAACATCCTGTTTTTATCAGTCACAGCAAGCATCCGTCCAATCTGTTCAAATAATCTTTGCCCGTCGATCTGTGCGTGAGATATTTTATATACGTTTGTATGGTGTGATCGGAATCTGCGAACGTGTTGAGCTGACCTTTGAGAATCAGCTGAGTGGGCTGGATGCTTTGTTGAATTGGAGCTCTTTAACCTTAGAGCTCAAAAGAGTAAGTCATCAGCTGAAAGAGGTGGACTAATGAAGGAAGGCTTCTCCCATTGTCTTCCACAAGGACCTGTTATATGCCACCTGAATCCAGTGCCGGAATAAGCAAAGCGTTGTCCCCGTAGCATATTATAGTTTTTACTGTAGATTCTCAAGTAGCTATTAAGTAGGTTAAAAAAACAAAACTCAATAATACAATTATGTATTTAACATAACACAATAACATAACATACCATCACGCCTGTATTCCCCGAAGGGTTAGGCAGAGGTGTACTAAAGCACCCCCCACATTTCGCCGATATGTTTAGGTCCCATGTAATAGGGGGCGAGCCTAGACTCCGAGCTGCTACTGGAAATTTCATAGACAAACCCAATAACACTGCTCGACCTGGGGATCGAACCCAGGACCTCTAGCGTAGCAGTAGCGCTTAGGACCACTAGACTAATGAGGTAGTCGCAGTAGTAATGAGATAGTAATTATGTATTTGACGCGGAATAATCCACTTTGATGACTTTTTAGTGTCTTCATAATATTTTAGTATGTTAAAAAGTTTCATTAAAAAATAAGCTCGAGTTGCCGGGTTTGGATACGCGGGGCCCCCTTTTGTATAATGGACGGTTTTAACGCTGACAGCGATCTCTTACAGACAATCTTTGGATGGACTTGTGAGAAAAGGAAACGTGATACCTAGATCAGACCTAGACCAGGAGTAGAAGGACTGCCTCGTTGGTCTAGTGGTCCCAATCGCGACTGCTACGCTAGAGGTCTCGGGTTCGATCCCCAGGTCGAGCAAAGTGTTATTGAGTTTTTCTATGAAATTCTCAGTAGCAGCTCGGAGTCTGGATTTGTGCCCGGTGAATGGCAATAGGCTCGCCCCCTATTACATGGGACCCAAACATACCGGCGAACTGTGGGTGTACATTAAGTGCACCTCTGCCTAACCCTTCGGGGAATACAGGCGTGATGGTATGTATGTATGTGTAGAAGGAGTGACAGCTGTCATTATATGGTAAGCTTAGATCCTCGGAGTTGTAGGAACTAAGCTGGCAACAGCAGATTTTAGCAATATAGGTACCTTATGCTTAAAAAGATTGGTAATAATGGTACGAGTAGTCGATTATTTTTACCAGGATCAAGGAGTTTTGCACGATTACATGCTTCGAAAGCACCCCAATCCATCCATCCATAATACATCGAAACTAATATGTAATATGCGCAAGTAACTCTGTCTGTTCGTCTGTTCTTTTCACGCTTAAACTGCTTAACCGATTTAGATAAAATTTGTCTCCCTTTATTGAAATCTAAATGACAGAAACAGGTGTATATTTGCATGTTCTGTTAGTTGTTGGAGGCTTGCCAATAAATGTAAAGGCGCCTCAGAAATACATTTATTGTCAATGTCATATTTATCACGACTTCGTTTAAATAAAACAAATAACAAGATCATCTAGTGAACTACTGAGAATTAAGAATTTAGACATTAAATATAGGTACTAAACGTGATATTTGCGGTTGTTGAAAAATAAAACCTAGATAAATTTAAATCGCACTTGCGTCATGCGTAATTACTGCTTTACAACTCCCTCCTTAGTACTCTTATAATCGTTTTGTGAATATTGAAATAAATTTCAACTATTTCAGTAGGTAATTCAAAGGGTATTTAAAAAATATTTAAAGAGTATCCATGAACTGTCTTGCCGAATTCACGAAGACACTTTTACAAGTCAATGTTTTACAATTTTGTTGTCTGTAATTTATTTTTTTATTTTATTTTATTTATATATTAGACACATTAAGTATTTACAATACTTAAAAAAATACATCACATAAACCAAAGTAGTTTTTAGGTGACGTGTTGCTCGAATGGTGACATAATCATTCTGCACGTTTCTTAAAAATAAAATATAAAAAATACAATGCTCAGTTATAAATATTAACATGACAACCCCTGAGAAAAAATGACGAAACACACCCTTATATAGTCCAGACAGCAGTAGTATTATCGGATATGCGAGTTTTACAATCTAGGGCAATATTTGAAAAGGGTCTTTTGAAGAAAGAGCTATAGCATGAAGAAAGCACTTTTTTTGTCGGGGTTGGAAAATGCACTACCCACCGCTCCGGGGAGGGCGATGGGATGTGTCGAACTTTGCTCTGAAAAGAGCGATCTCCCGACTAAAACCAACCTCGGCGTTTCGCGTCACCACTTTAGTGCCGGGAATACGGGAGCGCTGTTGCATTCATCCGTAAACTTTGAGTTGACCTGGCACGTAAACATCAGTCATCAGGTAACTCAACGATTATTTGAAAACGCTTCGAGTGCTATCAATTCAGTACTACATTAATATTTATGTGGTCTTCGTCAGGTAGTCCACGTATTAACCCAATGATCTCCTCGGAATCTTATAATGGCCGATTGAGAGTTACGACTACATGTAGAATAACTTTACATAAAGTAATGTTAGCAAAACATTCGAGTGTTTGTTTGGTAAGTGATTTTTTCATTTATATTATGTACTAGCTTTCCACCCACGGCTTCGCCCGCGTGGTTTCTCGGCTTTCTGCATTTAAAAGGGATATTTTTTTCCATTTTTGCAACAATTTTCATTTATGCTCCGCTCCTATTGGTCTTAGCGTGATGATGTATAGCCTTCCTCGATAAATGGGCTATCTAACACTGAAAGAATTTTTCAAATCGGACCAGTAGTTCCTGAGATTAGCGCGTTCAAGCAAACAAACAATTTCTTCAGCTTTATAATATAAGTAAGTATAGATTTTGTGACCCACAAATAAAACATACTACAATATAGGTCTTCAATAAAACTACAATATAGTCTTGATTTTTTTTTGGAATGTTATTTAAATGATAAACTAACTTTACCTTGCAATATTTTGCGTTTGCGATATTAAAACATCGCAAGAACAAGTAATTTATTTACAACTAGTTGTGCTTTACAGCAAACAAAAAAATTCAAATTCAAATCTTATCTCAAACTCGTTCAATAATATATTTTTGTCTCAGCACATTCTGCCACTTAGGGCTAATGAGGCAGTCATATACAAAAAAACGGGGTATTTCTTCAAATTTATCTCCAAGAAGATCAAGGAAACATTCCGCGTACAATTAGATTGTTGATTTAGTTATTATTCAGAAACAAGATGTTTGAGAAACTCTAATTCTCACGCGAAACGCAAGCAATGCCGCGGGGCGCAACTCTACGTTAGATAAGACTTGTTACATTAAACTATCCTTAATTAAAAGCATAACAGAGCCACTGAGACAAGACCTGTCTCACGCGCATATTGCTGACAAAATAACTCCTATTCATATCTAAATAGGATTGATTTTACAATGGGTATTGATTGTCTAAGAGGTCATAATGATTGGATATGCGTAGACGCAAGTTTTCAAGAAGATTGAAGTGACCGATGTTTATCGGGTCAACCGTATTAAAGTTTTGTTGTAATATTGTACAAGTTATGTGCAAGCGCAGAATATGCAGTACCTATTGAAGGAACGTGCACATTAATCGTATATTTATCATGATGTTTATACGTCTAAAAAAAAGATAAATATGCCTGCATATCCCATGCAGGCATATTTATCTTTTTTTAGAACTTATCATGGATTTAGGAGGCAGCAGGGTATATATTTCGACTCTTACCGACTAAAAACCTCAAATGAATGAATGCCTGCCTCATTAGTCTAGTGGTCCTAAGCGCGACTGCTACATTAGAGGGGTCTTCCCCAGGTCGAGCAAAGGATATTGGGTTTTTCTATGAAATTCTCAGTAGCAGCTCGGAGTCTGGATTTGTGCCCGGTTAATGGCACTAGGCTCGCTCCCTATTACATGAGACCAAAACATACCGGCGAAATATGAGTGTGAGGAGCGCCTTTTAGGCCTTATTCCTCCCTCAGTCCCTTCCCCTCCCTTTTCCTTCACGATTTTTTATTGTTAAATTGGCAAAGTTCCTTTGTAAAGGCAGGATGCGTTATTATAACGCTTCAATAAAAAAATAGTTTATAACCGTTATAAATGCATACTATACACACGACTTAGGTACTCCCAAATCTTAACTGATACATGTCAAGGTAACATCGGAGAAAGGAGAGCATTGTTCACACGTTATCAACAAACAATGGATTCAGACAAAACGCTTGAAAATGTAACAGATTTTCGTGTTTGCTTAACTTTGTAGATGGATTGTTTTCTCAGATCAAATAAAAGTTGAGATGGAAATTTGACAATGAATTGGGGCCGGCTAAAACTACGCCATATGGTTACAAACACGACGTATACCGAAACTACGCCTTATCTTGTCAGTCGAGTCAGTCGAGCTATCGAAAGCTCGACTGACTAGAGATGGGCGTCTACCCGGTAAGAATACGAACTTTGGGTAAATAATAATTAATACCAATTTTTACCTTCCCAATTATAATTTATACCGGGTAGAAATTAAAAAAAAAAACCAAATAACATTATAATTTTCACATGTTTGCCAGCAGTTTCAGTGTTGCCATTTGTTGTACGGCTATTCTGTACTATCTTAAAATGGTACACGGCAATACATTAATTAAAGTAAAATAATTATGCAATTCTAATGTTCCAATATTAGTTTTCCAATACAGTTTTATCAAAAATATACTGTACCTACATATAAAAATAATAATTAAATGTTCAGTGGGTTATAGCTATTACCTGACCCACCGAGACCCCGCCGTCCCACCTAGGGCGGGTCAGGTTACAGCTATAACCCACTGTACATGTAGAGATAATAATATATTAAATTATTTATTTATTAAAAATATTGTTTACCCCTACGAATAAAATACCCAAACATCGGGTTTTTACCGGGTAGACGCCCATCTCTACGACTGACACGATAAGGCGTAGTTTCGGTATCGTTATATAGTGTAAAATTGTGTTTGTACACGACAAGGCGTAGTTTTAACCGGCCTCACTTCTTTGTTCGCAAAGTTCCATCTTAACTTTTTATTTGATCTGAGATTGTTTTACGCCAATTTAGGCAGGATATATATATATATTAATTGAAGCTGTTAATAGCGACCTAGATATTTAGGTTAAACTAACAATGTGTGAAGCTCGCTTAGGTGAAGATCCGGTAAATTGAAATTGTGAAGAAATTTATATACCTACGGTGATTATTATCTAAGTCAAAGGTCTCGAGTTCGAATCCAGGTCACGCACCTCTGTCTTTTCGAAGTCATGTGCGTATTAATAATTAATTATCACGCGCTTAAACGGTGAAGGAAAACATCGTGAGGAAACCTGCATGCCTGAGAGATTTTCTTGACGGCATGTGACGTCTGCCAACCTGCAGTAGGCTAGCGTGGTCGACTAATAGCCTAATCCCTCTCGTTCTGAAAGGAGACCCGTGCCCAGCAGTGGGACAACGAAGTGGGTTGATGATGATTTAACTATATCTGCCTCATTAGTCTAGTGTTCCTAAGTGCGACTGCTACGCTAGAGATCCTGGGTTTGATCCACAAGTCGAGCAAAGTGTTATTGAGTTTTTCTATGAAATTCTCAGTAGGAGCTCGGAGTCCGGATTTGTGGCCGGTTAATGGTAATAGGCTCGCCCCCTGTTACATAGGACCTACACATACCGGCGAAGTGTTGGTGTACATTAGTACACCTGCTTGACCCTTTGGGTATTCGGTATTTATAATGAAAACCAACATAATTTCACAACTTAATGCGCATAGCTACTGTATTTGTATTCGTTTCAACCCATAATTTATAATAATTTGCTATAAATTGTAATAAGTAATAGCACGACTTATTCTATTAGACATAATAGACACATTTTGCAACTCCATTTCGCAATTTTAGGTCTTATTAGTCGAAACGATGGGAACGTGCTGGTAATTTTGTTAATTATTTTGTGTATCTTGGGAACTACTGAACCTAATTGGGTTCAAGTATCCTTGAGTGACGATTTGTAATGAGGGTCAACTAGCCAATAAATATAAATAATAAAATAATATAAATACTGCGCACAGATTTTATAAAAAATTAAATAAAAACTATTGCAGTAACCTTGCGCCAAAAAAATATCAACAACGCTATGTAAACTTGATAATACCATCTGTCAGAAGCTCTTCCCTTCGAATCTGCAAAGTATGGGAAAAGCTCTTAACTATAAGTTGCACTTAACAAGGTATGCAAGGTCAGTGAACCATGACTCAAATCTGTCGGAATGTGTCTGACGATCAACACAATAGGTCATGAGTGGTTCGGCGAGCCGCCTGCGCAGCTAAAGTGTATATTATAGTATTTACCATCACGCCTGTATTCCCCGAAGGATTAGGCAGAGGTGTACTAATTCAACCACATAGCCATAGTCCCATGTAATAGGGGGTGAGCCTATTGCCATTAACCTGCTGCTACTGAGAATTTCATAGAAAAACTCAGAAACACTACTCGTCCTGGGAATCGAGCCCATGACCCCTAGCGCAGCAGTCTCGTTTGGGACCACTGGACTATATAATGAGGCAGTGTTTGTGAAGTATTTTTTTAATAATGACAGCTCTCGCTACCAGAGTTGCAGGCGTTTAGTCCACTCTCGGCCCTTCGACCCCCAATAAATAATGTGTCCACTGGACCCCTAACTATAGTATATTCTCGACCCTCTGGGGGTCGAGAGTGGATTTTATTTTTCAGCCAAGTTTTAGTTTCCCCTCGACCCCCAAAGTACAGTTACGATGATAAATCATACACTATATTTGAATACTATTTAATAAAAATACCCTCAACATAACTTGTATAATACTAACTTAAATCATTTGCGTTTAGCGTAGTAGTTATCAAGTGATCGAAGAAAGCACAAGTTCTATTTCCATACATGACTGACACAACAAGTGATAGAAGGGAATATTTCAAATGTATAACTTCAAACAGCCTATATCATCTATATCTATGATAGTTGTGCTAAAGGGCTCCGAGACAAATGTTATAGAAGAATTACCGATTATAAAAATACAAAATCAGGACTTTGCAAACAAAGGAATAAAGTAGCAGGTGAAATAAAATTGCTACTCGGCCTCCAACAGACAACAGTAGACGTGGCCAAATTATTCTGTACTTTACTGTACCAAAATATTAATTTTAGGTACTTACCGAACTAGGGGTCGAAAGTGGACGAGGTATGCCTGTCTTTTGTATGGAAATTCAGTCTCAACCCCTGGGGGTCGAGTGTGAACTATGTTTCGGGGTTGAGAGGACACAAATAAACAAACCTTTTTTGAAGGGGTCGAGAGGCCAAGATTGGACTAAACGGTTGCAGGGAAGAGACAAAATTTAAAATTCTTCTCCTTCTTTTATGTGTCGAGAGTACGATTTTTTTAATGGAAAAGCCTTTTAATTTTACCTATTTAAATTATATATTTTCTATCTATCTATCTATATACATATATAAAAGGCAATGTCCCGACTGACATATCATCGCCCGAATTTCAAAATTTCAAACTTCTATCATTCATAGAAGTTTGAAATTTTGAGAGGATATTGGTTTTATACTGTAGGCGTCATTTAAGAAACGATTTTTCGAAATTCATCCCCTAAAGGAGTGAAATCGGGGTTTAAAGTTTGTATGAAACTCTGTCATATTTAATTTGAAATTAATGAAATTTGGTATTTAGCCTTTACATATTATAAAATAATAAAACATGTTTTAAAAGATTTTTTTTATTTCATCCCTTAAATGGGTAAAAGGGGGTGTTAAAGTTTGTATGGAAAATTAATTGTTTAACATCAAAATTCCTTGAAATTTAATATTTATGCTCTTTAATTAATTAAAGAAACATGTATTTTAGGGTTAATTAATTTCATCCCTTAAAGGGGTAAAAAGGAGTGTTAACGTTTGTATGTGAAATAAATTGTTTTTTATCAAAATTACTTGAAATTAAGTATTTAAGCTCTTCAATACAATAAAAGAAGCACTTATTTAATGATATTTTAAATTTAACCCCATAACGACGTAGAAAGAGTAATAATAACGTCACATTTCAAAGTCCAAGTAGAAAGTCGATTCGAAACTCAAGTCGAAAGTCGAGTAGGAATTCGAGTCAAAAGTCGAGTTAAAAGTTGGTCGGAAGTCGAGTCGGGAGTCAAGTCGAGAGTCGAGTCGAGAGTCGGGTCGACAGTCAAAGGTAGAAAGTCCAAGTCGAAGTCGAAGTTGAAAGTCGAGTCGAGATTTGAGTCGGGAGTCAAGTCGAGAGTTGAGTCGAGGGTCGAGTCGAGAGTCGAGAAGGCAGGAGTCGGAAATCGAGTCAAAAGTTGAAAATCGAGTTGAGAGTCGCGTCGAGAGTTGAGTCGAGAGTCGAATCGAGAGTCGAGTCGTGAGTCGAGAAGTCAGAAGTGGGAAATCGAAAGTTGAAAGTCGAAAATAGAGTCTAGAGTCGAGAGTCAAGAGTCGAGTCGAGGGTCGAGTCGACAGTCGAGTCGTGAGTCAAGTCGAGAGTCGAGTTGAAAGACGAGTCGAGAGACGAGTCGGAAATCGAAAGTCAAAAATCGAATCGAAAATCGAAAATCGAGTCGAAAGTCGAAGGCAGAAAGTCGAAGTCGAGTCGAGAGTTGAGTCGGGAGTCGAGTCGAGAGTCGAGTCGACAGTCGAGTCGAGTTGAGAGTCGAGTCGAAAGTCGAAAATCGAAAGTCCAAGTCGAAAGTCGAGTCGAAAGTCCAGTCAAAAATTAAGTCGAATTTAAATCGGTTATTTTTAAAAGAAAGAATATTCTATCTATCTATCTATCTTTCTATTTTTATATTTCGGTAAAATAATAAAGTTAAGCAAATTTTGCCTGAACTGAAAAAAAAAAACTAAACGGTTAAAATCGTGTTGTACACGCGGGCGGAAAGCTAGTGTTATTATTTATAATTAGACGGTTAACGGACACCGAGTAACCGTCGTTCGCATTTGTCACAGTGTTTTTGGGATAACTCGGCAAACGGGCAGGCGGGCTAGCTGATGGTAAATAGTCAACGCCGAACATGGACAACTGCGAAACGAAAGGAGTTGCAGATGCGTCGCCGAGGTAAGGAAAAGGGAGGGGAAGGAGAAAAGGAGAAGGAAGGGGACTGAGGGAGTAATTGGGCCTCCGGCGCTCCACGCTCACCGTATGAAACGCAACAGTACGCATATTGCTACTTGACGTCGATATTCCGTAGGGTGGGGGGTAGTACTTCCCCGGTCGTGGCGACCCATTCATGCTGGCATGTAGACATGCCAGCGAGACACTACTACTACAGAATTATTCTCAATTCACACTTCTCGATGCTTCTGTGTTCCGAAGTGTGTCGAAATAAACCTGTCCCGAAGTGACTATCACACAAGTCGAAGTTCTTATGTCCCGAAGCGTGTACGCTACGTCCCAAAATATCTATGTCCCAAACCCAAAGTGACTACTTTGCGTCCCAGAATTTCTGTCTATGGTATCATAATTCACACAACCACACAAATATACCTTACTTGAGACTTAAACATATAACCGGTCGTTGTGGAAGTCTATGGGGAAGCCTTCGTTCAGCAGTGGAATTCATATGGCTGATATAATGATAATGATATTGAGACTTTTAAACATACCGGCGAACTATAGGTTTAAATTACCACTGCCTAATCCTTTGGGGAATACAGGCGTGATGATATGATGCTATGTTAGTTCTTGATACAAGTGACATCTCCATATAATAATGAATCATGTTAATTACGAGGTACTCATAATGTTGTGAACGGTTGTAAATCAATGTACACGTTTGTTTATATGTTCTTTATAATTAACAGGAATTATTAATTACTGGATATATCGAATTATTCGTGATGGAAACCAAAAGAAAATAAAACAAAAACAAAGTTACATAATTTCTTACAGATAGATTATTATTTAGAAGTAGTAATAACTTAAGGAATTAATAGCTAAAGACCGAGTTCAAAAGTGGGACCTAAGCTTTTAAATTCCATATTGTTTTGGGAGATCAATATATGAACCCATCTTCAGGCTGGCCGCAGCAAATGCTGCTTGACCTTGCAATCCCGTTAGTGAAAAACTTAAAACTATCACGTCTATTCCCCAAAGTTTCGGTGAGTCTATTGCCATTAACCGGGCACAAATCCAAACTTTGAGCTGCTACTGAGAATTTCATAAAAAACCAATAACACTGCTCGACCTAGGACTCCAACCCAACACCTCTAGCGTAGCAGTAGCGCTTACTGATACTAGTTTAAATGAAATGAGGTATTACGGTCAATAGTACAAAATTTGATTTTGTTGTGAACCTGACCGATTGACAAAGACAACATTGTGTCCGATCTTTTTTTTTTTTTATGGGATAACTCGGCAAACGAGCAGGCGAGCTACCTGATGGTAAGTAGTCATCGCCGCCCATTGACATCTGCAAAACCAAAGGAGTTGCAGATGCGTTGCGGAGCCTATTTAGGGAAAGGGAGGGGAAGGAGAAAAGGAGAAGGAAGGGGATTGGGGGAGGAATTGGGCCTCCGGCCCTCTCGCTCACCGAACGAAGCGCAGTAACGAAACGCTACTACTCGGACGTCGGTCTTCTGCGAGAGTGTGGTACTTCCCCGGTCGAGCCGGCCCATTCATGCTGCGAACAGCGTGGCCCTACCACAACAGTCTTCATCTTTGAACGAATACGATACGAAACACCGCTCTGCGCTCTAAAGCTCATAATTGACGTAGGAAAAAATTACCTGGAAGGTATTGGCCTATAGGGGGAGTCCTTGCCCAGCAGTGGGACAGTAAGGCTCTAGTAAGACGGACCGCATTTCAACTGCAATCCAACCGCAAAACCTAACGTGCAGTCCGATTGCAGTTCAATTGCAGTCGGCGTGCAATCATGTGCACGTTTGGTTTGCAGTTCTATTGCGGTCGTGTCAACTGCATTCAAACTGCATCCGAACTGCAATTTGCGGTTGGATTGCAGTTTAAATGCGGTCCGTCTGTCTAGAGCCTAACAGCAAAAATGAAAAAAAAAATACATTGACTGCAAATAAATTGATACAAGTATAGGATAATAATGATGACCTGTTCTTATTACAAGTCTTAAAGTACTTACCCGGCAAAGTACCGCAATTAGTGTAACATAACTAGTCGACCGAGAATCGAACCTTGAACGCATCGCAATTAACTAAAGATGGTAGTGTACCATGTAATTTGGCCCACATGAGGTCATGTAACAAATTATTTTCTATATTTTTTACTAATGGGTCATGTTTTTTGTTTGTTTTATTATAAGTAATACTTGTTATGTTACGCGGTATTACTTGAGTTGATATAGTTTTTTCAATACACATGCATTGTAAAGAATAACTTCTTTCCTGGTAAATTTTAAGCTATTTAGACTACTTAATAGATTTGTGTTGTATTTTGATATGGCACTCACTCAGTCTGTCAGTCTTTCTGTCTCTCAGTCTTTCATTCCGTTAGTCAGTCAGTCGGTCAGTGAGTTGTGTATGAGCTTTTCAGTTTGCCCGTCTGTTGTGTGTCTATCAGTTTTTCTGTGAGTGATTCAGTCAGTCTGTCAGTCGGTCTTTCATTCAGTCAGTCTGTGAGTCTGTCAATATATTAGTCTGGTCGTGTGACAGTCTGTCAGTGTGTTTCTCTATAATGTCCTTCAATCTGTCAGTCAGTTTTTCAGTCTGTCAGTCGGTCAGTCAGTCCGTCAGTCGTGAATTACATGATTTAGAAATATCAGAGGTGAGTGCCTTGGATTCGATATCCAGATCTATTACTGGCAGCACGTGATTTTCGTGAAAGAGAAGGTACTTGAAAAATGCATCATCAAGAAATATCTAGTTATTTGATATTTAGTAACGGTATTTTAGAGAAATCTTTAAAAATAATTGGCATTACTAATTTATTAAATACCAGTAGCTGCTAACCTATCATATTTTATAGCCCGGTTCGATAAATTATAACATGACATCACGCTTATATTCCCCTGAAGTGTTAGGTAGAGATGTATCGTGCAACCTTCAGTTCAACGGCATTTTAGGTCCCATGTAAAAGTGGGCAGGCCAAACCGGGCATGAATCAAATCCGCAAAGAAAATCTCTATACTTAGTACTTTTTGCTACAGGGGTAGGCAGAAGCTTTAGAAATGCACTTGGCATACTTTTTACGTTTATATCTTAGGCTGCCTCATCGTTCTAGTGGTAACAAAGCATGGCTGTCGAGCGTGACGTTCTAGGTTCGACTCCCAGGTCGATCAGAAACTGGAGTTTTCTATAAAATTCTCTGTAGCAGCTCAGTATCTGGATAGATTTGGTAATAAACTGGTTCCTAAATACATAGGACGAAAAACATAGGTACTGGGAAACTGACCTGTATAAAAAATGTGCACTTCTGTCTAACCCTTTGGCATACAGGCGTGATGGTTGAAGAAGGTTCTCAGCAAATGAGAACGCAATGTCAAACTAAAACAGATACACTATGTGTAAGAATACACATCATCAAAAAAAATCCAAATATTAAGTTGTAAGTACATAATTAATGTGTAAGAATCACATGATATTTTATCTAATCCTGTTTCTTTTTAAGCATCAGCGTTTTCACATGTAGGGATGGCAAAAGATGGCACTATTTTATTAGATTCGACCTCTGTAAAACACGTTATCATGAGGTGTACTCAGATCAAATAAAAAGTTCAGATGGAACTTTGCGAACAAAGAAGTGAGGCCGGCTAAAACTTCGCCTTGATGACGTTTCGATAGACGTGTAGCGATAGCTCGAGTCTGCTCGACTGACTAGATAACGCGTAGTTTCGGTATACGTGTGTGCGTGTAATTGTGTTTGTATACGGCAAGGCGTAGTTTTAGCCGGCCTCACTTCTTTGTTCGCAAAGTTCCATCTTATCTTTTTATTTGATCTGAGGAGGTATATTAATGTACACCCACATTTGCCGATATATTTAGGTACCATGTAATAAGGGACGAGCGTATTGCCATTAACCTGGCATATATCCAGACTCCGAGTTGATACTAAGAATTTCCTATGAAGAAGTAGTTTCTATAAACGACTCTTGAAGAGTAGTTTTTTGGTTTCATTTATGTGCGTGTTTGTGACTTCTAGGTTATAAATATTCTAAGATTCTAGTATAGATTCTATGCAAAGATACATTTGTGATTAACATCATACATTCTAATACCAAGTTGTTGCAATAAATTGTTATTATCAACGAATAAATTAATCTTACTTTAGTAATTAATTACCAGTTGATAGAATAACGCCTACTTATCGATGTGCCTATGTCGATGATTTATGTGAATAAATGCAAATTACCAGTGATATACGGGTTTATCTATAAATGGCCACCTCTAGTGAACATGATGTATTTAATTATCGATAGATCGAACATCGGTTATCGGCATAGCTTTTCGCAAGTATTATTCTAAGCGACTCATTCCATTCCCAGATATCTGAGTAGGACCTAGTATGTGTCCGTTAAAGCGTATGTAATATATAAAATATTTGTGAAAGAAAACTTTGGCCTCAAGCTGGTATTGAACCTGTATCCCTATGGTTAAGTAAACCTGATACTTCTGTCAATTAAGCTACCGAGATGAGAAATTCATGACTGCCTGTGATGATGAATTTCTCTGAGGTTCGAAACCTGCTTGAGGCCCAAGTTTTCTAAGAAAATGTTTATCTTTAAATATAGAGGTCCTGGGTTCGATCCCCAGGTCGAGCAAAGTGTTATTGGGTTTTGGTGCAGCTCGGAGTCTGGATCGCCCCCTATTACATGGGACCTAAACACACTGGCGAAATGTGGATGTACATTAGTACACCTCTGCCTAACCGTTCGAGGAATACAGGCGTGATGGTATGTTAATATTTAAAGGTATATACTTAGTAATAATTATTAATTATGACGCGCTTAAACGGTGAAGAAAAATATCGTGAGGCAGAATCTCAGAAATATCTGCATGCCTGAGAGATTTTCTTGACGGCCGCCGTGTGAAGTCTGCCAACCCGCAGTAGGCTAGCGTGGCGGACTATAGCCTTATCCCTCTCGTACTGAGAGGAGACCCGTGCCCAGCAGTGGGACAATGTAATGGGTTGATGATGATGATGAAATATTATAAAAAATAGCTAGTATGTTATAGAATATAGAATAGAATAATTTATTTCAGATAATTATAAATCGAGATACAATATTCGCTTATAATTATGTTAGTATATATCTGCATGTATATTATTATAAAAATCCATTCGTAACCCTCACCCAATGTTTTTGAATGGGGCACTCGAAACGTGCTGCAATGACTTGCAGAATGCCATTTTTAGCATCCCACAGACGCGACACGATTTTTTGCGAATTATGGATTTGAAGCCGTCCGTGTGGGCTTCAGCAAACATCCCAGAGGCACTGCAGCGCCAACATTCTGAAAGCATTGTTATATTATGACAAATAAACTGAGGTCTCAACATATCAACGCGATTCTTCCACTGGTGTTGCTGAAGGCTGTCTTTTACCATCAGGCGGAATTTATGTCTGTTTGTCTTATTACAATAAAAAGATCCTTTTAGGGGATCCGTTTGAACAGTCGTGCTGACAAAAACCTTGTCAATTTCGTGGTAATCTTTAAATTGGATCTGTACGTTGAGTCGTGGTTGGGCCGACTTCATCCCGCACCAAAATAATTAGACTTGGAATTTCGAGGATATTTGAAGGTGTCGAATTAACTTCATTTGTACTGGATGTAATCAGGAGTTAAGTGAGCAATAGTAGCTACTAGCAAGTTTATTTGTCTAATATTTTGTGTAGGATATGGAAAACGACGGGTGAAAATCGGTATCGTAATAGATAAGAAATAAACCTTTTTATTTTATTTATAAGTAGTAATGTAAATTGTAAATTCTGGCAAAAATAAATTAAAACTATTATGTTATTATCTGCTAAGATAATGATGATCCGAACACAGCATGTAGCATAAATAAAGCCGGCCCTGTAACCCGATTCACGTAATTAAAACCGTAGCGATGTCGCAGCGACTTAATCGTTGAAACAGTTTTCCAGTATTAAATGAATACTGTCGAGCCAACGATTTACAAAGATTCTCGCCCAACGAACATTGTGAACACGGTTCAACGATTTCTCAATAGGACGACTTCTATATGAAAGAAAGAAAGAAAATAAATTTATTCACATAGACAGGACGCACACAAAATACATTTTTATATCAATCCGATCGAGGGCTGTGAATAGGAAAACTGTTTCAACGATTATGTCGCTGCGACATCGCTACGGTTTTAATTACGCGAATCGGGCTACTGGTCGTAACTGACGGCACGGATACCTACATCAGTCAACGTGTAGATCAACCATTATTTAATGAGCTCTCTTGTAAAACGATGTGCCATAACGACCTCCTTTTTTGCAGTCGGTTAAAATACTTATCTACTAATATGTAGAAACACCTGTGCTGTTAATGACGATGGCTGCGGAAGTTATCAACTTATAACCTAATAATCTTAAAGTATGTTGCATTATATAATAGATGATTTAGCGTAGTAAAAACGTAAGATGGGTACCATACCTTTATAGTTTACTATACTCCATTTGGTTAGGTACTTAACTAAAGGTAAACAAATTTTTGTTGTGGTAGGGCCACGCTGTTCGCAGCATGAATGTACCGGCTTGACCGAGGAAGTACCACACTCTCGCAGAAGACCGACGTCCGAGTAGTAGCAAGTCGTTAAATTATTGCGCTTCGTTCGGTGAGCGAGAGGGCCGGAATCCCAATTCCTCCCCCAATCCCCTTCGTTCTCCTTTTCTCCTTCCCCTCCCTTTCCCTAAATAGGCTCGGCAACGCATCTGCAACTCCTTTGGTTTTGCAGATGTCCATGGGCGGCGATGACTTACCATCAGGTAGCTCGCCTGCTCGTTTGCCGAGTTATTCCATAAAAAAAACATAAAAAAGGTTTTTTATATGGCCATTTTTCATCTTGAAATAAAAAGTAACCAAAATAGATTATTTAATCAAAATCAGTAGTAGTAGTAGTAGTAGTAGTAGTAGTAGTAGTAGTAGTAGTAGTAGTAGTAGTAGTAGTAGTAGTAGTAGTAG
Source organism: Subacronicta megacephala (assembly GCA_958496365.1). Lineage (NCBI taxonomy): Eukaryota > Metazoa > Arthropoda > Insecta > Lepidoptera > Noctuidae > Subacronicta > Subacronicta megacephala. Next base: position 8,583,379 of record OY292539.1, on the reverse strand, counting down.
TAGTAGTAGTAGTAGTCCGTCAGTCCGTCTCAATCTTCCCAAAATTGTCCTTTCACAATCTTCTCCATTCCTCAAAATTTTCAATTTTAAATCTTTTCCATTTCTCAAAATAGTCCGTTCCTAATCTTCTCCATTTCTAAAAAAAAAACCATTTCTCAATCTTCTCCATTTCCCAATCTTCTCCATGTCTAGTAAGTTAAGTCATTTATTTCATTTACTGCACTGTCTTCTAAATTCTGACTTCCCACTTTGGACTTCCGACTTCCGACTTCCGAATTCATACTTTCGACTTCGGACTTCCGACTTCTGAAGTCATACGACTTTCAACTTTCGACTGTCCACTTTCGACTTTCGACTTCCGACTTACGACTTTCGACTTTCGACTTCGAATTTTCTCCATTTCCCAATCTTCTCCATGTCTAGTAAGTAAAGTCATTTATTTCATTTACTGCACTGACTTCTAAATTCTGACTGCCCACTTTGGACTTCCGACTTCCGACTTCCGAATTCATACTTTCGACTTTCGACTTTCGACTTTCGACTTTCGACTTTCGACTTTCGACTTTCGACTTTCGACTTTCGACTTTCGACTTTCGACTTCCAAATTCTGACTTCGGACTTCCGACTTCCGACTATCCGACTTCCGAATTCATACTTTAGACTTTCGACTTTCGACTTTCGACTTTCGACTTTCGACTTTCGACTTTCGACTTTCGACTTTCGACTTTCGACTTTCGACTTTCGACTTTCAACTTTCAACTTTCGACTTTCGACTTCCAAATTCTTACTTCCGACTTCCAACTTCCGACTTCCGATTTCCGACTTTCGATTTTCGACTTTCGACTTCCGAATCCATACTTCCGTCTCGTGACTCGACTTCCGACTTCCGACTTCTGACTTCCGATTTCGAACTTCCGAATTCATACTTCCGATTTCCGACTTCCGATTTCTGACTTCCGACTTCCGACCTCGGACGGCGCCGACGGCTACTATCAATTGATACTTCCGACTTCCGAGCTCGGACGGCGACGACGGCTACTATCAATTCATACTTCCGACTTCCAATCCAAACTCATTCTTCCGTCTTCTGACTCGACTTCCGACTTCGAACTTACGAGTTCCGAATTCATACTTCCGACTTCCAACTTCCGACTTCCGACTTCCGACTTCCAAATTCTGACTTCCGACTTCCGATTTCTGACTTCCTACTTCCGTCTTGTGACTTCCGACTTCTGATCTCGGACGGCTACTACTACTACTACTAATGCACCTCAACCTATACTACTAACCTAACCCTTCGGGGAATATAGGCGTCATGGTATGTTATGTTATTTTCTGAATACATTTAAGAATATCAAATCCAGCTTCTCCGCTTAGCAACCTCACGATGAGGTCAAAGAAAGGGACAGATAATATACGCAAAAGAGCAGATACGACAACGTTTATTGCACAAACATATTACCCTACTATTATAAGCAGTTGGCAGAATCAATCAGAGATGACGTCACAACTAAAATAACTATGTCACGCATAGCTATACGAGCTTGAACTGTGAATACTTAACCTTACGTCAAAAATGTACGCGCAATTGAATGTACAGTTCGCACGCTTCAATATAGTGCAATGATTTAGAAAATTGGGGGCCAATGAAAAAATGTACATACGAACTCCTTCCTTTTCCTCTTTCCCCTTCCTTAAATAGGCTCGGCGACGCATCTGCAACCAAAGCGTGGGTGTATATAAATGTATAATGAAATTATATTTATGTCTGTAAATTGATCTTTTAAAGAATTTATTCGAAGTTGTCGCATGCCACCATAATTTTACTTAAGTTGTCAGCCACAGGTCAAAGCGGCAATTCGACTGCGGCTATAATCTATTTGAAGAAATAAGTATCACTTATCGTCTTCAATAAATATTTATTATAACAATAAAAAAAAGGTCCGGTCACGCAACCGGCGCGTGTGTATGAAGAGATGTATGAATGTGAAAGAAGCGAAAGAGATATTATGCAAGAGTCGTAGCAAGTGGCGGTCTATAGTTTCTACCTACGCCTGTGGGAAAAAGTCGTGAGTGTATGTGTGTAAGAATAAAAAAAAATGCGGTGACAAAATATTCAAAACAAATTTCGCACACTTTTCACCCGACCGTACTATAGATATAAGAGCTTCGTTGATCTGAATTCAGCAAATCATCGCGAAGGCTTGCCCTATCACGATCCGAATGATGTTATTAATAATACAGTCGTCTGATCTATTATTATTTTATAAAGCTATCGTCATCATCCCACGCAATACAAAAATTAAAAACTAGCAAAATTGCTCTTGAACGCTTCGGTTCATATTTAGCGCCCATTTTAAGCATAAGCTGAGGTTATCAACAATGACATTTTAATATTACTAGCGATAGACAAATCGTAACCTTTTTGCAATAAATCCCTCTGTCGGTTTTTCTTTGTCATAAGCCAGACAAAGAGAGAGTCATCTTCATCAGTTCCCTTCCTTCTTCTTCTCCTTCCCCTCCCTTTTCCTTAAATAGGTTCGGCTACGCATCTGCATCAAAAACAAAACGATATCCATTGTTCCCAATAATAGCCTCAACCAAAAACTAAAATGCGATCAAAAACTCTGATCACCGTGACGGAAAGCTCGAGTTCAAACAACTAAGCTATGATTGCTTTCATAGCTGTATTTTCTTTCATTGCATAGATGTCCGTGTGTCTGTCTGTGGCATTGTAGCTCCAGAACGGATGAACTGATTTTGATTTTGATTTCTTTGTTTGAAAGGTGAATTAGTCGAGAGTGTTCTTAGCTATGTTTGATGAAAATAGGTCGAGATATAATGTCTCATTTGTCAGGTTTTTTAAAGTTTTAATTAAGTAGTTATTAGACCCAATGTCCCAATACATGTCATGCAAAAATAGCAGATTATGGCTTCTTGTTTTTACTTATTCTATGTTTCATAGTTGTCTCATTAATATTCTGTTAATATTGCATGTAACACAATATCAATTATTTGGTATTGCGATGAGATATTTTAAAATTACACGACTATTAGATCTGGTATCGATGTGACGCGCATTACAAATAATATTTTATGTCTTTATGTGCTTATTTCCCGAGTAAACCGCCGTTTTGTCCATTTCCTGTAAAGCATTTTTATCATATTTACATAACATTCCATCACGCCTGTATTCCCCGAAGGGTTCGGCAGAGATGTACACACACCCACAGTTCGCCGGTATGTTTAGGTCCCATGTAAGTCCCATAAGCCGGGCACAAATCCAGACAAGACACTGCTACCGACAATTTCATAGAAAAACCCAATACCATTTACATCTTATACCTACCACTTAATGCTCAGTAATAAATACCATTATCAATCGGCAAGATAACACTAGGTACTTGCCGTTTTCAGTTTACGAATGGGTCATTCATACACCAAGACCTTTCATCTTTGGTGGTCGCAAGCGCATTTGCTGAACGTGTGGTCCTAGGTTTGATTCCCGGGTCCAGTAGTGTTACTAGGTTTTCGAGCAGCTCTGAGTTTGGACTGCCTCCTTAGTCTAGTGGTCCTAAGCGCGACGGCTACGCTAGCGGTCAAAATATGTTCAATTTTTTACCTCCAAAGTCGAGCAAAGTGTTATTGGGATTTTTGTATGAAATTCTCAGAAGCAGCTTGTAGAGCAGCTCGGACTTAAGAGGTTCGCAATCCAAAAATATATTGGCGAACTGTGGGCTTCTATTGGTGCATCTCTACCTAAACTTTCGGCGATTCAAGCGTGATGGTATGTTATAAATGTTATAATGTTAAATATAAAAGAGCTGTCAGTCTGTCTGTCAGTAGCAATAATGCCATTACGGGTTCATGATGCTGAAGTGATTGACAATCATGACAGTTCATGGCAAAGTTAGCAGTGAAGGTGATCACATGTCAAATTTAAAAAAAAATGGGAACATCTAGTTAACTCATTCTTTCGTTGCCATTTCTTTAAAGATTGCTTTCTTAGGCTTTGAGAGATCTGAATGATTTTGCTTCATTCGCTTCAATACTGGGACGGTTTAAAAAAATAGGGTGCAAGTGAACAACAGACAATAACTAAGTATCTTTTTGTATTTTTAAGCATTTTCCATGCAAAGATTATAAAGTTATTTTTAGTGAAGGAAAAATACGACCGCGATCAGGATTCGAACCTGCGTCTTCTGGTTAAGTACACCAGACGCTAAGCCACCGCGAGTCCCGCGAGCGTCTGGTGTACTTAGAAGACGCAGGTTTGAATCCAGCCCGCGCTCGTTTTTTATTCGCCACCAAAATTGTCAAAAAATGGACGTCTTTGATATTCCCCCATATACATCAATGAAGCAGCGGTAGCCTATTGGCTAGGATGTCGGACTTGCGATCATGTGGTTGCCGGTTTGAAACTCACCCATTTCACTACCGACGTGAACCAACTCGTAATACAAGTATTTAGCTTAGTACGAGGGGTTAACAAGAATTCTAGTAATGCGTGACGCACATTGATAGTAAGCTTTTTATTTTTTCAAATGGTTTTAGGGTACTAAAAGATTTTTAAAGAATTTTTATCAAATAGTAAAGTAAATTCTGCCGAGTGCCTTGTAAGAACCGTAATAGTTAAATGTGAACCAACATTAATTAGTTCCCACATCATATAATATAATCCCAAGCAGTTAAAATCAAGTGGATATTTGAATAGAGTGACATTTACCATAGAAATACACAGATAAGCTGTGAGGCTTGTGACCATAAATATCTGTACTACATTGCCAACTTATATACAAAATGGCAGGTCATTTACCACAATCATTAAATTTATTTATAGCCCTTCGTTATTTGTTCAACATTAATAATTATGAAAACGAGTCCTTGGTCAAGCGTTGCGCCAGCGGTACTGAGTTTTGGCACAAGTGAAGGAAAAATACGACCGCGGGAAGGATTCGAACCTGCGTCTTCTGGTTAAGTACACCAGATGCTATGACCGCTAAGTCACCGCGAGTCCCACCCGCCTAGTCGAAATTTGCCTTCACATTTTTGATTTACGTTTTTGAGGTGACGTTGACGAGACTCGCGTTGGCTTAGCGGTCATAGCGTCTGGTGTACTTAACCAGAAGACGAAGGTTCGAACTCTGCCCGCGGTCGTATTTTTCCTTCACTAAGACAATTTAATAATCTTTGTATAGAAAATGCTCAAAAAAATGGAAAAAGTTAAGATTCATTATTCTCATCCTCCCAGACTTTTCCCATTTTATTGGGATGGGTATTATACACAAAGCGATTGCCATAGCTCCTCCACTTCTATATAGTACGGGAAGTACTACCCTCCCACAGAATATCGACGTCAAGTAGCAGTATGCATACTGTTGCGTTACGTACGGTGAGTGTGGAGCGCCGGACGCCCAATTCCTCCCTCAGTCCCCTTCCTTATCGTTTTCTTCTTCCCCTCCCGTTTCCTTAAATAAGCTGGGCTATACCGATGTCTCATCTTACGTGCTCTGCGAGACACGGGGGGTTGTGCTAACCAGTCCCATCCGCAGTTAGAACAGCGCCACATTGCTTTGTTTTATACCACTTAAGTGGCAAACAAGTATACCGCCCGCCTGATGGTAAGCAGTTACGCAGCCTATGGATGCTTGCAACACCAGGAGTATCACTCGCGTGTTGCCGACCCTGCAAAGGAAAACGGAGGGGAAGGAGAAAAGAAAAAGGAAGTCGGCTGAAGGAAGAATTGGGCCTCCGGCGCTCCACACTCGCCGTACGAATCACGACAATATGCATGGTAGAGGTGTACTTAGGGACACCCACACTTAGCCGGAATGTTTAGGTCCCATGTAATAGGGGGCCAGCCTATTGCCATGAACCGGGCACAAAACCAGACTCAGAGCTGCTACTGAGATATTTTTTAAATTATGTCCGTTTTTTATTATTACCTATTTAATCAAGTAGAAGTACCTACTTGATGTTGATATTCTGTGGGAGGGTAGTAGGTACTTCCCCGGTCGTGCCGACACATTCATGCTGGCATGTAGACATGCCAGCGAGACACTACGACTGCTAGTTGTTGTCTTATTTGTTCAGAAATGTCACTGGCTACATAACCCTTCAATGTGGAATACAATAATGTCAGCATATAATTGCTTAGCTGGTATATTTGGCAATGATGTGGTATGTACCCCAGACGTAATCAAAACGCTGAAGATTTAGACACCAAAACCTCTAATGACACTATAACCCACGCAATTCGTCAATAAAGTTAACAACACTTGCAGTTAACTGCAGTTATGTGATCGTTCAGTTAAACTTAGCCTTTGTCAAATGTTACCCGGCCAAACCGCGTGTTTGTGGAACAGGGAAAACAGCGGAGTCGACACATTTGTAATTATTTTGTAATTAATTGTGTAATGTAATTTTGTTTGCGTGTTTAGGACAAAGAAAGTTTAGCGTGTAACATTATTGTCTTGTTAGTAAAGGTCAGTTGAAATTAATGTTAATTTATGTTGTTACTAGCCGTGATACGACCAAGTCATTATAGATCTTAACTGTCTGGAATTCGAATCTAAGACCTTTAACCTTTTTTAAATTATGCCCGTTTTATTACCTATCCAATATTGGTTGACTGCCTCATTAGTCTAGTGGTCCTTAGCGCGACTGCTACGCTAGAGGTCCTGGGTTCGATTCACCAGGTCGAGCTAAGTGTTATTGGGTTTTTATGTCAAGCAGCTTGGAAGATACTTAGAAGCAAGATTCTAGCAGCTTGGATTTGTACCCGGTTAATGGCAATAGGCTCGCCCTCTACTACATGGGACCTAAACATACCAGCGACGTGTGGGTGTACATTATTACACCTCTGCCTAACCCTTCGGAGAATACAGGCGTGATGGTATGTTTATTACCTATTTCATCACTTAACTAGTGGGAAACGTGGTGAGAAAACCCTTCATGCTTATTTTATTTATGGGATAGGTAACTTGGCAAACGAACAGGCGAGCTACCTGATGGTAAGAAGTCATCGCCGCCCATGGACATCTGCAATACCAAAGGAGTTGCAGATGCGTTGCCGAGCCTATGTAGGGAAAGTGTAAAATACTGCAGGGAGTGGAATTAACTTGATCTTGTAATGTCAATGAATGAATAAAATCAGAAAAGGAAACAGACGTACATAAATACTTAAATTAATTACACATTATGTTGACACAGGTGCTATTATGTTTCACCAGGCGCTCTCCAACAGAAAGGAAGGCGTCTTGTGTACCTACCTTACCAGAAGACGCAGGTTCGAATCATGCCCGCAGTCGTATTTTTCATTCACTAAAATAACTTTATAATCTTTGCATGGAAAATGCCTAAAATATACAAAAATATGTAACATTTTTAAACTAGATGGCGCTGGCTTCCCCATCTGAAAAGTAGGGTAGGCTAGGGTTGTAGGGACACAACACAAGTGTTCGTCTCCACAGCTTCCAGTATTCTTTGAGTTCGTCTGCAGCGTTGCCTTGGCTTGCTGACGGCGTGGGCGCGGCTTTCTTCCGCACGACTCACAAACTATTTTATACAAAATGCTTCACACTACAATAAGAGTACCTTAATGGTCTAGTGGTCGGCAGCACGGCTGCTGAAGTCCCGGGCTCGAATCCTAGTACGAGCAGTGCTGTTGGCGTTTGTCTAAGAAGTAGTAGCTCGGAGTTAAATACTTACAATAACAAAAAATATACTTTAAAGATATAGTTTTTAGCGAGAGAAAAATTCGGCCTCAGGCATTGTTCGAACCTGGCACACCTGGACGACAACTAAGCTACCTACATAACAGGCAGTCGTCTGGGTTTTTGCTAAAATTTTGGTATATCTTCAAAGATATTTAGCATACATTGATGCCAAATATACACATTTATATTAAAATATTGCACTATACCTAGGATGTCTAAATCTATATATTCTATCTAAGTCTATATATTACGTTAAATTAATAACATCAGTAGATATGTACTCGTTGCACATAGCATAATTTTCTATATGACCCTAATTATAAAAACACAATCACCGCTCACTAAACTCAAGGGACGATCACTTATTAGAAAGGCGCTGAGACGGGAACTGGTGCAGTCACCTCGCTTAACCTTCGGATCATCAAATACAATGTTGCAAGATTATTTAAATTAGCGCATTATATTGTAATATTGTTTCCGTTAATTGTTTTTGTGAAGTGTCTCGTGTCCCCTACCTGAAGGTATCTTTAAAGAAATCAGGAATACCTATATTTATTTATTTATAGATTGTACTTATACCACGCCGGTATTTTATTTTTATTTTTATTTTTATTTTAACAATATTAGGAAAACTTACAGCTAGGTTTACAGAATTCAATAAATTTATAGATATATGCAACTATTGTTACACATATGAGAAGGCCAATTACAAGTTTCCGCGGATAGATATAAAATAGATAAAGGCGACAGATATAATATATATAAGTAGTTTCAAACAAAAAATATAATAGATTGTAACAGAAAAAAAACACAACAACACACACAAAACACGCACATTGACCATGGTTAGGTACTTAATTTAGATGAGTCAAGAAGAAAAAAGCTGCCAGTCAGTAAGCGTTTCAGCTTGCTTACTGATGTGTGGAATAGGTCCAGCTCAGGGTTTGCCTTAACTAATCTATTGTACGAGCTAGAGGCTCTTATGATAAACGAGTTTTGCCTATAATTAGTTCGAACGATAGGAACATAAAGAACGTTTGGTTTCCTCAATGCAACCGTGTTCGTACGCAGTCCTACCTGCTCCAGGAGTTCTGGACAGTCGACCGTGCTATTCATAATACCAAAAAGATAGGATAGATCAGCTATTTCTCTGCGTTTATAAAGGGGAAGAAAATGAAATTTACGGCATCTCGCTTCATAATCTGGTAGCAATATGTGGGCTCGATACTGTAAGTAGCGTAGAAATCTCTTTTGTATAGACTCTAAGCGAGACGAATAAACGTCATAACAAGGGTTCCACACCTGCGATGCGTACTCTAAGAGACTCCGTACGTAACTACAGTACAGTATTTTAAACGTTTTGATATTAGAAAATTCAGCAGACATTCTTAAAACGAAACCAAGGGCACGAGATCCTTTTTTAACTATGGAATTTATGTGGTCATCGAATAACAATTTACTGTCAAAAATTACTCCTAAATCTTTAATTTTGTCAACTCTTGCTAAATCTGAACTATATAAATTGTAATTATGGATTAACTTGATAGGTTTTCGAGTAAAGGAACATACATAGCACTTGGACACGTTAAGGTCTAATTTATTAAGAGTACAGTAGTTTTGGAATCTGATAAGGTCTGCCTGAAGTTTCCGAGTATCACACGCATTATTGATTTGGTGTAGAATCTTCATGTCATCAGCGTAAAGAAGTATTTTTGAATGTAAAAAGCAGGACGAGATGTCGTTAACAAAAATAGTAAAAAGCAAAGGTGCCAACAAAGATCCTTGGGGTACACCAGACGGGATGTTCATTGAAAGAGAAGAATAGCCTCCCAAGACTACAGTTTGGCAACGGTTACGAACGTAAGAAGAAAACCACCTGAACAAGTTTCCTCTTATGCCTATACGCGCTAATTTCTTAAGTAAAATCAAGTGATCTATACGATCGAAACACTTGGAATAGTCGGTATAAACAATGTCTACTTGCGATGGTTCAGACATGCAACGTGACAAATATTCAGCACAGAGTAAAAGATTGGAAGTGGTAGACCTACCTCTCAGAAATCCATGCTGATCTAGCGAAAGGCTATGCTTGAGTGCAGGGTATAGCTGTGAGTAAACTAGTTTTTCCAGGATTTTTGCGAACAAGCAGAGTTTCGATATAGGTCTATAGTTTTCAACCATATTTCTTGATCCCTTTTTATGAATGGGTGTGACAAATGCCTTTTTCCATATACTAGGAACAATACCCTCCGTGAAAGAGCGGCGATAGATTAGAGAGAGGGGAACAGTAAGGCTTTTGGCACATTTAACAATAAGTATTGCTGGAATGTTATCGGGGCCCGCTGACTTATTCAGATCAAGAGATTTCATTAAGTAATAAACATTTTCATCAATGACCTCGACTGTATTTATATCTGTCATGGGCTCGACAACACGAGAACCAGAAAAATCATGTTGCATTGTTTCCGATTGCGAACTTTCTTGAAAGTTCGAGTGAAAGTATTCCCCAAAAAAATTACAAATTTCATCACCTTGGTCCGATGATCGATTGCCATAATGAAGTACAGAGGGGTACGAGTTGGACTGATTTTTACTTTTAATAAATGACCAAAAGGCACGAGGATTTTCTTTAATACAGCTTTCAATGTTAGAAATATAGCATTTATACATCTCGGCCTCTAATAAGTGTCCTCTATGACGTAATATGTTAAATGAATCTTGGTCGTACGAGTTACCGTAAGTTTTATATTTCCTGTGGTACTTAGCCTTCTCCTTAAGTAATTTAATTAGGGGCTGCTTATACCACAATGGATATTTACGGGAAGGCGTTACAAGTTTGGTGGGGATATAAGTGTCGCGCAAGTCACAAATAGTTTTGTAAAAGAAGGAAACTGCGTCCTCAATATTTTTATTATCGAACTCCGCGCGCCAGTCGATAGCATCAAGATTTTTACAAATAGAGTTAAAATCACCGTTATAGTATGTATACTTCGTGTAAGGCCGAGGTTTTATATTGTGTAACTGAACAAATTCAGCAGTAACTACAAGAGACCGGTGGTGGGGGTCCTCCGGAACAAGGGGAGACTCACACGAACTTACAAAGACATCGTTATTTGAGAATATCAAGTCTAGCAGTCTGCCATGGCTATCATTCACAAAAGAATTGTATTGGAGCAAGTTGCACATGTTTACACCATCAATAAAATCAAGTTGATGTGGTCCATGGAGATTTTTGGGAATATAGGAAATCCCATCATTTTTATCTAACGTCCATGATACGAGGGGCATATTGAAGTCACCAAATATTATTATTTTATCCAGTGGATTGTCGAGAGCGATTTTAGTCATATTAGTTGCAGAATTTGTTAATTGACTAGACATTGAGTGACCTAAATTTTGAGTGCAAATATATACCACACCAACATGCATTTTATAGATCGATCGAGGTCTACGGGTTTTCAAAGTTAAAGTGACCCACAAATCCTCGGCCGTGGAAGACCACTCGGGCCGGCATTCGGCTGCAAGCTCGCGGCGTACGGCTATCAACACACCGCCACCTTTGTCTTGATTCGTTACATCATAGTTACGGTCGCGCCTCCACACTATGTAACGATCGTCGAATAATTCGTTATCATTGAAACTATCGTTAAGCCAAGACTCAGTAATACAAATTAAATCATAGGAGCAAAGGGATAAATTCCTATAGAAACTAGCTGTTTTTGTACGAAGGCCACGTACGTTTTGGTAATATGTTTTAAACGCTGAGAATTATACAAAGGGAAAATATTAGAATATGATTATGTGAGTCAGGCCGCAATATGTTGTTAAAAAATATCGTACTGTTCATTGCAAAGCGCTGAAAAACCTCTATGTTTGAGGTATAGTGAATAGGATAAGAAGGCAAAAAACAGACAACGGTAAACAATAAGGCAATAAAAAGATTAGCGAAACAAAAGGCACAATAGATAATAGCTGATTGACTTACGTACGAGGGTAGTAGCGACAAGCGAGCCAAAGCAGTTGCATTAAGTAAACCACAGCTAGAACCGGTTTGCAAGTCAGCGCTCGCCAACCGTTGAGAGGTGTGGCCCGCGTTGGCAGGTAATAACACAATACAATTAATTAAGCACCGAAAACCAAGTCACATTTTTTTTAAATCTGATTCCGTTTTGATCGGGATCACTGGAGATGTAGGGTTTTTTCGAACGTAGATCCGGCAGCCTTTTACCCATGTGTATGCAAATCCGCGGTCCCTGGCAAGCATCTTTGCTTTGTTTAACAATATTTTGTTGTCTATTGTTAAATGGTCATTGACATAGATCCGCTGGGACCCTTGGAGCCCAATGTCTACTGCGGTGGTGGTGCACTTTTTAGCAGCAGCAACGAAAATATCCTTGAGGTATCGACTATGTATAGCGACAACAATAGTTTTATTTTGTTTGTCGTTGCGCATAGGCACTCTGGCAATATAATTTATTTGTTCCTGCGGCACCACGCATTTGATATGAGCGCCTATCTTCGAGATTATACCAAACAGGTTTTCGGTATTCGAAACCGGCACACCTTTGATTTCGACGTTGTTCATCCGCGATCTTTGTTCACTGTCCCTTATTTGTTCTTCAATGACTAGTACGCGCTTCTGCAGTTGGTCCACATCGTCCTGCGTGCTCTGGAGACTCTGAATATCATTTTCAATTTGTCTTACCTTATCTGACAGAGCACTCATCTTATGGTCCAAGAACTCAAGCGATGATTTGATATCAGAGATTTCCGGTTTTATAGTTTTAAGTTCTGACAACTCGGCCTTGATGGATTGTATGCTCTCATTAAGCCCAGGGAGTACGGCCATCTGAAGGGACAGTCGTTTGAGCTCCGCCAGTACAGTGTCCATGTCTGCCGGTGTTGGAGACCTCGCCATGGGTGTAAGTGGACTCGCTGACCGGGGATTTTTACAGGAGGTACATTTCCAGGTGGATTTCCTCTCACCCAATCTGCGGTATCCCGTCTCGGTGACTCCTGCGCAGCTAAAGTCGAAATGTCCCTGGCAGACCGAACAAAAAGCTCCATCTCGGAACTCAGCGTCACAATCTTGCATTTAAACATTTTATGTTGAGATCGAACAACTTAAAATAAAAATAATTTTGAAAGCGACCCGCGTGCTTTGTAAGCGCTGGCGTGTGCGACACTGGTCGGTTCGGTCGGACAACGGTTGCGTGCGAATGGATCGGTGTCGACTGACAGACTGATGAAGAATTTCTCGAAGGATTAAGCATACCTACGTCCCACATTTCGCCCGATGTTTTGGTCCCATGTATCGGGGACTAGCTTATTGGACAAATGCAAACTTCAACCTCCTAGAACACACCATCACGCCTGTATTCCCCGAAGGGTTAGGCAGAGGTGCACTTAATGTACACCCACAGTTCGCCGGTATGCATGTAATAGGGGGCGAGCCGAGCTGCTGCGGAGAGTTTCATAGAAAAACCCAATAACACTGCTCGACCCGGGTATCGAACCCAAGACCTGTGTAGCAGTCGCGATTGGGACCACTAGACTAAAGAGGCAGTAGGTAAATAGCGGTCCGCCTACCACCAGTGGTCCCCAAGGGCAAAAATAGGGGCCGTGACAAATTTAAATTTGTTACTTACCTTACATTCGCCTCCTCCGGCTATTGTACTTATACACACCGTCACGCCTGTATTCCCCGAAGGATTGGGCAGAGGTCCCCAATTTTGCCAAATGTTAAGGTACCATGTAATAGGGGTGAGGCTCTTGCCATTAATCAGGCAAATAGCCAAATTCCGAGCTGCTACTGAGGATTTCATAGAACAAGTTATTTCACACGACCCAATAAAATAACATAGATTTGTGTAATAATAAAACATTTATTTCAAAAATCACAGAGATCGTATGTATTAAACATCAACTTTTTATTCTAATTAAGTACAGTCAGCAGAAATAAGGTTGCGACAGGGAGGCGAACATGATCTTGCTCTTAATAATCAAAATAAGAGTTATAAAAAAACTTTTCTTTTTGGAACCGATAGTGCCTGATTCTTAAATGCTATGATGATAAGAACCTTAGTTCATTTTATAAAAACATACCGTCAGTAGAACTGCATCGAATGCTGCCAACTGTACAATATAATATGTAATGTAATAATAATATATTATTATGTCTGTATGTACAAAATAATCTTAAACAATAAAATCACAAAATAATAAATTAAACACGGTTATTTCTGCTACAATTAAAATAAAACAAAATATCAAAATCTAGAATTATTTTTGATTTTGATTAGAATATAATATTATGTCACCTTATTTTTCTAAAATAAATACTTAAATTTATGATCTGTTTTATTCGTTTGCAGTTAGTTTATTTATACAAATGTTAAATTGTTTAAAGAATTTAAAAAACTTAAAATATAAATAAAAAAATCTGCATAATCATAATTATTCAATGAATACAATTGTCACTGTTGGAAAATGGAAAGAAAATAACAGCAATTTTTTAGTTGCTTTACCAAAACAAATATACTTACCTATATTTTTAAAATGCTCAAAATTATTATCAGTATTCCATACAAATAGAATGAATGAATCTTTATGATTTGTGTGTCATTGAATTCCTCTGTTTTTGTTTAAAATAGTAACAAATTAATCTCGGAAAGAGGTTGTTTCTATTTTTCATTATCTTATCTTGTAATAATCTGATTGGTTAGTTAGTTTAGTCAAATCAATATTACAGTCGTATTCCAGTCTATCAGATCCAGTCAAACAGACGTTAAACGTAATAGTTTATCATGGCATTTTTTCTAAATAATATTAAGTACATACTTATATTAAAATTCTTGTATACATTGTAACTTAAGATCTAATAATAAGTTAAGTTTTAATTAGACGTCATTTTATAATATTTTTTATAATAGGAACATCAAGATTTAATCGGCGGGTAACATTTCTGGTCCAAAGTTTCATTTCGCTGTAACAAAAGAGAATATTTTTGTTACTATTTTGGTTACGAAAAAGTAATGTAGTTGGTTACAAAAGAGGACGTCGGTTTAAAAAGTTCGTTACAAAATTTACATAAACATATAATTTACAAATTTACATGTACAAATAATAGCCAATAAAGAATATAAAAAAATAGTTGATTGCGAAGGAGGACATTATTCAGTATGTAGGTTCTTAGATTACAAAAAAATAAATATTTAATAAATTGGTAACAAAAACGATATATTTAATAAATTGGTATAATAAAAAAATAATATTCAATAAATTGGTAACAAAAAGGAAATATTCAATCAATCGGTAATAAAAAGGAAATATTAAATAAGTTGGTATAAAAAAGAAATATTAAATAAATTGGTATAAAAAAGAAATATTAAATAAATTGGTAGGTAACAAAAAAGGATATATTCAGGTTGATTCAATTTGCCTATTAAATACTGGTGGTTTTTGTGACAACTCACCTCATTTTATGTTTTACTCGGTTTCAGAGGATAGATGAAAGTAGTCATCACGTCCTTCCCGTACATATTTTTGGCTATGCAGGTGAAGTTACCCAAATCAGACCACAGTAGGGGAGCGATTAAGAGGTCACCAGAGGGCAGCACCTAAAAAAACAAAACAGTTTATTTAAACTGTTATTCGTAACGTGGTCCCCCTTTAGGGGTCCCCTTAAGGGTCCCCCCGAAGCACCCTTCTTTACTATGACATAAACAAGTTTCTAATGTATTTTTTTATATCGATATGCGGTATAAAGTTGTACTGTATTATCACCACTCTTTGACCAATGTGGACTGCCTCGTTGGTCTAGTGGTCCCAATCGCGACTGCTACGCTAGAGGTCTTGGGTTCGATCCCCAGGTCGAGCAAAGTGTTATTGAGATTTTCTATGAAATTCTCAGTAGCAGCTCGGAGTCTGGATTTGTGCCCGGTGAATGGCAATAGGCTCGCCCCCTATTACATGGGACCCAAAAACATACCGGCGAACTGTGGGTGTACATTAAGTACACCTCTGCCTAACCCTTCGGGGAATACAGGCGTGATGGTATGTAATGTTATGTTTTGACCAATGTTCTAGAATTTAAAATTAGGAATAGTCAGCGCCATCTAGTTAAAAATGTTAAACACTGACTTATAAAAGTGTTTACACTTTGTAGAGGTTATATTATTTGATTTCTTACCTGCAATCTGGAGTTGCCAAAGATAAGGTTGTTATCTCCATCTTGCCAGAACACTTGAGCCTTGCTGACGCTGTCTACTCGGCAGGGCAGCACCACGTCAGTGCCCATGTTTTGGAACAAGTTCGTGTAAGAAGAGGTGATCACGGGCTTAGATGGCAAGCGGAACAGTTTCTCAAGCGTCATCAGGTTGTCTTCTTCATTTTCTAGAAAGAAAAAGTAAATTATTAAAAACAAATTAGAAAATGCAATGAGCACAATATTAAATAGTACCTTATGCGGAATACTGGTAGCGCCAGTGTTTATTTAGTATTGCTTTACACCACTAGATGGTGCGAATTTAAAATTTCAAGTGTCACTTAAAATTAAATTAGATAGTCAGCTGAAGTTGTAAATTAATTATGTAAGAGTTAATCAATAACATAATAAATACACAACGGTATCAGAATAATAACAATACGGTCCTGTACCTTCAACAGTAAAAACAGTGGTTGAAGCAGTTTTCTGGTTAAGCACAGATGTCGCCACACACGTGTAGATGTCGCGGTTGGACGGTGACGTCACGACGAGCTTGCTGGTCAACGTTGCGACGCTTGTGGGGTCAGCAGGCAGTATATCGTTGCTTTCTACTTCGTACTGTAAGCATTTATAATTAAAATTAGTCACTTAATAGAAAGATTATTTAAACTGGTTTATAAAATTTTGATACCATTTGCTGCAAACTATATCTCAATAATTGCCACCCAGTGTTTTCTTAGATTTGTGGCACCATCTAGTATCAAAAATATGAAAACGTTTACTGTACAGCGGCCTGTGTCCCACCAGTTGGAACATTAAAGGGTGATTATGTATGTACTTATGTATTGTCATAAGACAAAATAAAATTTATTCTTCTTTCTTGTGACGAGACAAGAAAACAACATAACATACCATCACGCCTGTATTTCCCGAAGGATAAGGCAGAGGTGTACTAATGTACACCCACACTTCGCCGGTGTGTTGAGGTCCCAAATAATAGGGGGCGAGCCTATTGGCAGGCAGTCTTACAAAAGGCAAGATATATATATAAAAAAATTACTTTTATCAAAAAAGTTAAACCGCCTTCAAAAAATAATAAAATAATTTTGTCTAAAACAGTTTGGGAAGTCGGTGACTTCTATTTGAGTGGGTCTATTATTTTCGCCACCGACTTCCCAAACTGTTTTAGACAAAATTATTTTATTATTTTTTGAAGGCGGTTTAACTTTTTTGATAAAAGTAATTTTATTTTGTAATTTTTTGTGGAAAGTTTGTTTAGAAGTACTTGTTAGCCAACTAAACGCACTGCTCCAATAAGACAGCGATGTTTCGGAGTAAACGATAATATCATCGATGTAAACAAATTTTAGATTTTTGTTGATATTTTCAAAACTGCTCAACCGATTTCGATAAAATTTGAACGGGACCACCTCTGAAGTATGACCTACCAAACAAAAAAACAATCATTAAAATCGGTCCACAACTGGCGGAGATATCGCGTAACAAACATACAAAAAAAAAAAAAAACATACAGACGAATTGAGAACCTCCTCCTTTTTGAAGTCGGTTGAAAATAAACACTCACATCAATGATAGGTTCTCCGTTCTTGAGCCACTGGACGGAGGGCGCTGGTTTTCCATACACGTCGCACTCCAGTATGAGCCTCGTCCCCGGCTCGAACTGCACGGTCTCCGGGGACGCATGAATGATGCGCACCATGTCCCGCAACTGACGCCTTTTGGTGGATGGCGCTAGAAAATAATACCATCATTAGTACAAACGTTCAAATCAAAATAATTTATTTAAGACTAGCTTGTTGTTGCTTTTCTGTAGCGTTGTTTTTTTGCTTTTCTGTACTATAATATGTATGTATGATACTTAAAAACCTTCCTCGAGAACCACGCTATCCATTGGTGAAAAAGAGCATGAAAATCGGTGCAGTCGTTTTTTTGAAGCGCGCTTGCAGTTTTTGAGTTAATCGCGATCAGACAGACGCGGCGGAGGACTTTGACTTTTATAATATGTAGTAATAGACTACTAGATAGTACTTTTTGAACGTCATTTTTACATTAAAGACACTGCCCAAAACGCTCACCATTCACCGCATCGTAGTGTTCGTTGAGAGAAGAAGCGGCGCAACAAATTCCCTACCAACACATTTCTGCCTGTTCATTTGCTTAAGAGTTTCAAATTAAATAGATACGCTGTAAAGTCGACAAACAAGCAGTATCCATCGCCCCAACCTGCATTTGGTGTTGGAAATGCGTTGCCGAGCCTGATAAAGGCAGACGAGCAAGGCCTATCTGATGGTAAGTGGCAACCACCTCTTAAACCTGGCTATGTTTTCTTGGCACTGTTTAAAGAATGCAAAAAGAACTGAGTACCAAGCTACTGCCTAAGGAACGCAAGAACGGATCCTCAGTTTTCATCTACAGTATGCACTGAAATTACAGTCAACAGATCGATAGTCAGATCGCCACTGAATGATCGCCAATGATCTCTTGGATTCTAATCCAACAGATGATCTGTTTGCGGATAGACCGGTCGAAGATTTTATTGGTATGTCCGAAGTACTGAGAGAGGAATTTATGAAAGTGTTGTTAACCTTTTTTTTTAAATTATGTTTTCACTTAAAATTTTACTTAATTTTGTATAGTATATGTGTTAGTTACTGTAATTGGTTATCAAATAAATGAAAGTGTGAATGATTTGCTACTAGTTTTAGTTTTTCTCATTTTACCGTAAGTTTCAAGTTTAAAATTTAAAATCAATCTATTTAAAATATTTCAAGTTAAAATACGCAATAAAAAATTGCCGGCCCCGTTTTAGGAACATACATACTAAAAAAACTAATTTAAAAATATTCGTGTCACATTTCGGAACAGACAAAAGGATTTGATATTCAAATTAAATTATGAGGAATAATGTCCAGATGTATAATCTACTCGTGTGTTAAGTATAGGCTGCGGTTGATCCAATTGAATTGCAAACTGGTCCAGACTCAGTCCACCCATTTCAAAGTATAATCCATCATTTCAGCGAATGTATTCGCTTTTCAGTTCCAATTTTTGAATAAATCAGTTTTTTATTTTACAAATTTTTGTAGTGTGATATTTCCATTTTCATTTGGTTTGGAAATAACCTAGTTAATTTTGACATAATATTATAGAAACACGACTAGTCTAGGATATTATATGGGTAGATTTTAGAATACCTTGTTTAATGTTAATACAGAAATTATTGAATTGCATTCTTTACGTAATTTATTAACACTTGTATTATACTGCATAATTATTTATGTAACTGCCTCTTTAGTCTAATGATCCTAAGCGCGACGGTACGATCGCCAGATCGAGCAGTGTTATTGGGTTTTTTTCTATGAAATTCTAAGTAGCAGCTTGATTTGTGCCCGGTTAATGGCAATAGGGTCGCCCCCTATTACATGGGACCTAAACATAATGGCGAAGTGTGGGTGTATATCAGTACACGTCTGACTAACCCATAGGGGAATAACGGCGTGATGTCATATTATTTATGTAATTGTTTATGAAATTCCAAATAAATATTACAGAAGTAATATGTAACTGAAGACATTGAGAACAGTAAAACTCTAAACTAGATATTTTATGTACTTATAGCCGTTTTTACTCCATTTGGACTTTAATTCCCCGACATGGCGACGGGGAAATCATGAATTTCAAAACATTCAGAATACATCAATACGAATTACTTCTGAAAATGGCGATGATTTCATTTTAGCGCCTTTTTAAATTTTTTGACCCGTTTTGCATTTTTTTTCTTTTTATAGATTTGTGATTATCCTTCTCAGGTAAGTAGGATAATAATATTCGAACGTGTTTCGATATTTTATTTGTTATTGGCGGCGTTTATTTTTGGGCTCTAAAAGTAATGAATAAGCGGTTTATTTAAATTAAATTCGAATGGAATTGCAATGACAGCGACACCGCTATTATTTTTTAACCGACTTCAAAACGCATACCATATTTTAGCAAATAAATACATTTGATTTGATTTGATTTGAAAAAGGAGGAGGTTCTATATTCGACTGTATGTATTTTTGTACTTATCTACTAGTGACCCTTGCTTAGCATTGACTAGGTAAATTTTTCCATCCGAACGTTCAACTTTCCAAACAAAAAATCTGTAACATCGGTCAGGTACCTAGGTACCTACTTAATAATCTTTTTTGTCGCATGCAATTATTTTTCTTTTTATCATATTTTTCTCAATAATAATCAATTTTTTAATCCGATAAAACTCACCACTAATTTGTATATTGTTGTCCAATCCTTTTCTGTTGTCTACATGTGCGCTCGCAAAAGTGCACTGCAGCGACACCAAGATAGCGGCGAGTAGCGAAAGTGAGTTCATCATTGTTGCTATTCGGTCAAAGATGTCGCTAGTTGGATATTTGATTGTGAGCCTGAAAAAGAACATAAAATTGTTGTTAGTCAAAACATTTATTGTAACACATAATAATGTATGTAATTTTATTATTACATTTGATAACTTTTCAATTTTGAACCAGCCGATTTACTCATAGCTGATCTTCTGTAGGGTTAAGACCCCTTTTCAAATAGAGAGGGAGATATAAGCCTATATCAACATGCAGTTTTAATATCTTAAGATGAAGACTGCATAGCAACACATAATTTATGTAGTAATGAGATGGATTGATGTGTGTAGAGAATGTTTGAGGTTTTGTGAGAAGATGGACATTAGGTGATATATTATTACATTGTATTTTAGTTTATTAATTCTTTTTTTTTTTCATTTTAATCTTTTGTTTTGCTTGTGTATTCTGTTTTGTTTTGTCTATTCTAAACGCTGAAACGTATTGGTCATAAAACTGTAAAGTTGGCTGTGTATGCTTGTAAATAAATAAATAAATAGTACCTAAATGTTGCAAAATGTCCTTCATAGAACACCTCACTAGCGAATGATTCGAATCTGCGACTGATTTCCTTACTACAAACATGTGTTTGAGATCAGTTCATGGGTGAAGAGCTAAGGCGATTTCACACAAAGATAACTTTAAAGAAACCAATAGAAATCTCAATAGAATATTCCTGTGATCTACAAAATTGTAGCAGTTATTTATATTCTTAAGGCGGACCGTTTCGCCTATAGCTAAATTATTATTTTTTGGTTCTTCTCAAGTTGTTCGTCTATAATAAATTACGAAGCGAAGCTTAATTTCAACATCAATGTACACACGGCTACACATCAAGCTATACAAAACCAGTTTAGACTGACCATCCAATGTAAACGTTTTCCGCACAATTCAAGGCCAGTCTCTACTGGTTTTGAATAGCTTAATGTGTAGCCGTGTGTACATGCCATCACGTTTGTATTGCTGGAAAGGTTAGGCAGAGGGGTATTGATGTAGACGCAAACTTCGCCAGTGTGTTAAACTGTCATAAAATAAGTGGTGAGCTTATTACACGAGAGAGTTGCTACTGAGAATTTTATAACATAACATAACATACACTCACGCCTTTTTCCCATTGGGGTAGGCAGAAACTACAGAACGCCATCTGCTTCGATTCTTGCATACTTCTTTTGCTTCGTCCATATTCATACATCTTGTCATACACATGCGCCGGTTGCGGGTACTACGCACATGACCTTTCTGAAGGACCAATAAGGTCGTGGTATGTCTTTTTTATAGCATAACTAAAAACACTGCTTGACTTGGGAGTTGAACCTGACTTCTAGCGTGGCAGTTCCGCTTATGGCCATTAGGTTAATTAGGCAGATCAATATAAAATTCCATTATACGCCATTCGATGATGATGACTGATATTAATGACCAAAAGTGGGCGTGGGCGCGCATTCCTGGGCTTTTTTTTTAAGTAGTCATCGCCGGCCATAGACATCTGCAATACCGAGATGCGTCGTCGAGCTAAGGAAAGGGGAGGGGAAGGAGAAAAGCAGAAGGAAGGGGACTGAGGGAGGAATTGGGCCTCCGGTGCTCCACACGCCGGCCGTAAGAAACGCAACAGTGCAACAGGTTGCTGGTTCCCGTCCGGAACAAGCATTTGTAAGTAATTTTTCGAAATTTATTTCTGTATATACCTATCAGAATTAATGTTTGTAATAGATTGCAACAACGCTGAAGACTTTGCGTTATTGCTTTATAGAGTACGAGGGATTAAGTTTAGTATTAGTAATAAAAGGAAACTTATTAAGTCGATATACAACCAGGCTGACCTAGAGTTAGGATAATTAGTACCCCTTTAAACATCCGAATTTTTATTAATACATGTATACATTATATGACTGCCTCATTAGTCTAGTGGTCCTAAGTGCAACTTCTACGCTAGAGGTCTTAGGTTCGATTGCCAGGTCGAGCAAAGTATTATTGGGTTTTTCTATGAAATAATATGCCTGGTGAATAGGCTCGCCCCCGTATTACATGGGACCTAAACATACCGGCAAACTGTGGGTGTACATTAATTAAGTTAAGAAATGCCAGCGCCATCTAGTAAAAAAAATGAAAAACATTGTTTTTTTTTATGGTAATTATGCCGCTGTCGACAATTCTGCCAATGACAAAGTGAAATGGAAAAAACGTGTGATTATAAAGATTTATACAGAAAGTAATTAACCATTAAAATAAAGTAAACACAAACTGAAAGATAAAATTACGAAAAAGTATTATTTTATCTATACTAATATTATAAAGAGTTAAAGTTTGTGAGCTTGTGATGTTGTAGGGGGTAATCTCTGGATCTACTGAACTGATTTGGAAAATTCTTTTACAAATAGACAGCTACATTATTTGTGAATGTCATAGACTATATCCCTCAACGAAGTAGGTACGTGTCAGCTAGTTAAGATATATGTATATTTAATTATTTCGCAAAAAAAACATTTTCTTTATTATCTACATCAGCTATTTCATTTTATTTTACTTCAACTGTAACAGTACATACCAATTACAATAATTGAAGATACAGAATAACTTATATTGAACTGAGACCGATCATACATCCCTCTCGCTCAACTTCAGGCACACCTTTAACAGCTTTGCCCATCCATAATCAAACAAATCAGTGTCTGGCCATCAGTCCAGGAGATCGTAGAGTGCGGAGAGTGTGCGCGGTATTGGGGACTTAGCACGAGTTAGGGTACGGCAGGCTGGCACTGCAAGCAATTTAATCGTTTACCTCTTAGATAGTTTTAGGGGTAAAGAGTCGACACAGTTCACTAAACAAATCGTAGAGTAAATTTTTCAACGTAGGATTTCCTATATCGAGTTATGAATAATAATATAATAAAATTATCCTTGCAAATAATTAGGTAGATCCGACTAAATTCTGTGATTTGGTAGTAAGGTCAGTGATATCTGTAATACCCCCGACCCCAAAGATATAGGGTTGGGAAAAGTACCAATCATTGTCTTGGTCTTATTTTAAATCTCACTGTCATACATTACAAATAAATAGGTACCTAATTGAACACAGTGGCCTGCGACTGTCGATGCGTAGTATCAATTCGTACCTACAATTTTGAACCTTGACCGATGCAATTTTTCAATGATTTAAATTTATTGGTCGCTAACCATAACGCATATGTCCGCGAATGGTTAGACAGAGGTGTAAACACCATTCAACAGATGTTTAAGTTTTAAGGTTAAGCGTAGAGCGACCATTTTATCTATACTATCTATACTAATATTATAAGGAGGTAAAGTTTGTGACGTTGTAGGGAGGTAATATCTGGATCTATTGAACCGATTTTGAAATTCTATCACTAATAGAAAACTGCAGTTTTCCTGAATGACATAGGTTTAGATTATCCTGAAAATTTAAAAGAAATGTACCTACAATCCACGCGGGCGAAAAGCTAAGTAGTCGGTTATAAATTTAAACTTTAACCTACTTACAGCTAAAAATTTATACAAAATCACTTTCCCTACATATTGATCCCAGTATCAGCTTGGGTTATCGTTTATTACCTACTTAATTTGTTATTTATTTAAAATCCCTCAAGTTAAATATTATTGTGAGATAATAATTACTATAATGCGGTTAAATATTGAAGTTTAAGTTTTGATTTAAACAAACCTAATATCTAGAAATCTATAAAATGAAATATTTATTTTATTCATCAATATTGTGTCAAATGTACATACCTATATCAAGATGTTATATTCGATTATTTACAATATTATTTTTAGTCAGGAAATTCTGATTCAAACAAAACTTAAAATCTTACTCTAAAAATCTATAAAATAAAATCTTATTTAATTTTATTTATAATTTAATTTTATTTATTTTGTCAGATATTTTTCACATCACTACTTACGTTTTGACTCACGAAGTTATATTTGATGATTTTTAATTCAAATTATTTCACATTAATTTACTATCACTAACGAATAAATCACCGTCTTGCAATCACAAAGATTTTAATTAACACAAGAGTGTGACAAGCGAGCGGTGTAACTTTTCACTGTTACAATTCAGTCGACACGAGTCACCGCCAGTTGAAAGCGCTATGGTCATCACTAGCGTGCGATACCAAACGATTCTATTAGATAAATGTCAATTTATTTTATAATATCTTCAATCAAATTAGGATTTGACACGTTCAAATTAAGATTTATAGCGTCGGAAATTACAATTTAAATATTTTATTCAAAACGATTTTGTAAATCGAATTTTTCGTCGTAAAAATTGGCGTATTGTTTATTTGTAAAATAAATATTAAATTTATTGATAAATTATTTTTGATACACGATTTTTTTAGCACAATTAATACACTGTTTAATAAATGAAAAATGTCCAGAAAATAATAATTGCCATCACTAAGTATATCGAAAAATAATCCTTATTGAATAATTTACTAACCTTGTTTAACCTCGATCGCACAAAACACGATAGAATGTATAAAAATACAAAATTCCTTGAGCTGTTTCCTCTTTGGAGGGAGTGTCAGCAGTGAAAAGTTCCCGATGGCATCCCTTTTATATAGTGCGAGTCGTTTCGTTGGAGCCAATAGGTACTTACAATTGCTATACATATATTTTATATAGGTACGCTTTCGTCGAAGAGTTTTCTTTTTAATAGTTATTAGGGAGTGTGCTTTTTACTGTGTATTAAAAACTTTTTGTTTTTTGTGTTGTTTTTTTTCGAGAATTAGTAGAATATTATACGGAGTTTTTTTACGCGGTTGTAATTTTTTTTCAATTTTACGATTATATAAATAATTTTGAATACCAGTGAGTGTCTTATTGGTTTATCGTTGTCGCAAGGATGCTGAGCATGGGGTTCAGGTTTCAAATCCCAAGTCAAGCAGTGTTAGTGTTGGATTGTTAGGTTAGGTTCGAATATGGAATAAGTTCTATTCTATTATGTATATGCTACCCTAAAATGTACCGGTGGACAATGGGTGTACATTAGTACACCGCCGACTAGTCCTTATGGGATTACAGATGATTTAAGCAGACTTATTCAATGAAAAATAATAAATAAATACTAGTTATGTCCTTAAATTTAAAAAAACATTGACATAATTGATTGTGATGATAGAATTGAGAATATAATAAATATTTAATTTTTTATTGTATTTGTAGTAACATGCTAATAATATTTCTAGATATAAAATACATTTAGCGAAAAAAAATGGTGAATCATTTTTCTAACCTGCGTTCTCTGCTTGTTCGAAACCTGCTTGAGATCGTTTTTTTTTTATTAACATAAGTACCTCCTTAATTACTTTCTAACGATTTTTCGATGATTAAATGCTGTGTAAAAATTACGTAATTTTTCTTATGTTGAGTAAGTGTGTATTATATTCACTATTTTCCCGTATTTTTTCCTTATAATCATTATAATGTAATCTAAAAGTTGCCTCATTAGTCTAGTGGCCCTAAGCGTGTCTGCTACGCTAGAGGTCCTGGGTTCGATCCGATCCTGGGTCGAAGAGTGCTATTTGTTTTCTGTGAAATTCTCAGTAGCAGCACGGAGTCTGTATTTGAGCCCGGTTAATGGCAATAGGCTCGCCCCCTATTACATGGGACCTAAACATACCGGCGAAGTCTGGGTGTACTTACTTACTTATACTTACATAAGTACAGCTCTGCCTAAACCTTCGGGGAATTCAGGCGTGATGGTATGTTATCTAAAAGTTAAGATAAAATCGATTCAAATTAATAATTATAGTCATACATACCAAGAAATAAAATTAATTAAACCCAAGTGTTCGAATAACGGGTTTCCCATCCTTCATTCTGTTTTATCTTGGCGATGGTTTTCCCTTATGGCTTAGTTACTATTTGATGGCTCGACTGGCCTGCTGTGCCACGGGTCTCGGGTTCGATGCTCGTACTATACAAACACAACATAACATACCATGCCTGTATTGTTTAAAGGGTTAGGCAGAGGAGTATTATCCTACACCCATAGTCCACCGGTATGTATATGTAATAGGGCGAGCCTATTGCCATTAACCGGGTCCAAAAACAAACTCCGAGCTGAAGCGCTAGAGGTCTTTGGGTCGATTCCCAGTTGAATGGCAATAGGCTCGCCCACTATTAAATGGGACCTTAACATACATGGGTCCATAATTGTTACACTTCTCTTAAACTATAATACCTGTTAATATTTGAAATGAAATGAAATGAAATGATATTTATTTCTGTAAATAGATCTTTTCAGGACACTTTTACAAGTCGTTTTTTACATTTTTTTTTAACTAGATGGCGCCGATTTACATTATGGAATGCAATAAAGTATTGAGTATTGAGTATACCGGCGAAGTGTGGGTGTACATTAGTACATCTCTACCTCTTACCCTTCCGGGAATACAGGCGTGATGGTATAGGTAGTATGTTATGTTATAAATATCATATATTAGTTACTTATTCTTTTTATTTTTTTTTACTTCATCATCTCTGAGGAAATCCAATATGCCTTTAAAACTATTGTAAAAAGTTTGGGGTCGTATATAAAACTCTTTCGTAATCTCCAAGCAAATTCCCACAAAAAAAATCCTATGAATGTGATGCGTAAAACGTAATGTAATATGTCTACAGAGTACCGGCTCCCGGCGACTCCTGCACTCATACGCATGCGTCATAATGATTACTGGCGGTCAACGCAAGCGCATGACACGTCAGGATCAAGACGAGCCCCCAGCATCGGCGGCGCGCGCGGCGATAATAAAAGATAAGATGTTTGTTTGATATTCCAAAGGTTAAGACGATAAAAATGTAGGTTGTGTAATAATACTTATATTAACTGTAGAATCGGCCTATAATGTTCCCACTGCCTGCTGGGACACCGGGGACCTCTCGGTGAGAGGTAGAATGTAATCCACAACGCGAGTCCAGCATGGGTGGAATGTCCCATGCCTTAGAATCTTTGGTTGTAGGACACGAGGTTTTCCTTCACCGTTTTTGGGAGCATAAATAAAAAACTACAACCCAGATTTTTTCGGACATATCATCGCTTCATTCATTCATTCTTTCTTCACATAAGTATTCATCGTACATTCACGAGTAACTCTTCACTCTCCAGTAACTCAACAATGATTGATGGAGAGTTTATTATCTCTAATTTATACTGAGTGCTTGTTGCATATAATATCTTCCTTATTACCTACTAAGTGTGGTCATTTCAAGGTCCTTTCTTGATTGGTCATAATGATCAATGGAATCCCAGAAACTTATCCTACAGTTTCTTTTAAAAGTTTGTTTAAAAGCGTGGAATGTATAATGAGAAAATAAAGATGAGAACGCGCGAGAGATACCTCTGATAGTATTGATAAGATGACGAAATAGCATACGGGCCGCCTGATGTTAAGTGGCATCTGCAGCCAATATGCTTTGTCATCTTGAGACGATGATGATGATGATGATGATGATGAAATTCTCATCATTCAATCTGCTAATGAGAATTTCATAGAAATACCCAATAACACTGCTTGACATGGGAATTAACCTAGGATCTCTAGCAGTCGTGCTTAGGACAACAAGACTAATGATGCAGAAAATGATAAATTATATTTATTTCTGACTGCCTCATTGGTCTAGTGGTCCCAATCGCGACTGCTACGCTAGAGGTCTTGGGTTCGATCCCCAGGTCGAGCAAAGTGTTATTGAGTTTTTCTATGAAATTCTCAGTAGCAGCTCGGAGTCTGGATTTGTGCCCGGTGAATGGCAATAGGCTCGCCCCCTATTACATGGGACCCAAACATACCGGCGAACTGTGGGTGTACATTAAGTGCACCTCTGCCTAACCCTTCGGGGAATACAGGCGTGATGGTATGTTATATTTATTTCTGTAATGATTTAGATTCTGTAATTCTGTAGGTAAGTCTATGGTTGAGGTATCGTTCAGCAGTGGACTTCATTTGGCTGATATGATGATGATGGATTACTTAGATCCTAAAGATACTTTTACAAGTGAAAATTTTACATTTGTTTTTAAACCCGAAGCCGAAGCCCGAAGCCCGAAGTCGTCAGATAGGAAATGCCAGCGCCATCTAGGCGCTGGCATTTCCTATCTGACGACTTCTGACAAGAAATGCCGAAACGAACCCAGAGAATCATGGTCCCTTTTAAAGTCCAGACAGGCAATATTATTAGATATGTGAGTTTTACAATGTAGGACAAAATCTGAACAGGCCTTCTGAAGAAAGAGCCATGTAGCAGCTTTGAGTTGTCCTGTCCTAATTGTAGGTATAATTAGGACAGGTCATACAAGGATAACTGTATAGTTATCCAAGGATAGATATATGATGATATTAGATATTTGTATGATATTATCTGTAGAACGGGCTCATAAGTCTATTGGTCCTAAGCGCGACTGCTACGCTCGATGCCTACATCGAGCAAAGTGTTATTGGGTTTTTCTATAAAATTCCCAGTAGCAGCTCGGAGTCTGGATTTGTGCCCGCTTAATGGCAATAGGCTCGCCCTCTATTACACGGGACCTAGAAAACATTCTGGTGAAATGTGTGTGTACATTAATACACCTCTGCCTAACCCTTCGGGTAATACAGGCGTGGTGGTATGTTATCTGTAGGAATGTAAGCTGAATTCCTCTAGATTTTGTCAGTTCTGACAATATTGCGTCATATCGTCGTACTACACATGGAATTCCATACGCATTACTATGACGTATGAGTCATTCATGCGCTTCCTAGTAATTTAGAAGCGTAAAAATATTCTACGAACATATTTTTTTTACTAGTCACGACAGTTTTTTACGACAAGCACAAATCTCCGATGACATTTATTATTAATCAAGTGACAAGTTTATATTTGCGGTTCACGGCGGCGCCACTTGCTTAGAGAAAGTGTCATTGAGCTGTCAAATTTAATACTTTAGATATTAGTTCCGCATTTCACCGACTGCACAAGTGAATAAGCAAAGCATAGGACATAAGGTTGCAAATGTCTCAGCAGATATTTTTCTAAATATGCTGATCTTTTCACTCGTGTCAGAGTCAGTTATCATGTAGGAAAAAAAATTGATTACTATTGGACGAATGAATGGCATACTTGTGTCTCGTGGTATTAAGTGCCTGTTTACCTCTATTTATGTGTGATAAGCACAAAATAATCGTTCGCATGCGATGAATTCTGAACCAGAATTGATAAAACAAAACATTTTTTTACAAGCTTTGTTCGTTATGTAAAACAAGCGAATTTTGCACTTCATTTTTTATAAACTTTTTAAATATACTGCCTCAATGGTATCGAAGCTATGAATTCGATTCTTTGCTCAACCTGGAGAAAAGTATTAGTGGCCTTTTTATGAAATTCTCAGTAGCAGCCCGAAGTTTAGATTTCTGTCCAGTTGATACAAATATTTCAATCGATATAGCGCTGAAATGGATGTACATTAGCACACCGCTACCTACGTCTGGGGAGAAATAAGCGCGATGATATTTCTTTAATTATAAGCAATCACTGTAGACCATTATATCTGAAAGATTACGAAAATAAAGTTTTATCTTATTCGAATAATTCAATTTATTTGCAATACTTAAAAAAATTATGACACAATCAAATCCCGCCAAATTCTTAGAAGCTGTCAAAATGACATTAAGCTTTTTTTTCGTCGACGTCGTCGGCAAGTCTCAACTGTCGGTTCTATTAGATCATAAACTTTTTTTTAAGAAAGGTGGCAACAAAAAATCAATGGTAACATTTGTTATGTTCACAAAAAAAGTAAAGATAAAATTAAGTAACTTGCGTACGTGACGGGACGTGCGTATCGTAACGCTGCCTGGTGCGACAGGGGACTGACCTAGAAGGAGTTTATGGTGATATTACTGATATTAGATCACCTTCTTACTCTTATTTAAGGCTAACGCGCTTGGTTGAAATGTTGAGTAAGTATTTGGTTGTCGTTTGTTGACCTACATCGCGGGCTCATTAAAATAGTAATAATAAGATTCACGACTTATACTAACAGTCAAATTTATACTCTATAACTACAATTTTATCTAAACTAATATTATAAAGAGGAAAGATTTGTTTGTTTGTTTACATTGAATAGGCTCTGAAAGTACTGGACCGATTTGAAAAATTATTTCACAAATAGTGAGCTACATTAGTCTTGTGTGACTTCATCATCATCATCAACCCATTACATTGTCCCACTGCTGGGCACGGGTCTCCTCTCAGAACGAGAGGGATTAGGCTATAGTCCACCACGCTAGCCTACTGCGGGTTGGCAGACTTCACATGCCGTCAAGAAAATCTCTCAGGCATGCAGGTTTCCTCACGATGTTTTCCTTCACCGTTTAAGCGCGTGATAATTAATTATTAATACGCACATGACTTCGAAAAGACAGAGGTGCGTGCCCTGGATTCGAACTCGAGATCTTTGACTTGGCAGTCCAATGGTCATATCACAAGGCTATCACTGCACTGACATAGGCCATAATAATATATTATCCCGAAAAATTACAAGAAATGTATAGTCTACGCGGGCAAAGCTGCGAGCGGAAAGCTAGTATGGAAATAATAAGCTTTGGACTATAGTCTGATAGAAAAATCAAACAGTTATTCAATGTTAGATTGATATATTGATAAAAAATTAGAAACATAACATAGGTGACGTTGGCAGAGTGCAAAACTTTCAATCCATCTTTAAAGTAAAATCTTAAAAAAGTGAATCGCAACTCAAAAACATATCTGCACCTAATATCGTATGACTAGTCTCATATTATTATGTCAATGTTAATACTGATCTAAACCATGCTTTATGTTATGTTACTCTTTCAACCCTTTTTTTAAATATTTTATTTGTAAATGTAAACAAACACACACACTATACAAAACACAAAAACATTTTTTACACTTTCTATCTGCCTAAAAGTAATACAAAAACATTATTTAAACACTTCTTCCGTCCAAAATACTCACAATCTCTCAGAAAACACATCCCAAGTCGATACCTTTCAACTATAGCCTTATCCCATCCTTACCTTTAATTCCTTATAACAATGTCTAATAATATTATCAATTTAATTACTAATCTTGACCAATTTTCTGTATCAGAATCCAAACTGTGTTCCCCTGAACAGACCCTCTCATTCATTAAGAATGCTAGCGACTGGACTACAATACTTACCCAAAATATCCGATCCATTAATTGTAATTTCCTTAACTTTCAGACTCTTATCCATCGTACAGACATAAACTGTGATCTACTGGTCCTTACAGAATGTTGGTTAGCTTGCACCAGTAACTCAAGTATTCCTACCCTACAAAATTATATCACCTACAAAACCACTAAACACCTAAATCAGAGTGACGGAGTTGTTGTATATGTAAAGTCTACCCTAATATCCTCCTGCGAGGAGCCCGACTTTCGGGGATCTGCTTCGAGCCTGATCGTGAAACTAAATTCTGAAGTGGCAATTCTTTGTGTTTACCGCTCTCCGTCAAATGACGACATTCGCACATTCCTAACAGCTCTCAACAATGTACTTCCCACTCTCGCAACTTACAAATCTGTTATCATAACAGGTGATATTAACTTGGATATAAAACCCGATAACCAAGATTCACGGTCCCACGAATATCTGAACACCCTGGCTTATCACGGATTTTTGCCGGCTCACACCCTGCCAACTAGAGGTAAAAACTGTCTAGACCACCTTTTGATTCGAACCCAGGTAAAAACTCTTACTCTAATCTACGACACAACGGTAACAGACCACTGCTCCTCCATGCTATTATTAAATAAAAAGAAAGTTAATACTACTTCACAGAAAACAACATCTAAAATTGACTACCACTCCCTCGACACTGTTATGAAAAATCTAGACCTTACCCCCCTTCTTCTTAACCCGGATCCTAATGACGCTATCGAAATCCTTACAGAATTATCAAAAAATGCCATAGCAGAAT
Organism: Subacronicta megacephala; assembly: GCA_958496365.1. Lineage (NCBI taxonomy): Eukaryota > Metazoa > Arthropoda > Insecta > Lepidoptera > Noctuidae > Subacronicta > Subacronicta megacephala. The sequence continues at coordinate 8,551,052 of OY292539.1, read as the reverse complement.
GCACAACTATTGTCAAAGTACCCTCACGCCAAAGAATGCTGAAACCGTGGATTACGGCAGGACTCTTGCGGTGTATAAGAAACCGTGACTCACTACACAAAAAAGCTAGACAATCTCCAGACAACCTCACGCTATCTACCACTTATAAACGATACAGAAACTTTTGTAACCACTTATTAAAAAAAGTTAAAAGACAATACGACTCCAGAGAACTAAGTAAGGCTTGTAACAATCCAAAAAAACTCTGGGATACCATAAAAAACATAACCTACACACAAAAAAATCAGAACCACTCCAATCTATTGTTAAATCACGGACACTCCCCTAGACAGTCATGCAACGAAGTAAATCAGTTTTTCGTCAATATTGGTAAAAAACTTGCAGATAACGTTAAGAGTGCACAAAACCACACACCACCGGTCTATAGCTCGAATTCTGGTCAATCATTTGTGTTGGAGGATGTTGATCCAGACGAAGTTGCTTCTACTATAAATCTACTTAGAGCCAACGCTGCTCCTGGATGGGACGGCATCTCCCAAACCTTCCTAAGGCGGTACTCTCTGATTCTTGCCCCCATTCTTTCTCATATATTCAATCTTTGCTTGCATTCAGCTATCTTCCCCACTTCTTTTAAAAAGGCAATCATCCATCCTATTTTCAAGGGTGGTGACGGAAACCTACCAAATAATTACCGACCAATAGCTGTTCTCAGCGCCCTGTCAAAAGTGTTCGAACGTCTTATTAACAAGCGACTAGTGAAATATCTTGAACACTTTAAACTTTTATCTCCGCACCAATATGGCTTTCGAAAAAACCATTCCACTTGTGACGCAGTCAATGCTTTAATTAACAACGTGGTCGACAATCTCAACTCTCATAAAAAGGTTATCACTATATTTTTGGATATTATGAAAGCATTTGATACCGTTTCCGTTCCCATCCTTTTACTTAAACTCGAAGGGGTAGGTGTCCGGGGGGCTCCGCTTGACTTCTTCAAGAGCTATCTCACTGATCGCACTCAATCAGTTATTATTGACAACTTCAACAGTGATGTGCTCCCTATTCAGTATGGCGTGCCACAAGGTAGTATTTTGGGGCCCACTCTCTTTCTCATCTTCATTAATGACCTCTGTAATCTCGAAATTCCAAACGCCAAAATAGTTTCTTTTGCAGATGATACTGCCATCACTTTTTCTGCAAACACCTCATTGGAACTTCAAGAAAGTGCCCAAAACGGCTTCAATTCGGCCTTAAAATGGCTTTCTACTCACATGCTGACCCTCAACGCCACCAAAACAAATTTCATCTCGTTTTCCATCAGCCCTTTCACTTCTCATCCACAAACCTCAATTTCAATTAAAGCTCACTCTTGCCCCAGTCAAATTCCTTCTAATTGTCAATGTCCCACGTTAACCCCAGTCAAACAGATTAAATATCTCGGCATAATTCTTGACCAACACCTTAATTTTAAATCCCATATTAACTCTCTTTCTGGCCGCATACGTAAATTAATTTACATATTTAAAACCTTGCGTCATGTAGCAAACCCATTAGTTATCCGAAACGTTTACTTCGCACTTTGCCAGTCCATCCTTATCTATTGTATCTCCTGCTGGGGTGGAGCTGCAATAACTATATTAAAACCTCTTGAAATCGCCCACAGAGCTATATTAAAAATTGCTACGTTTAGATCTATACTGTTTCCAACAACCGAATTATACAAACAATGCAACGTACTTAATGTTAGGCAACAATTTATTTTACAGACAGTGATATTACAGCATCGTAAGACACCATACCATAAAATCTTTAAACGCCTAAAACACAGAATCTGCAGAATTCCTCATGCTCGCACATCATTCATAAAAAAATTTTCTCTGTATCTTGGCCCATTGCTCTACAATAAAATTAATAAAAAAATTCCAGTCTTTGGTTTAAAATCAGTTTGCTGCAAAAAGACTGTCCGCTCTTACCTTCTAAAGCTAAATTACGATGAAACTGAGGCATTCCTGAAGAAGTGAATCATTAGTCCACGTACACATACACACACTCACACTAGCACACACAACACACACACACACACACATACCACATACACACACATACACACACACACACACACACACACACACACACACACACACACACACACACACACACACACACACACACACACACACACACACACCTCACTTAAGCACACACGCACACCTCACTTAAGCACACACGCACACTCTAGACTCCTATAGTTGTACTCCAGAAATACGTACTCACACATAAATTTTTCAGAAATGTATTCTGTAAAAGTTACTTATATATATTATATTTTTCCGTTTTTAATGGTTGTAAAGTTTTCGAAATATGACACGCTGTAATTCTACCATATCGAGGGATCGAACCTGTTTCTCCTTAACACAGGTTAAACTGTAGCCTAGCTAGGAGAACAGTACTTCACCCACTAACTAGATTAAGAAACTATGTATGCCTGTGCTAAAATTATTACAAAATGTAATCTGGTCCTACTTTACCAATAAAAAATTATATTATATTATATTAAAGTAAACATGTGACGGCAAAATATGGAGAAACCTTTCGCTAGAATTTATATCTTTAGAAAAATTTAGCTTATTAATTATTTTAACTTATATATATTTGCAAATAAATAAATTATTTGATTTGATTCTCCTTATAGATTGTCATTCATTAGGATTTTCCGTAACCGAAAAACGCTTCGCTCAGCTAAAAATCGACAGACCTTTTTCTCCAAAGTATCTAACTCGATCCTGACCGAATGGTAATACCATTTCATTCACTCATAGCCGCGCAGATATTCGCATTTTTCATTGGTCCATCAATAGGATATAAATTTTAGCTTTAAAATGGTCATCATACAACTAACATTAGTTACAATCATTACTGGTAATGTTAGAGCATTTGTAAATATCCCGTTTTCGCCGAATTTATTTATTGAAATATTTGAGTTGGTTCCATATATTACATAATTTTACTATGTTTGAAGACTTCAGACCTCTTCAGACTTATAAATATTTTTGACATTTATTAACTTGTTTTTTTTTTAAGATTTGAGTTTGGCGCAGTGGTTGGGCGATGAGTCTCTGTGTCGCAAAGGATCGCGAGATCGATTACCAACGAAATGAATAAAACAACTTTTCATAAATGACAAACTTGTACTTTAACTACAAAAAACAAAATGAATTTTATTTTGTAGATATATTATCCATTTCCAATTTCATAGTAGTTAGTAGTAGTTTTATTTTTTGTCGTCTTCACTCTGTATAACATAAATGAGCTCAAAGGTGGTATTTTGGGAAATTCCCACAGTTTTATGTACCTAAAACGCGGGTATAACTGTGCCCGTTTTCGGCTAGGTATCTATAGTTATTTTAGTATATTTTCCACTACACATACATTATTCTTGTTAACCTAAATACATTCAGTTTGATTATAATTTGAAGTTCAAAGCTCCTTACGTTTCATGAACCTCGTTTCAGTTCAACGTCTTGAAATCCTTGTTTATATAAACTAGGATAAAAGGAGGGTAGATACAGCTTTGGCGAAATTATTAAGTTCAATATACTTTAAAGCGGCTTTAGGGATTAAGAATACAAAGATAACATACCATCACGCCTGTGTCCCCCGAAGGGTTAGGCAGAGGTATACCTTCTAATTTACACCCACATTTCGCTGGTATGTTTATGTTCCATGTAATAGAGGGCGAGCCTATTGCCATTAACCGGGCACAAGTCCAGATTCCGAGCTGCATCTGAAAATTTCGTGGAAAAACCCAATTAAGTAGGTACACTTTGCTCGACCTGAATTCGAACCCCGGACCTCTAGTGTAGCAGTCACACTTAAGATCACTAGACTAATAAGTACAACCAACTCATAAATTGTTGTGTAAAGTTAAGGTGCACTTTCCGAGGTCATTATTTGGATGGGTTTGCGGAGAAGGCTTTTGAATTAAATTACAACCACTGAGCAGTCACTGTGGAATGTTATGGTGCACATTTCGCAAAAGGCCTGCTCAACTCAGATCAGTAAAACTCGAATATCTAACAATATTACTACTAAAAAGACCATGATTATCTGAGTTTGTTTTGACATTTCTTCTCAGAAGTCGTCAGAAAGGGAAAGCCTTTTTTTAAACTAGATGGCGCCATCTAGTTTAAAAAAATGTGAAACATTGACTTGTAAAAGTGTCTCGAGGATCTATTTACAGGAATGAATATAATTATTTATCATATATTATTACTGATTCACAAAACGGCGTGAAGCAAAAGAATCACCAAAAGATGGCATAATTTAAATTTATAATAATATATTTACAAGGATGACTGTGTTAGATGTCTGTGCTCAGAATTTCAATTAAGTTGGATTTTTCACTACTGTTTTAAATTTTAAATTATCCTTTAAGTAGTTCGTCTTCAATGTTTTTGATATGGTTTTTCCTTATATACTTAGAAGTGTTTTTTTTTTTTTTTTTTTTTTTTTTTAAAAAAAAAAAGCTTACTAGCAATGTGGGTCACACATTACTAGTAATCTTGTTAACCCCTCGTGCTAAGCTAAATGCTTGTGTTACGAGTGGGTTCACGTCGGTAGTGCAATGGGTGAGTTTCGAACCGGCAACCACATGATCGCAAGTCCGACGCCCTAGCCATTAGGCTACCGCCGCTTTTTTAAAAAAGCGGCGGTAGCCGTTTTTATTATTAATGATTTGGATACCTTTGCAAAGTAGGGATTTGCCTGATGGAATTGAAATAGGAAGACTGCCTCATTAGTCAAGTGGTCCTAACTGCTAAGCTAGAGGTCTTGGTTCCGATTCCCATGTCGGACAAAGTGTTATCAGGTTTTTCTATGAAATTCTCATTAGCAGCTCAGAGTTTGGGTTTGCAGCGGGTTAATGGTAAAAGAATAAAAAGTGCAGTGATAGCCTTGTGATATAACCATTGGAATCCAAGGCACGCACCTCTGACTTTTCGAAGTCATGTGCGTATTAATACTTAATTATATCGTGCTTAAACGGTGAAGGAAAACATCGTGCCTGCATGCTTGAGAGATTTTCTTGACGGCATGTGAAGTCTGCCAACCCGCAGTAGGCTAGCGTGGTGGACTACAGCCTAATCCCTCTCATTCTGAGAGGAGACCCGTGCCCAGCAGTGGGACAATATATGGTTTGATGATGATGAATGGTAATAGCCCGCCCCCTATTACATGGAACTTAAACATACTGGCGAAATTGGTGTAATTAGATCACCTCTGCCTAACCCACCGGGGAATACAGGCGTGACGGTATGTTAGTAAAAAAAACTGGCCAAGTGCGAGTCGGACTCGCGCACGGAGGGTTCCGTGCCGTTACGATTCATGACGTATTAAAAAAAAACTACTCACTAGATTTCTCTCAAACCAATTTTCGTTGAAATTTTACATGGTAAGGTACATTATATATTTTTTTTTGTTTTATAATTCTCTTATTTTAGAAGTTACAGGGGGGGAGCACACATTTTACCACTTTGGAAGTGTCCCTCGCGCAAACTATTCAGTTTAGAAAAAAAATGATATTAGAAACCTCAATATCATTTTTGAAAGAAAGAAAACAGATTTTGAAGACCTATCCATAGATACCTCACACGTATGGGTTTGACGAAGAAAAAAATTTTGAGATTCAGTTTTAAGTATGGGGAAACCCGACAATTTTTATTTTTTTTCTATTTTTGTATAAAAATCTTAATGCGGTTCACAGAATACATCTACGTACCAAGTTTCAACAGCATAGCTCTTATAGTTTCAGAGAAAAAAATCTGTGACATACGGACCGACAGACAGACATGACGAATCTATAAGGGTTCCGTTTTTTGCCATTTGGCTACGGAACCCTAAAAAGTATCCTAAGATCTTATTGCTAACAGTGATCTCTTACAAACAACCACTGTAGGTATAAATATACTTATTTATTTACTTTCCCCAACAAATACCGAATATTTGAGGTCGTAATCTATAAATATACAAAGCTTATTGAAGGCTGTATTAACCCCAGTTATTCTTGATTGAAATGTTTGGATAACACGTCATCTCCCGCTGGGCAACAATTGCCAACACCCGATACAATTAATCTACAGGGTAGGAATTACAATTGATATATTTATAAATATAGGAGGTTATTTGTTAAGCAATTAGAAGAATATAGTGGTAATTGAGTTGTTTAGGGTTAAGTGGAACCCCATGACGTCATGATGTTATACCTTTTTATTTTGCGCTCTGTCTTTTTTATGGGATACCTAAGTTGCAAAACGAGCAGGCGAGCTGCCTGATGGTAAGTAGTCATCGCCGCCCATGAACATCTGCAAATGCAAAGGAGTTGCAGATGCGTAGCCGAGCCTATTTAAGAAAAAGGGAGGGGAAGGAGAAAAGGAGAACGACCCCTTCGTTCTCCTTTTCTCCTTCCCCATGAAGCGAGAGAATTAGGTCTCCGGCGCTCTCCTCACTCACCGTACAAAACGCAACAGTAGGTATGTGTACTGCTACTTTACGTCGATAGTCTGTGGGAGGGTAGTACTTCCCCGGTCGCGCTGACCCATTTATGCTGGCATGTAGACATACCAGCAGGGCTCTAGGTACTACTAGTTTGTTCGAAATAACTAAGACTGTCTAAGTTATCCGCAAGTAGTTAAGAGGGGACTCTAGTCCTGAGGAATTTGAAAAATAGGTATTTGAAGAAACTATTGCCGTCGCGCTGCACCTCGTCTCTCCCTATAAAGTGCGAACTGCAGCTTAGGATGATTTTACCTACAAAAACCTTGATCAAAAGACGTTTCGTATTCTGCTGTTTTCTTCTTCAAAAGTTGATTGACCTAAACAATTTATATATCAAAATTTAGAGGAAAAGCATGTCTATGCTTCTATTATATTATTTTTTGTTAAAACCTTTTCAACTTTGTCTAATAGTCGCCTGAACATGACGGTAAAAACGGGTTTTTTTTTGGGTTTTTGAATTGTCATATTTTCTTGTGAAATTTTTTTTTGGAAAAAATGAAATAATAATAATCCATACGAGACCCGTATGGATTAGATCTAGATTTTTTGGAAAAATATCATTGCTCTAGAGCCATTATCTACGAAGAAAACAGCAGAATACGATTGTATGGAGAAAGGCTCACTAGAGTACCCTCTTAAGCAGTGGTAAATTATTTTCTCAAGGCAATGAAATAATCGACCCGTGTGTAACCCAATCTAAGGCAAAACGAAGTTTGTCGGATCAGCTAGTTTAGTAATAATTATACTTTTGCTTCGTCCTCGAGATTATTAAACTATGTAGTAACGCCATTCGGTGGTACTACTCGTCACTCCTTGAGAATAAGATCTCTGGATTTTTCTTTTTACTCTGTGCCCCGCGCCAGCCCTGCTGTCATTCGCGTTTTTAGTGCGCTACGCTCGTCACTAAAAATTTACTCGTAGCTGTTTTTTGAGTAAATTGTCCAATATTACTGCAAAAACACCCAAAAGGTGTATAAAGTCATGTAATAGTGAGTGTTTCTATAGTGATTTTAGCATTAATTCCAAGAATGTAAACCAAGATAACCAAGTTACAACCGGTCAAGTTAAGACCTGCATCTACAACAAATTTGGAAAAAACAAATAAAATTAATGATTAAACGAACTTACCTGAAGTGAAGTTCTATCATAATTATACGAATTGCTTCGTCCGAAGAGATTAGTAAACTATGTAGTAACGCCTTTCGGTGGTACTGCTCGTCACTCGTTGAGAGAATATCATCTCTAGAAATTTTCTATTTACTCTGTGCCCCGCGCCAGCCCTGCTGTCATTTAGTTTAGAGATTTTTTACCTAGGTATATTACCAGAACCCTTTTTGGGCTATGCCGTTAGGGTTGGGAGGGTGATACTAATCTCTTCGGACGAAGCAATTCGTATAATTATGATAGAACTTCACTTCAGGTAAGTTCGTTTAATCATTAATTATACTTTCTTGCTTCGTCCTCGAGATTAGTAAACTATGTAGACTTTGAGAGCAAGTTCTGGTAATATCGCCTAGATATGATAAATTATGTGATAGAGGTACACAATTATATTACAGATTAAATACATTCCTTTATTTATAAGAGTTGTTTGTTGTTTTTCTTTTCTAACCATGAAAAGGATAAATCAGACTTAAGCATCATAGATTTATCTCTTAGTAGATTTACTATCATTTTTTAATGATAAATTTGTTTTAAAACTGGTTACAGTCTTAACAACTACAAGAAGGCAGTAACTGTAAACAATAATAATTGTTATTATTAATGAGGTATGTTTTATGTACCTAACAATTTTAAATATACTTAGTAAACATTTTTTCGTCGAAAAAAGTGACCTGTAAAACATTTCTATCATGGTATTAACGATAATACCTATTCATAATAATAATTTCTTATCATTCAAATTAGGTAATTTTGATAATTCAAAATAGTTAAGTTATATTAATTTACAATATTTATCCGCAAGAACCATGTAGGTACAGGATTCTTACTGGTACCGAGTCAAAATGCAGGTTCGAATCCGGCCCGAGGTCGAGACCCTTTCGCCAAAACTTTATATCTATATATATTTTTTTTTTTTTTTTTTTTTTTTTTTTAGAATTAGAAGGTAAGTAGGCTAGTAACCTACACAGCTTGTAATTCGAAACTTGAGAATCAAAGATTAATAACTTCGGTACCTAGACGTCAAGGATAAATTAGTTATTTTTATGGTTTATACCAACGTCATGTACCGGGAAAACTTTTCAGTGTACATGCACGAAGCGTGCCTGCGTGCGTATGCCATATGTATATATGTACATACGTAGCGCGACGTTTAAAACTATAAAATGTAATCTGTCAAGTGAAACTCGGCGATAAATGTCTCGAATTTGTGTACAAATATAACGTAACATTTACTGTTTATAAAATAATAACATTGTTTTGACTGATTTTTTATCAATCTTGAATGATGAGTTCTTTAGAGGTCGCATTTTAATTACGAAGGTAAGTAAATATTTGGTCATCATCACTGCTACTATTACTATCATTAATACGACATTATATGTTATGTTTTGTTCAGTCAAAGTCTAATGTTTTTATTTACCATATTACAGCTTCTTTACAATGCGTGAACCGTAACGCAATTTTTGAAAACAAAACCTATATTTGCCTATTTATTTAAGGCATGCTTTAAATGCTTTGTACGTTTTGTGTCCATCTGTTTTGAAATAAGAACAGGTTTTTGGATAATAGGTACTGGAGCTGGAGATAGAAACTCATCTACTGAAGGATGAAACATAGATAATTTAAACATTAAATTTTTGTTCTCATCAAATATCTTGGAAAAATGTTAGGTTTTTCTAACGTAACCATTTCAATATCCGTTATTGATTGTTTAGAATTTAAAGTAATTTCTGGTTTTTATGAGTTTGTTAACCCAAACTCGTGTGGAATAAGTATTTTTATACTTATTGATAATAATAGTTACGGAAAAAAAAATTAGGGCTAGAAGACTGGGAAGAAAGTCGATAAGTTGATTCATTAGACATTAATAAGCTGGTAAATTTTGTAGCTTGACTTGGCGGGGGCACTACCGTGCTCCCCTGATAACACATACAATTGTTTTAGGCATATTGCTTAGTTTTTTTTTTTTTTGTTTTTTTAAATATGGAATTATTGAATGGTTATTTATAACTTTTAATTATTGTTATCATTTTTATTTTCTTTAAATATATATATATATATATATATATATATATATATATAAAAGTTATGTTGTATAGTACAATTGTGGGCCTATCCTGTGTTGTGGTTATCTTCTCTTAGAGATACCCCTTTTCCATGATTGTGGAAAACTTACACAATATAGGTAGGTACACGACATGTATGTACTTAAAATAAAATAAATAATATTGTCGTGTGTAGGTAATGGAATCCACCCATGGAAGATAAGTACTAATACTATATTTATATTATATAGTATTTATATATTATAATATAGTATTTGTCAACGTCGATTTTTTGTCTGTGACTAAATGCAACTGGTTAGTTATCCAATCATTTACTTTGTAGGTATGTATCAATTAAAGAACTAATTAATTATGTTGATGCATACATCAATAGGACATGTCCTAGGACATCCCAATTATTTCATGAAAAAATAACATATTTCCCACAACTTTTTGATTATGTTGTATTTCAGCATAATATTTATGTTAATTAACTGTCAGCTGCTATGTGAAGATTTGCATACTTATTGAAAAAGGATAGCCTATTGCAAACTCCAACTAAGTATGTTGAGTCAAGAGAGACCCCTTGTACTTAAAGATCCTCAATTGTAATGACAGTTAAGGCAATATAATAATAATATTTATGGATATTATATATACTACAGATATATTTATATTAGGTTAAGGGCAAGGAATGTCGCCAGACGTATCAGAGGTGTGATGAGAATATATGTGTGACTAGATACTCCTTTTTTCTTCACTCTGGTTCACTATCCCGTCTCTGAAGGCAACACCCCCCCCCCCCCTTCGTTGAGGCGTCAGCATGTAGGTGAAATATTATTTAATTGTATAGTTGTATACATTAAGTACTATTGCTACTGCCTTATTTTTTTTTTTTTATTTTTTTTTTTTATAAAATTATATTAATTAGTATTATTTTATTAGTATTGTAATAATATTCAGTATTTTATAAAATGACTGTTGTGTAATATCTGGTTTCTGACCATAATATGTTTGATTTTTTAATTGTAGAAGTTAGTCATAATTCTACCCATTACAATTGTTTATACTAAATTTGTTTTCACCAATATTCTATAGCATATCATGCTATCTGACCATCTGTGTATACCAGTATCAGTAGTCATAGTGTATCAATGATTTGACTTCAGATTATTTTAATTGTAGCTATGTATATGTACTTCTAAAAAATAAATTAGATAAATAAGGAAATATTTATCATATTCATGACAGTAAAGTACCTATTGTAAGAAAAGTGTTGTTGTGTTAGTGTAACAACCACACATCAGGATTGACTTGTCAAGTATCAATCAAAGTATGCATGTTCTAAACTGAAATGAGTCACATTTATACACAGTTTTTAATTAAACTGAAAAAATATACTTGAATTCATAAATTTTTTCAACAAGGTAGAGGTTCCATCCTTTGATGTTTTTCATGTTCTAATAAGAAATTGATATTTACAAGTTTATAAATTTAATATGGTACAGCCATATATAATTGAGCACTCTTACAAGTTGTCATTGGTTATTCTTGTACCTTTCTTCACAGGGCTGTGTTTTACGTAGGTATACAAGACAGATGTATTAATCTGTGATAGATAACACTTCTAAGAAAAAATGGTAACTGTAATTAATACATTACCAAGATTGGTGAGGACATGATTGTTTATCTGTAAAAGATAAATATCTCACAGTTTAGATGTGGTGGTTGTTCCAGGCAGGGCACTGTTGCTTCTTCTGTTCTAGCTGCGATGGCTCCTTCCATTTTCAGTATGGTGTCACTGACTGCATCTGAAGTATCAACTTGCCCGAGGAATTACCTCTTTATGTTATGCTTGATGTTGGTCCGATTAATCAAGGTTTCCTGAAAAGCTGCTTTGATGACAATATTAAACTGGAGTGCCCCCGAAGGAAGCGCTCTGATAATAAAAAAGACATAATTTGCTTGTTATGTGTTAGTGAATTATCTATAACCATATGAGAGTTGTTTACATAATGCCGATTGTCAGCATCTTGTCAACTTTGTCTGTGATAATGTAGCAGAGTTGTACCTGTGTTTGTAGGTACTTACTAAGTTGTTACTGTTACACTATTGCTGTCAAGCATGATTTTTCACAAACCTAGACTAGGTGCATGGTAAATCAAGTGTGTGTAACAATTTCACAAACCAGTGGCTTATTAGTGTTTGTAGCACAGACCACGGTAGCTCATTATGTGTTGTTGTATTGCAGTGAGACAGTCCCTTAATCTGACTGAATTGCATATACACGTTCGTAAGTAATTCAATTACTTAAAGTAGATACATACCAGTTTTCATTGAAGGATGGGAATTTATTTAACGTGGGCAGTCTGATGCGACCTGTCCAAGTGCTAAATAAGTGTAATGCATGGGTGCAGCTCAGTTGTTTTGACAATTTTAATGCAAGTCCCAATAAACTTTCATAATTCCTTATTTAAATTTTTCTTCTTGTTGTTACGTTGGGATTCATCTAGTGTCTTGATGATCTATCCCAGTTGTTAAATACATTTTTGTTGCCTCATGCAGGCAACCCATATTGGCTGCTCGAATTTCATTGTTCTATTTGTTATTGTGGGATTCCACTCAAGTCTGGGCAGTCCTGGTGGTCTGTCCAAGGTGCTAAATAAATTCAATACATGAGACAGTCCAATTCAACTACTCGACTTGTATTGTTTTGTTTTATTATTAGGTGGGAGTCCAGTTTATCTAGTTTGGGCAGTCCTATGATCTGTCCGAGGTATTAAATATATTGAATGCATGAGACAGTCCAATTTGACTACTCGAATTGCATTGTTTTGTTTTTGTTGCTGTTATGGTGAGAGTCCAGTTTATCTAGCGTGGGCAGTCCTGATGATCTGTCCGAGGTGATAGATAATTTTTATGCGTGAGACAGCCCAATTTGACTACTCGAATTGCATTGTTTTGTTACTCCCAGGTTCCCAAATTCTTGGTAGGTAGGTACGTAACTTGGTTTACATACTTGGTTTACTATGGTCTCGAATTAAATAAGTTATATCTCTTGAAATAGATAAAAGTTATGCGTGAGACAGCCCCATTCGGCTACTCGAATTGCAATTTTATTTGTTTTTTCCAAATTCGTTGTAGATGCAGGTCTTAACTTGACCGGGTGTAACTTGGTTAACTTGGTTTACATTCTTGAAATTAATGTTAAAATCACTATAGAAACACTCACTATTACAAGACTTTATACACCTATGGGGTGTTTTTGCAGTAATATTGGACAATTTACTCATAAAACAGCTACGAGTAAATTTTTAGTGACGAGCGTAGCGCACTAAAAACGCGAATGACAGCAGGGCTGGCGCGGGGCACAGAGTAAATAGAAAATTTCTAGAGATGATATTCTCTCAACGAGTGACGAGCAGTACCACCGAAAGGCGTTACTACATAGTTTACTAATCTCGAGGACGAAGCAAGAAAGTATAATTGCAATTCGAGTAGCCGAATGGGGCTGTCTCACGCATTACTTTTATCTATTTCAAGAGATGTAACTTATTTAACTGAAGACAATAGGTACGTAAATCAAGTAACGTACCTACCAAGAATTTGGGAATCTGGGAGTAAAATGCAATTCGAGTAGTCAAATTGGGCTGTCTCACGCATCAAAATTATCTATCACCTCGGACAGATCATCAGGACTGCCCACGCTAGATAAACTGGACTCCCACCATAACAGTAGGTAACAATAACAAAACAATGCAATTCGAGTTGTCAAATTGGACTGTCTCATGCATTCAATTTATTTACCACCTCGGACAGATCATAGGTCTGCCCAAACTAGCTAATCTGGACTTCCACCATAATAAAAATAAAACAAAACAATGCAAGTCGAGTAGTCAAATTGGACTGTCTCATGTATTGAATTCATTTAGCACCTTGGACAGATCACCAGGACTGTCCAGACTTGAGTGGAATCCCACAATAACAAATAGAACAAAGAAATTCGAGCAGCCAATATGGATTGCCTGCATGAGGCGACAAAAATGTATTTTAACAACTGGGATAGATCATCAAGATACTAGACGAATCCCACCATAACAACAAGAAGAATAATATAAAAAAGGATGAAAATAATGAAAATCTTTTGGGACTTGCAATGCATTTAAATTGTCAAAAAGCTGAGCTGGCTCATGCATTACACTTATTTAGCACTCGGACAGGTCGCATCGGACTGCCCACGTTAAATAAATTCCCATCCTACAATGAAAACTGGCATGTACCTACTTTAACTAATTGAATTACTTATGAACATGTATAATGTAATTCGGACAGATTAAGGGACTGTCTCACTGAAATTCAGCAATATATAAGGAGCTACTGTGGTCTGTGCCACAAACACTAATAAGCCACCGGTTCATAGAATTGTTACACACACTTGACTCACCATGCACCTAGTCTAGGTTCGTGCAAAATCATGCTTGACAGCAATAGTGTAACAACTAAGTGAGTACCTACAAACACAGGTACAACTATGCTACATTATTACAGACAAAGTTGACAAGATGCTAACAATCAGCATTATGTAAACAACTCTAATACGGTTATAGATAATTTGCTAACAAGCAAATAATGTCTTTTTTATTATCAGAGCGCTTCCTTCGGGGGCATTCCAGTTTAATATTGTCATCAAAGCAGCTTTTCAGAAAACCTTGATTAATCAGACCAACATCAAGCATAGCATAAAGAAGTAATTCCTCGGGCAAGTTCATACTTCAGATGCAGTCAGTGACACCATACTGAAAATGGAAGGAGCCATCGCAGCTAGAACAGAAGAAGCAACAGTGCCCTGCCTGCAACGGCCACCACATCAAAACTGTGAGAGACTTATCTTTTACAGATAAACAATCATGTCCTCACCAATCTTGGTAATGTATTATTATTATTAATACAGTTACCATTTTACTTAGTAGTGTTATCTATCACAGATTAATATATATGTCTTATATACCTATGCAAATCTCAGCCCTGCAAAGAAAGGTACAAGAATAATCAATGACAACTTGTAAGAGTGCTAAATTATATATGGCTGTACCATATTTATAAACTTGTAACAATCAATTACTTCTTAGAACATGAAAAAGATCAAAGGATTGTTACCTTGTTGGAAAATTTTATGAATTCAAGTATATTTTTCTCAGTCAGAAAATCTGTATAAATGTGACTCATTTCAGATCAGAACATGCTTACTTAAGTGGTTATGAACAAACATTGATACTTGACAAGTCAATCCTGATGTGTGGTTGTTACACTAACACAGCAATACTTTTCTTACAATACTTTACTATCATGAGTATGATAAATATTCCTTATTTACCTAATTTCTTTTTCAAAAGTACATAACACATGCACAATTGTATGTAACAATTAAAATAATCTGAAATCAAATCATTGATACATTATGACTACTGATACTGATATACACAGATGGTCAGATAGCATGATATGCTATAGAATAGGGTGAACAC
Organism: Subacronicta megacephala; assembly: GCA_958496365.1. NCBI lineage: Eukaryota > Metazoa > Arthropoda > Insecta > Lepidoptera > Noctuidae > Subacronicta > Subacronicta megacephala. The sequence continues at coordinate 8,535,766 of OY292539.1, read as the reverse complement.
AATTTTAGTATTAAAAATTGTAACGGTTAGAATTATGACTAACTTCTACAATATAAAAAATGCAAACATATTCTGGTCAGAAACCAGATATTACACAAAAATCATTTTATAAATAATACTAATTTAATAAAACTAATTAGTAAAAGCATACTAATAATATAAAAAAAAAAAAACAGTAGAAATATTATTTAATGTATTACAACTATACATATAACTTAAATAATATTTCACCTGCATGCTGACGCCTCAACGAAGGGGGGGGCGTCTCTGAAGGCAACACTCCCCGCCTTCAGAGACGCCCAGACCAGTTCAGCCCAGTTGCGACAGAGAGCCCTTACACCTAATATAAATATATCTGTAATAAATATAATAATCATAAATATTATTATTATATTGTCATAACTGTCATTACAATTGAGGATCTTTAAGGAAAGAGAATTGGTTTTCTCTCTCCCGACTCAACATACTTAGTTGGATTTTGCAATAGGTTATCCTTTTTTCAATAAAGTATGCAAATCTTTACATAACAGCTGACAGTTAAATAACATAAATATTTTGCTGATATACAACATGATAAAAGTTGTGGGAAATATATGTAATTTATTCATGAAATCATTTGGATGTCCTAGGGTATGTCCTATTGATATATGCATCAACATAATTAATTATGTAGTTCTTTAATTGATAAATACAAAGTAAAAGATTGGATAACTAACCAGTTGCATTTAGTCACAGACATAAAATCGACGTTGACAAATATTATATTATACTTGTATAAATACCAGTTATATATAAATATAGTATTAGTACTTATTGTCCACGGGTGCATTCCATTACCTACCCACTACAACATTATTTACTCTATTTTGAGTACATACATCTCGCGTACCTTCCTATATTGTGTAAGATTTCCACAATCATGGAAAGGGGTATCTCTAAGAGAAGATAACGACAACACAGGATAGGCCCACAATTGTACTATGCAAAATAACTTTATATATATACATTTAAAGAAATAAAAAAAAAAGATAACAATAAATAAAAGTTATAAATAACCAAGCTGGACATTCAATATTTTTATAAAAACTAAGCAATATGCTGAAAGCAATTGTATGTTGTATCAGGGAGCACGGTAGTGCCCCCGCCAAGTCGAGCTCCAAATTCACAAGCTTATTAATGTCCACTGAATCAACTTCTCGACTACAAGAAGCGACTTTCTTCCCAATCTTCTAACCCTGAACATTTTGTCCCTAACTATTATCAATAAGCACGAGTTTGGGTTATCAAACTCATAAAAACCAGAAATTATTTCAGATTCTAAACAATCAATAATGAATATTGAACAAGATACGTTAGAAAAACCTAGCTTTTTTCAAAGATATTTGATGAGAACAAATGTTTAATAGATGAGTTGCTATCTCCAGCTCCAGTACCTATTATCCAACAAACCTGTTTTTATTTCAAAACTGATGGACACAAAACGTACAAGCATATAAAGCATGCTTTTAATAAATAAGCAAAGATAGGTTTTGTTTCAAAACTGCGTTACGGTTGATGCATTTTAAAGGAGCTGTAATTAAAACATTAGACTTTGACTGAACAAAACGTGACATATTATGTCGTATTAATGATAGTAATAGTAGTAGTGATGATTATCAAATATTGACTTATCTTCGTAATTAAATGCGACATCTAAACAAGTCGTCATTCAAGATTGATAAAAAATCAGTCAAAAACAATGTTACTATTTTATAAACAGTAAATCTCATGTTATATTTGCACACAAATTCGAACATTTATCGCCGCGTTCACTTGAGAGATTGCATTTTATAGCGTTAAACGTCGCGCTACGTATGTACATATATACATACAGCATACGCACACACGCACGCTTCGTGCATGTACACTGAAAAGTTGGTTCGGTACATGACGTTGGTATAAACCATAAAACTTACTACTTTATCCTTGAAGTCCTAGGTACCGAAGTCGTTAATCTTTGATTCTCAACTTTCGCCGAATTACAAGCTGTACAGGTTACTAGCCTACTTACCGTCTAATTCTCAAAAAATAAAAATAATAATATATATATATAAATTTTGGCGAAAGTGTCTCGGGCCGGACTCGAATCTGCAGTCCGGCTCAGTACAAGTAAGAATCCTGTACACGGTTCTGGCGGATAAATATTGAAAATTATTAAACTTAACTATTTTGAATTATCAAAATTACCTAATTTAAATGATAAGAAGTTATTATTGTGAGTAGGTATTATCGTAATTACCATGATATAAATGTTTCACAGGACTCTTTTTTCTGACGGGAAAAAATATTATTATATTTGAAATTGTTAGGTACATTAAAAATACCTAACATTAATAATAACAAATTATTATTATTTACGGTAACTACTTCCTGTAGTTGCTAAGACTGTAACCAGTTTAAAACAAATTTAGCTTTAAATAATCATAATCAATCTACTAAGAGATAAGTCTTGATCTATCCTTTTCTAACCACACAACTCTTACAGATAAAAGAATGTATTTAATCTATAATATTATAATTGTGTACCTTTATCGCATAATTTATCATATCTAGGCGATATTACCAGAACTTGCTCTCAAAGTCTACATAGTTTAATAATCTCGAGGACGAAGCAAAAGTATAATTAATGATTAAACGAACTTACCTGAAGTGAAGTTCTATCATAATTATACGAATTGCTTCGTCCGAAGAGATTAGTATCACCCTCCCAACCCTAATGACATGGCCCAAAGAGGGTTCTGGTAATATACCTAGGTACAATATCTCCAAACTAAATGACAGCAGGGCTGGCGCGGGGCACAGAGTAAAAAGAAAAATCCAGAGATCTTATTCTCAAGGAGTGACGAGTAGTACCACCGAATGGCGTTACTACATAGTTTAATAATCTCTTCGGACGAAGCAATTCGTATAATTATGATAGAACTTCACTTCAGGTAAGTTCGTTTAATCATTAATTATATGAGAGTAATGTGGCAGCGTACGGTGTTCTTTTACTAGAATGGTAGGGGACCGTGGTGGATGGCACAAACTTAGGGAGGATATAAGGATACTACTTACAACAATAACATTACTTGGTCTGCTTTTGTGCGTGCACCCCCTTCACATGCCTACATCTCTAAATGAACATACACCTATTTGACATTATATTATATATTATTTTACTTGTAACACGATTATTATTATTATTTTAATATCATCTTAATTAAAGTTAATTAATTAATGGGAACTGTAAGGTACAATATCCTAGGCTTAGCTGAAAATCAGCGTTGCGGTTCAGTTCTGCAACATTATGCTGAGCTGGTAGCCTCTTCGACTCATATTTATGCATGTTTTTTTTTGTTTTTTTATCTTTTGTAATTTTATAATTATTACTTGTTATTTGAGTCGAATAAATGTTTCTTTCTTTCTTTCTTTCTTTCTTTCATATACCCAGCAGTGGGTGAAGTCAGGTTGTGGATGATGATGATGATGATCAATGTGGCAGCATGCTTTTGGCATCAAACAGCACATACACAAAAGTAATATTTATTAATTGTTTAACGGTACGTGATTTTTAGTTTTATAATAACAAGAACATAACAAGACTGCTTAGCAAGAGCTCGTTGTGCAATTTAATTTATTAATCTTAAACCGCATGTTATTTACAAAGCGATAGCGATGGACAAATTAAATATGTTTCGTTAGTCTCGCGTATTTGAGAAATGTACTTATAATTTTGGGCGAAATATGCGCTTTTATGGCCCATTCTTACTTGCTAGCCAAATACCTACATGGTTAGTCGCTACGTATTAGAATATTAAACCCGATAATACGATAGCACACTTATCCGATATTGTAATATATGTATCACATTTTTTATTATTTTCTTTACTAATTTAGATATTACAAGAAATTTAACAAGCGCGGTAGTTCGGAATGGCTAATTTCAGACAAGCAGAGTACAAACAGACAGTAGAGTATTTTGAACAAACTGTAAGTTAGTTGAACTGAGATAGAGTTTGACCTCTCTGTTGTATGCAGATCCATAGAAAGTAGAGATCAGCACTATTGATTAGACATTAAATTGAAAGAAAGAAAAAGTATTTATTTTTCGTCCGTCACAACACGTCACAACAAACCCTACTTGACAGAATCTAGAAAAAAAAAACATAATAAAACAAAAAATTATATCACTGGCAATACTGCCAGCTTAAAATACCAACATAATAAAAAAAAACTTTCTATTCGTCCACGAAAGCGAAGGTCGGGCAAAAGCAATCCCACAACCAATATTTATATAACTCATCTTAACGATCCCTATTCAGAACCAAATAATCTATAGCAAAATGACGCAAACAATAATTATATGAGCTTTGTTAATTCAATGTCTAAGATGGAGGGTGTTTCTTGGAAGGGCCTATTATTAAGAGTATATCGACAATGTTGACTTGGTCACCAACGATACTATATTAAGGGTGTTAATAAGCGTATATATAGATACTAGATGTGTTATTCTTGGAGTTTGAGCATAGTTCAGTTGTTTTCATAACCAATTTAAGCGGCGGTAGCCTAATGGCTAGGGCGTCGGACTTGCGATCATGTGGTTGCCGGTTCGAACCCCACCCATTGCACTACCGACGTGAACCCACTCGTAACACAAGCATTTAGCTTAGCACGAGGGGTTAACAAGAATACTAGTAATGTGTGACCCACATTGCTAGTAAGCTTTTTTTTAAAAAAAAAACTCACAAAAAGAAAGAGGTATGTTACGAGTATCATCCTCATATTCCTAGCCTATTGCAAATAAGAGGCTTTTTTATACGTAGCGACTGCCATCAAATGGGCAATAGAAATTGGGAATTTAAGCGGCGGTAGTCTAATTGCTAGAGTTGTACTTACTACCGACGTGAACGAACTCGTAACACAAGCATTTTAGCTTGGCTTCATTATTGTTGTTATAGCCCAATTAAATAAATAAAGAGACCTTAAATTTACGTTAATAATCAGAAGACTTATCGTCTGGATTGTAGTGAACCCCAACATGCTATAAATTTCACAGTAGCACAGTATACCTAAGTAGGTAATCTACATTACTCTTATTGTGACAGTAGTGTCCTTTTTCTGCAGACCGACAATTACGCAGCACTCCAATACCTGACAAGTTCAAGTTCAAGGTCAAATGTAATGTATTAGACTAGTCTGCCCTCGTAATAACAAATGCAGAAATACTTATACTTATGTACTGTTCGTTACTCTCGCTAAAGCTCAAAAACGGCTAGACTGATTTGGCTAATTTCGGTTTTGAATTATTTGTTGGAGTCAAGGTAATGTTTAAACGTGGCGCTGCGATAGAGTTCGGACAGGAAAACATCTGTCGGACAAAACCAGAAGAAGTCAAATCGGCCTAGCTGTTTTTGAGCTTCAGCGAGACCAATGAACAGTTCATTTTTAAATAAGTAATAAGCTTTTACAAGCGTTTATGAAACGTTATGATTCTAGTTGCACGGATCCATAAAGTTGATCGTATAGAGAAGAATCCGGCAAGAAACTTCATGATGATGATGATGATTAAGATGCCTGATGGCAATCACTTTGTATAAATTCCCAACCACATGTGGTTAGCAAGACCCAAAGCCTAAGAAGATCTGAAAAATACTCGATCAACGCATATAGGGCTCGTAAGTACTTAATATATATATAGAAACAGGATTCGCCCATAAGTGCCATTTCATCTGATAATAAGATAAGCATACACCTAATAAATATAATAATTAACATTCACCAATGATTTTGACACAACCATAAATTTACTGGAATTAACACATATAAAGAATAAATATCCGTAAGATTGTGTGAAATGTTTTGAATATACCATCACGCCTGTATTCCTCAAGGGTTAGGCAGAGGTGTAATAATGTACACCCACGCTTCGCCGGTATGTTTAGGTCCCATGTAATAGGGGGAGAGCCTCCGAGTTGCTACAGAAAAATTCATAGAAAATCTCAATAACACTTTGGTCTTTGCCCGGGAATCGAACCCAGTACCTAAAGCGTAGCAGTCGCGCTTGGGACCACTACACTATCGAGGCGGCCTTTTAGTAAATTCCTTTTGTTAAAACTTACCAATTTTACAAATAATAACTTAAACTTTAACAAAACCCGTGTGTAAAGGTAGTATACAAATAATACATTATAAAATTGTCTACTTCCTGCGGTCATTAGTGTGTTAACAAAAAAACAATTTAGCGGAAGTGACGACGTGTTGGCTCATTATTTAGAATGTCAGATTTTTTTCTGTAAAATTTACAGTTAGGTACGGTCAGCAACGAAAGTTGCTGAACACCGCCAAGTTTTGAAAACAACACAGCACCAATATTTTTCAATAGATTCACTTAGAAAAAAATGATGGTCCAGTATGTAGAAACACGTACTACTTACCACATCTCGGGTCAGTAAGTTTTGGATGATAAATATGTTTAAGCGTTTTGAAGATTTCATCGTGTTCAGCAACTTTCATTGCTGACTCTACATAGATTATGTGTTTAGTTATGTCTCGCTGGCATGTCTATATGCCAGCATGAATGGATCGGCACGACCGGGGAAGTACTACCCTCCCACAGAATAACGACGTCAAGTAGCAGTATGGATACTGTTGCGTTACGGAAAGTTTTGACGGAAAGAAAAAGCCTCTTCTTATCTATACTTCTATTCTAATATTATACAGAGATAACGTTTGTGACCTTCGGATCTAATGAACCGATTTTAAATATTCTTTCACCAATAGACAGCTAAGTAGGTACATTATTCCTGAGTGACATAAAACGGATAGTCCACGCCGGCGAAGCCGCGGGCAGAAAGCTATACTCCATTTGGTTAGGTACTTAACTAAATGTAAACAAATCATAAAAAAGGTTCTTTCATAGGGCCATTTTTCATTTCGAAATAAAACGTCACCAAAATAAATAATTTAATAATTCAAAATCACATTTTCCTTTTATATACTAGCATATCTTACTTCTTTGTTTAATATTAAATGGTAATCATTATTCTTAAGCTTGCGAACAATTAATTAAATCAAAATTTATAAATATGACACAAAGTATTGCAAAGTGCCTACTAGAAAGAATCTAAAAATACAGATATTCAAAACATTTTTCCACGTAGTACTTTTGATAACTCGGAAAAATTGAGAAGTAGTATTGCGAGGAAGCGGAGCAAAATAATAAACCGATATTATACTTAGTCGGGTAACCAGACGCCATACGTAACAGTTTGTATTTACTTTACTTTCGGTCGTTTTTGTGTTTCTTTTCCCGCAAATTGTGTTAATTAGTTATTATTTTGTTTGTTCTTTGTTTTTATTGATTGTTAGTTGTGTTGTTATTAATTTCACTTCCAAATCATATGATACCATTGTAATAAAAGGTTGAACAGCTCTGAAAGCCGCCATTTTTATTGTTTACCTTTAGTTAAGTACCTAACCAAATGGAGTATAGTTTAAAATATAATATAAATTACTTTTGTGAAAAAATGAAATATTTAATTATTTAACAAAGCTTTCTGCCCACGGCTTCGCCCGCGTACATACAAACTTTCATCCCCTATTTTATACCCTTGGGGGTAAAATTAATCAAAATCCTTTCTTAGCGAATGCCTACGTCATAACATCTACTTGCATGCCAAATTTCAGCCCGATCCGTCCAGTGGTTTGGGCTGTGCGTTGATAGATCACTATGTCAGTCAGTCAGTCACCTTTGAGTTATATATATTTAGATAGTTTACCTGCTTTTGCAGTGATATTTTAACTTAATATCCTTCCTTAATGTTATATACATATATATATGTATGTTATAATCTGTATCCAAGCGAGGAAATTCTCGGATTAAAACTAGTAAACTATGCGATAATGTCGTGTGTTTAAACGTGCGTAAACATTATACTTAGAAATATTTTTAATAAAAAGCACTAGACTATAAGCAATGCTCGCTGGCGTGAAATATCGTATGATATTGGATCTAGCCGAATGTTGCCACCCCAGTATACAGGGTGTCCATAAAAACGAGACTACAATTTGTTCGAAATAATTGCGCTTAAAATCGCTTAATAAAATTTTGTTATACCTACATGAAAATTTAAATTATTAAACTATTAAAGAAAACAATCACAAATGCGAAACATAACGACGTGTCGTTGTGCTCCCTAAAAAATGGTTGAGCTACACGATGACTGATGTATGCGTGCCGTCAGTTAGGACAGGCTCAAAGCTGCTATGGCTCTTTCTTCAAAAGGCCTATTCAGATTGTGCCGTACTCGGATATCTAATAATATAACTATTGTCTGGACTTTAAAAGATGATGATTCTCTGAGTTTATTTCGGTACTTATCTCAGAGGTCGTCAGATAGAAAATGACGGGGACATCTAGTTTATAAAAAAAAATTGACTCGTAAAAGTGTCTTTAAAAGATCTATTTACAGAAATAAATATCATTTAATCATATACGGCCAATTGTTTTTACACCGTCTCTTTCTATTAAAATTTACCACTGCTAAACCAAACCGCAACCAAATTGCGGATGTTCTTAAAAAAGGCCAGGTTCCGAGCACCCTAAACCGACGGTCATGCATGAAGAGATTAATGAATGTAGATGAAGCGAAAGTAGTGTGCCAGGATCGTAGCAAGTGGAAATCTATAGTCTCTGCCTACCCCCATGGGAGACAGGCGTGACAATATGTATGTAAACCATTTGCGGACAACTACAGACGTACCACACATATTTCAAAGACACTGTACAGCTTAAAAGCGTCTGGGATCTGTTGATTTTTTTTTAAATACATAGATATCTACTATAATATATGCTATTTCTAAACACATACAAAATAAATAAATACACACAAAACGACCATAATGCATCATAACTAAAGATGTTACACGTTATATTTAACTATACAATCAGGTGACACGTTTTTATGAACATCCTGTATATTACAATTCCAAATGAAAAATTCCTAGCTATCGAAGTCGTGTAATGTTACTTTCAGACCTTTTAAATTAGATCTATATGGATTCAGAAACCGATACTAGAACATAATGTTTTAAGCTGTGACTCTGTCTGCTAAAATTCTGATTAAGTATATCTACTTATAAATTTAACGTGACTACCTCGTTAGTTAATGGTCCCAAGCACGACTGCTACGCTAGAGGTCCTAGTTACAATTCCCAGGTTGAACAGTGTTGTTTGGTTGTTCCATGAAATTCTGTGTAGCAGCTCAGAGTCTGGATTTGTGACCAGTTAATGGCAATAGGCTCGCCCTCTAAACGAGCTGCTATTGAGATTTTCATCATCATCAGCACCATTACATCATCCCACGGCTAAGGCATTTTCATAGATGAACAAATAACACTTTGCTCGTCCTGGGAATTGAAACTAGCAGTCGGATTAATTAGATTACTAGACCAATTAAGCAATTATATAAAGCAATTATATAAATGTTTGAATTTAATGATACGCTTATGTGAAATTTTGTTTGTTAATCTTACGAGGTGATTCTTACAAAAAATATTGAATTGGTTTTTAATTAAACTTTCACTTTTACAATCAAGGGCTTAATTTTATAAATATAATTGCGGTTAAGAAAGAAAGTTGATTTGGTGAGAAAGAAAGTGTGTGCGGTGTAATGTGTATTTGATGATAAGTATTTGTGTTCTTTTTATTATACTAAGTAGCTTTTGCCCAGTTTCTGATTATCATAGCGTGACGTTAAATAGCCTATAACCTTCCTCAATAATTTAGATGCAAAAAGGTTTTGAAATCCGACTAGCAGTTTCCGAAATGAGCGTGTTCATACCGTCGCACTCTTCAGATTTATCTAATTACTAAATCCAAGGCACCTCTGATTTTTCGAATGCATGTGCGTATTAAATAATTTATTATCAATCGTATTAAACGGACAAGGAGAACATCGCTCGCCCCCTATTACATGGAACCTAAAATTCCGTCGGACTATGAGTGTAAACCTCTGCCTAAATATTCGGGGAACACAGGCGTGATGGTATATGATGTTATATGAGTTTTACAATGTAGGGCAGAATCTGAACAGGCCTTTTGAAGAAAGAGTTATAGCAGCTTTGGGTTGACCTGTTCTAACTGACGGCACGCATACATCATAACAATATAACATACCTACCATCACGCCTATATTCCCCGAAGGGTTAGTCAGAAGTGTACTAAAGTACACCCACATTTCGCCGGTATGTTTAGGTCCCATGTAATAGGGGGCGAGCCTATTGCCATTAACAGGGCACAAATCATACAAGCTTTGAGTTGACCTGTCCTAACTGATGGCACGCATACATCAGTCATCGTGTATCACCCCGTGCCATCATCAATGACTTCCTGGTGAGGGTCAATAGTTCGTCTCGTCACTCGTCTATAAGACAATGAGTGGACGAAGTGTAGTATAATGGAGTGAGCTCATCGTAGTGTAAAAATAGTGGTTGTAATAGCACTAATCTATCACTTACGCACAATAATGGGTCGTTTCCCTTAGTTTAGTCTTCCTACGTGCCATCATGACAGCTGTCATTTGCGGCCCAGACAGAAATGTGATTGAAATGTAATGGATCATTGTGATATGAATCTAGAAGGCTCTTATGAAAGGATTTTCAAACAACTTTTCATAATATCAAATCAAATTCGTCATCCATTATATTAATCAATCGATCTGTAAAGTTAATTGCGCTTTTATGTATTATGTATGAATAAAAGAAATGAAATATTTGGATACTTACTTACCTTCTCAGGGTTTGCAGATCTTCAACTGAAGGCAAGGTCAAAGTCAACGTTATTTCACAGATTATTGTAAAGCTTTTTTTATATTAAAAAAATAGGTGCATCTGTCATTTCAAAATCTGGCCACTAACACACAGAACAAAAATCACCACTGTTAATGTCGAAGGCACTTTTTGAGTATAAGTAGTAGATTTAAAAAAAATGTTTCAGCTTAAAAATAAAATAAAATTGCGAGGTATTTTGAATGGCACAATAAAAAAATCTATTTTGAATTTCGGATATTTACCGAATTTAAAAATATCACTCAATTAAAAAAATATAACTACTTATATTTTATTTTGTCAATTAATAAACTTTTAATAAATGAATCACGCTATTTGCTATCGATCACGACACAACACTAATGTGTAGGGACGCCAAACAAAATGCTGATTGCAAGATTGACGTCAAAATTTGCTTATAATACCGTTAAAATGGTTCAAGTATACGCTGTTTCGTGCTTTTAGCACTAAAATGCTGTTTAAACTATTACATATGAGGCCATAAACACGTGATTGTATTTTACTATTACTATACTATTTTTTTATTGTATTTGAATTGAAATGAACGCATTCCAAGAATTTTAATTTTATTATTAAGTAAACTATTTTTACACCTGTGAGGGATGCGCCTAAACCCTTTAGTTGTCTAAGGGGTCTAAAGTCCAAACTATCTAGTTCCGCTTCCTGGTCGCAAGCGGTTGCTAACGTGTCGTCTGGAGTTCGATTCCCAGGTCGAGAAGTGTTATTGGCTTTTTCTATGAAATTCTCTGTAGCAGCTCGGTTTGTGCCCGGTTAATGGCAATGCTCGCGTATCCCGTCGAGTATACAGGCGTGATGGTATGTTGTATTAATTTGGTGCGTAGCTTCTTTTGTGTCCCGTTCATCATGTAAGTCTAGAATTTACTATTCCCCTGGATTTCCCTGCATAGAAAATTCTAGACCCTATTTTCATACCACATTGGCAAAAAGCGATTGAAACTGCCCACGTCTTCAGACGACCTCGTCTATAATAATTATTACAACATATTTAACAAATATTACATACAACATACAGCAATAATGAAGTCAGAGGCGTCATGGTTTTTGTAGCATAAACGATTTAATTAGGTAAGTCATACATATCCAGCCATATCAGGTTAGAACCGGTTAATGAGACCTAGATTAGTGTAACGTATGTTATCAAGCAATACTATAATTATTATAGTTTTAGATAAAGAAGATAGAAATAAATAAATTTGAAAGCTTAGTTCATCAGGTTGTACAAAAATCATGTAATAGGGGCCGAGGTGATTGCCATTTTTCAGGCACACTTCCGAAATCCTAGTCATTTTTTTATGGGACAACTCGGCAAACGAGCAGGCGAGCTACCAGATGGTAAGTAGTCATCGTGGCCCATGGACATCTGCAATACCAAAGGAGTTGCAGATGCGTTGCCGAACTTATTAACCCGGCAAGTGTAGTTTGCACACCAAGTGTGCAAAAAAATTTGCGATTTTTTTTATCATGGAAATTAGTAAAAATATATTTTTCCTGCTCTCATTTGCAAAAATTGTAGGGAAACGAAAAGGATGGCAATAATAGTCTTATATGCACCTGTATACTGCACATTTTTGCATAGGTTGCATTCTAATCGTGGGAGAGGTTAAGGAAGGTGACGGAGAAAAGGAGAAGGAAGGGGACTGAGGCAGGAATTGGGCCTGCGTCGCTCCACGTTCACCGTACGAAACGCAACAGTTTGCATACTGCTATATGACGTCGATATTCTGTGGGAGGATAATACTTCTCCGGTCATGTCGACCCATTTATGCTTGCATGTAGACACGGCAGCGAGACACTACTACTACATTCGCTATTAAGAAGTTAATAACGAATCCAATAACACTACTTCCCCTTTTTTTGCGTGTGGAAACCTTCATGGACTTCCGTCGCCCGGGGAAGGCGGCGAGGCGACTCCACCCATTGTGGGTGACGTACCGACTGAAACCACTCGGGTTTTTCGACTCACTCATTTTTGCTGGGACCACGAGAGCGAGTGCTCATTCGTCCGCGACCGCATCAGTAAGAAAGAAGAAAGAAAGATTAATTTAGCCAACAGCATAGAAGACAGTACCTACATACAAATACATTTTTAACTAATTCAGTTAGGACAGGTCGACTCAAAGCTGTTATGGCTCTCTCTTCAAAAGGCCTGTTCAGATTTTACCCTACATTGTAAAACTCGCATATCTATGATATAACTATTGTCTGGACTTTAAAAGAGACCATGATTCTCTGAGTTTGTTTCGACATTTCTTCTCAGAGGTCGTCAGATAGGAAATGTCGGCGCCATCTAGTTTAATTTTTTTTTTAAAAAAACGACTTGTAAAAGTGTCTTTAAAAGATCTATTTACAGAAATAAATATCATTTATCATTATCATTTAATATATCAGTTAAAGATAATTTATAATAGTAGTTTGAAAAGGCAACGTTTGAATGTCTCACGACTGGGCCAAAAAGGTGCCCAGATCAGCTTAATCTCAAGAGGATAACCTACTTACTTGACGCTGGTTTTTGTCTGAGACCTGTGCATAAGTAACACTAAGTACTTCACCTGGGCTTTCGCTATCTCAACCAATGGACAGTCTTTCTCTCTCTCCCATATAAGAGTTCAGCTCTTGTCAATGGAACAATCTCCACTGTTCTCTATTCTCTGCCTTCTGTTCGACCTCTTGATACAGACAGTTATTATTTGTTTAAAGTTCCCAGTATTCAAAATCAGGTCACAATCGTGATACATGATCGATTTGATTAATAAGTATAGAATAGTGGTTCTTTTATTGCAATTAATTAACTATATAACTTATGAAAGTCGATGAAACTTGATTTGCAGTTTTGCTGAGAAAATGCTTGACCTAATTAATGTTTTAATTAAATAGCGCAAGGCTTCAAAATCGGAATGAATTGATTGGGAACACATAAGGGTTAATTGGTTTGCAAACGAGCAGACGAGCTACTTGATGGTAAATAGTCATCGCCACCCTTGGACACCTGCAACACTAAAGGAGTTGTCGAACCTATTAACTGTGGCCAACGAGCAAGCGGGCCACCTGATAGTAAGTGGCATTGTCTAGACAATGCGAAGAAATCAACTAAGCTGCTGCCTACCGTTTGGGAAAAGGTAAGGAAAAGAGAGGCAAGGGGACTGATGGAGGAATTGGGCAAACAACCAGGCGAGCTACCTGATGGTAAGTAGTCATCGCCGTCCATGGACATCAGCAAAACCAAAGGAGTTGCAGATGCGTTGCCGAGCCTATTTAAGGAAAAGGGAGGGGAAGGAGAAAAGGAGAGGGAAGGAGACTGAGCGAGAAATTGAGTCTCCAGCGCTCCACACTCACCGAACGAAACGAAACAGTATGCATACTGTTACTTGACGTCGATTTTCTGTGGAAGGGTAGTACAGTCGCCAGCAGGTATACAAAACTGTCAAATTTCTCCAAATGATTTTAAACCTTAAAGTGTTGCTGATTAAGTTCAAAATCAACTGAGAAAATTTGACATTTTGTGGTAATTTAATGTGCTGGCCACCGTACTTCCCCGGTCGTGGCGACCCATTGATGCTGGCATGAGGACACGCCAGCAAGATACTACTATTACTATTTATCACTGCCATTCGAATCAGCATCTTGTAACAGGCGAGGATACGGCTGGCTTGGTGTCGAACCTTTGGAATCTAACTGGTTGGCGACCAACCTTATGTCAAAGTTTATCGTATCGTTTGGGCATAAGAGCCAGTTCCCATTCTTGGTCGCTGCGGTTCTTGTAGTCTGCAGTGTGTAGAGGCTCTTAAGGCTCCGAAACGCATCAGCATTCCTCTTGTGGATCATCTCAGGTGTGATATATTCGTCTCAATAATAAAAAAAGTAAAAAAATCTGAATATAATTTTTAACCTTGTAGATATACCCACGTTTACGAATTACCTTCAGCTGCCAAGTAATTGTGTTGTAAAGGTCAATGAACTACGTATTAAATAACTATGACAGTAACTTTATTCTTACATAGGAATGTCTCTTATTCATACCGATTCCCACGTTGCCACTCGGTTTCCTGCAATGCGTAATCATCAAAAATCGATATACTTTACAACTGCGCAATCTTTTACTGTCAATGTTGATATTACACTCTAAGTCACTGATAAGTCGCCGGCGCAACACTAGTACCCCACTCCGTAATTCGCACTCGGACACAAAAGACGTATTCGTATCGATATTCGATAAGTTTTTGGAACTTTGGACAACACTATTTTGTGATCGGGACGTCACACGTGCGGTTTTTTAATCTGCGCACTTAATTTTTTTTTTTATTATAATTTTTTCCACCCGTCGCGTTCGGTCTGTCATCAGTGTTCTTTTTTTGAACATTTGTGCTTTCTTTTTTTTAAACTGTCGAAGATGTTAAGTGGTTACAGAATACAGTATTTCCTATATTTTGCTATAAAGTAGTGTATTGAGACAATTTCATAATATAATTTTAATTGTGTACTGTTTAATTTCTTTGTGTTTCATCATTCACGTGGCGATTGGGTGAGTAGATTTTTTTCTTAATGCTATTAGTTATACTTTTGTGTGTGTGTGTGTGTGAAACGATACACACACACAATTGCGCGACCGTGTAATTAGTTTAAACTGGAACTTGTGGATTTACCGCATAATCTAAGACTTTATTAACACATGTTCCTACTGGATTTTCATTGTAGTGTGGATAGGAATTACAGACCCATTTACACATTGTAAATGTCTTGCCTCTAAAAAAGTATTTACTTAAAAGAGAACTAAACTATACACAATATATGCAAACAAATTGTGACGCCCAGGCGTCGAAGTATTCCTCCGCATCACTGTCGTCTGGTAACGTGCCCAGAAGACTGGCAGCATTGCCACGTTGAATGGCAATACTAATTCTTTGTCCCAAGAATAACCCAGCCCTCTGGTCACGTGAAGAGTCGACAAGTCTCTTGGAGATTTCCTTAAAAAGGAGGCGCGCACTTGGACCCCATGGCCCGAGCGTTTCGACTCCAAACGGCTCAAAAATATAGCTCCCATTGAGGTTACTATATTTTCGCCGCCTCTAAACAATAAAATTGTTACATTAAATAAAGGTTATGCGTCTGTGGATGGGTAACCATTCTTAACACTTCGAGACCTTCGTGCCTCGGAGAGCTCGTAAAGCCGTCGGTCTCGGTTGTCATACGAACACGTATGACAATCGTTAGAGGTAGTCAGGAACCCAAAAAACCTGATAACCAGTCTATACTTCGAATATCGGTGTTGCCCAGAGATTGGTTTGCGGAGGTCTGATGGCAGTTACTTCGTGTAAAATACTGAAATTCAGCCACATCTAATAAGATTAGAAGTCGACCCTAACAAAGGGAAACGCTGTACTGTAACCGTTTAAATACTGTACTGGCGGTATTACTTTTATTGTTCCTAACTTATTTCATACATTAACATTAACATACCATCACGCCTGTATTCCCCGAAGGGTTAGGCAGAGGTGTATTATTCTGCCGTCTTTTAACTAGAAAGTGTCCAAAAAGTCCAAAAAGGTGTTTCCAAGAAAAATGCAAATATGCGGGAATCGCTGTTTCTAAAAAACTATGATACTACGATTAATTATTGTAAGACACATCAATTGATATTTTTTTCCCGTTCATTCTAGGGAATCCTTTTTGTTGTCGATATATTGTTTTTGATAGTCGCTTTAGTTTCAATGTTTTACATCTCGAGAACTATGCCTAGGTAATTATAATTATGTTTCTTAGACAGAAAGATAGAGAATTTAGAACTGTATCACTTCCCATTAAAAAGTCAAATTGACCATTTGAGGGTTAACGGCTTTCTAGTTAAAGGATGGCAGTATTGTACACCCACATTTTGACGGTAGGTTTAGTTCCCATGTAATAGGGGGCGAGCCTATTGCCATTCACCGGGCACAAATCCAGACTCCGAGCTGCTACTGAGAATTTCATAGAAAAATTCAATAACACTTTGCTCGACCTGGGAATCGAACCCAGGACCTCTAGCGTAGCAGCCGCGCTTAGGACCACTAGACTAATGAGGCAGTCTTATTTCATTCGGGCAAAAATTGCTCCGTGTGAATCAGCCTTGATTAAATATAGTACGGTGACCATCGACAGGGTTTTAGCTTCTGTGTCTGCTATTGACTCTTGAGGGGTTAAATGTTCCTCATTTAAATACTTTTTAAGTATAGCTGAGATAAAGAGAATCACCGTTAAATACAACGTCATTAGCAGTACATTTGTGTAAACCAGAAATATTTAAAAATACTTTTCCGCCAAGCAATAATGTGCTAACATTATTATGTTCCGGTTTTAAGGGTAGGGTTGGTTTAGTTTCTATGTCTGCTTCTGACTTTTGAGGGGTAAAATGATCCTCATTTAAATACTTTTTACCATTCAAAGCCACGTTTTGATCGGATTTTAGTATATAGCCTCAATTTGATCACGCTTTGCAGCACCAGCACCTCATGGGACCGAAACAATTGAATTTGTATTGTCTTTAATGTACCATAGCATAATCAGCCTATAATGTTCCCACTGTTGGGACACAGGCCTCCTCTCAGTGAGAGGGAGTGGGCCGTGACCCACCACGCGGGCCCAGTGCGGGTTGGTAAATGTGACATGGCTTCGAATTTTTGGTTCTATGACATGCCGGTTTCCTTACTATGTTTTTATTAACCGTTTATGGGAGTAGTAAAGAAATAATTTACACGAAGCAAAGTGGGCCACTACCACTGGGCCACCATCGCAGAATTATACAGAAAAACCCAATAAAGTTTTGCTCGACATGGGTATCGAAAGCAGGACCTCAAGCGTAATAGTCGCTGTAGCTGTTGTAAATTTAGTATAATAAAAACTAAAGAATTTGTTCTTTTTGTCGCACTGATCTCTTTAAAACCAGTCGGATCTAAAAAGTATTTTTGCATTTGATTGTCCAAATATTGAGGAAGGTTAGAATAAAAAATACAAGTAGTTTATTAAAAAGGTTTCAAATAGTGTAATCAAATCAAATCAAATCAAATCATTTATTATTCATTGCATTTTGGGTATAACATGGTCGTATGGTTAATATAAAATGAATCACCAAAATCTGCCTGCTAGGCGTATGAATCAATGGACATAATGTAATCAAACAGTGACACTAAAATTAGCAAAATCAAATGAAACATGTCAATCTGTTAACAAGTGGTAATATAAAATAAGATTAAAATTCCATAAGTTACAAATGTCATCAAATAAAATTATATTAATTATAAATATTAATAATAGCTATTTAATTTCACGCTACGACGCATAGGACCCGAGCAGGGCTTGAAACGACGGGGCAATCAATAATAAATTATACAAATAGTTTTAATTCGATCATCCCCAAAATTGTTTCACATAAAATTTCATAATTAAGTACTTTCTTAAAAAGAGTTTGTATTACATGTTTGTGTTTCATGGCCCACTTTTAATGCGACTTTCACCCAAGTATAGCTGAGATAAAGAGAATCACCGTTAAATACAACGTCATTAGTTGTAAAGTACATTTGTGTAAACCAGAAATATTTAAAAATACTTTTCCGCTAAGCAATAATGTGCTCACATTATTGTGTTCCGGTTTTAAGGGTAATGTAGCCAGTGAAATAACTGGTTTACGATACTTAACAACTGAGGTGTCAAGATGACTACACGCTCCTAATACTAGTGGTGTTAATAAAAGGCGACCTAGCTTATTTATTAAATGATTAAATGATATTTATTTCTGTCAAAATATCCTTTAAAGACACTTTTACTAGTCTATGTTTTACATGTTTTTAAACTAGATGGCGCCGGCATTCCTATCTGACGACCTTTGAGAAGAAATGCCGACACAAACTCAGAGAGTAATGGTCTTTTTTAAGGTCCAGAAAATAGTTGTGTTATTAGAATGCGAGTTTAACAATGTAGGGAAAAATCTGAACAGGCCTTTTGAAGAAAGAGCAGTAGCAGCTTGGAGTTCAGCTGTGAACTGATGGCACGAAAACATCAATCATCGGGTAACTCAACCATTTTATAGGGAGCTCAACGACACATGACGATATCAGATGACTAAGTTTTTTTTTAAATCACAGATAGGTTTACGCTTGACCACAACTTGCCTGATGTTAAGCATCGAAGTGGTCTATTATGGAGCGCGCTTGCCTAGAAGATACCTATTCACTCTCATCTTGCGTAGTTTATCATCTTAATACAATAAAAAACAAATTCTGGACTTCTGATAGGAGGATGGATAACTACCTCATTAGTCTAGCGGTCCTAAGCGCGACTGCTACGCTAAAGGTCCTGGCTTCGTATCCTAGGTGGAACAAAGTGTTACTGGGCTTTTCTATTAAAGTGTTCGATAGCAGTTGTGCTCCCTAGGAGTCTCTATTTGTGCCCGGCTAATGGCAATAGGCTCGCCCCCTATATCATGGGACCTAAACGTACCAGGCGTACAACTTACAGCTGGCGACTGTACTTAAAAATTTATTGCAATTTTTATCATACCATCACGCCTGTATTCCCCGAAGGGTTAGGCAGAGGTGTACTTATGTACACCCACATTTCGCCGGTATATTTAGGTCCCCTGTAATAGGGGGTGAGCCTATTGCCATCAACCGGGCACAAATCCAGACTCCGAGCTGCTACTTTGAATTTCATGGATAGACCCAATGACACTTTGCTCAACCTGGAGAACGAACCCAGTTTAAAAGTGCGATACTTAGTTTTGGAGGCTAGTGTAGTTTAGTTCCTAGTTTCTGACGTAACTAGACATTTTACCTTCATGCTTGGTCTAGAGTCTAGACTATTATCTAACTAGATAGTGATTGTCGGCTTCAAGGATTTGAAGTCATTCGAGAAACGTTATTAGGCTGTGTGTTCACAGCGTATAAATTAGTTACAATTCTTATATGAGTAGGAATTAAATAGATAGATTTTTTTATGGGATAACTCGGCAAAGTGAAAGTGCATTGATAGCTTAGTAATATGAACTGTCAAGTCAAAGGTCTCGAGTTCAAATCCAAGGCACGTACCTCTTCGAAGTTATGTGCGTATTAATAATTAATTATCACGCGCTGAAACGGCGAAGGAAACCATCGTGAGGAAACCTGCATGCCTAAGAGATTTTCTTGATGGCGTGTGAAGTCCACCAACCCGCAGTAGGCTAGCATGGTGGACTATAGCCTAACCCCTTTCGTACTGAGAGGAAACCCGTGCCCAGCAGTGGAACAATGTAATGGGTTGATGATTGAACTCGGCAAATGAGCAGGCGAGCTACCTGATGGTAAGTAGTCATCGCCGCCCATGGACATCTGCAATACTAAAGGAGTTGCAGATGCGTTGCAGAGCCTATTTTATATAACTAGTACCCAATAGTAGTGTCTCGCTGGCTGTCTACATGCTAGTATGAATGGGTCGGCACCACCGGGGAAGTACTACCCTCCCACAGAATATCGACATCAAGTAGCAGTATGCATATTGTTGCGTTTCGTAAGACAATATAAAAAAAACTAAAAATATTATGCCTCATTGGTCTAGTGGTCCCAATCGCGACTGCTACGCTAGAGGTCTTGGGTTCGATCCCCAGGTCGAGCAAAGTGTTATTGAGTTTTTCTATGAAATTCTTAGTAGCAGCTCGGAGTCTGGATTTGTGCTCGGTGAATGGCAATAGGCTCGCCCCTTATTACATGGGACCCAAACAAACTGGCGAACTGTGGGTGTACATTAAGTACACCTCTGCCTTACCCTTCGGGGAATACAGGCGTGATGGTATGTTATGTTAAAATATTATGTTTAAGTTTTTTTATTTTGCCTTATTTTTAAACCAACGAAAGCATATGTAGGTACTTATAGTTCTACCTACTAAAGTTTACATAGATATTTTATTTAATCGAAACACGGAATAAAATTTTATATCTTAACAGCTAACCAAATAAGACAGATAAGCCTCATTAAATATTTTGTGTGGACAAAACCTTAGGCTTGACGTAAATGACGAACAATGTTCCTGTTTTTTTACGCGGAAAATGTTTGAAACTACTTCATTTGTCAAGTGATCCTACGCGCGACTGCTACGCTAGAAGTCTTGGGTTCGATTCCCAGGTCGAGCAAAGTGTTATTTGGGTTTTTCTATAAAATTATCAATAGCAGCGCGGAGTCTGGAATTGTGTCCGGTTTGATGGCAATAGGCTCGCCCGAACTGTGGGTGTATATATAGATATGTGTACTATAATATTTATAATTTAATATCTTCTGTACCACATTTGATGCAATTAAGTTTAATTCGATATTATTGAAAAGTTGCTCGCGTCTATAGGCTGCGATTGTCGCCAACAAATCGGCCGCGGCCTAAAAATTGACCTGACGCAGGTTTTCGTTTTTACACAAACCTAATATTTCAGCCAGTCAGCAATTAAATACTTGGTATTAATGAATGAACAACTAGTTCTTAAGTATCATCAATTTCTTTGACATTGTCTTTAGTAATACAATACTTTATTGTGCGTAATTATTTTACTATTGCTAGTAAAATAATGAGGTCGCTATGTAAAGATAATATATATCTATACTATTAATATTATCTATACTAATATTACAAAGCTGAAGAGTTTGTTTGTTTGTTTATTTGAACGCGCTAATCTCAGGAACTACGGGTCCATTTTGAAAAATTCTTTCAGTGTTAGATAGTCCATTTATCGAGGAAGGCTATAGGCTATATACCATCACGCTAAGACCAATAGGAGCGGAGCATAAATGAAAAATGTTTCAAGAACGGGTAAAAATGAATTGCAGAAAAGCCGAGAAACCACGCGGGCGAAGCCGTGGGCGGAAAGCTAGTAAAGAGATAAAGTTTGTGAGATTGAAAAGGGAGAGGAAGGAGAAAAGGAAAATGAAGGTGACTGAGGCAGAAATTAGGCCTCCGGCGCTCCACACTCACCGTACGAAACGCAACAGTATGCATCCTGCTACTTGACGTCGATATTCTGTGGGAGAGTAGTACTTCCCCGGTCGTGTGGACCCATTCATGCTGGCATGTAGACATGCCAGCAGGCACTACTACTACTTCTTGTGTTAATTATCTGTTTGTTGAGTCCTTTTGCAACACAGGGCTAGGAATTTAAAGAGGTGCCATTTTATCACAAATAGAAATAGACCCTATAATTATATAATTATTTAGTTAATCAACATATTCTGTTCTTATATTTTTCATATAATTTGGCTATACTTGCTTGTGTTACGAGTGGGTTCACGTCGGTAGCGCAATGGGTGGGGTTCGAACCGGCAACCACATGATCGCAAGTCCGACGCCCTAGCCATTATGCTACCGCCGCTTCGCTCTCTATCTTTACTCTATCCATTAAGCGCGAAGACTTGTAATTGGCTGTCAGTTTAACATACTATTTTTATTTTGTAAGTCTTCCATAGTAATTAAATAAATAAAATAAAAATAAATACTTAATAAAATCTAATATGGCTGAAATTTCAGACACATGCAACGCAAAAAAATGCGTTTCCAAATGCCGGAACTGATTACCTACACGTGTGTATCTTGACCTGGCTATACATTGAACTTTGAAACATACATCATTGGCGAAGTGTGTGAATGTACAACGGTACATGGTAAATGACTGATGCATGCCTGCCGTCAGCTTGGACTGGTCTGCTCAAAGCC
Source organism: Subacronicta megacephala (assembly GCA_958496365.1). NCBI lineage: Eukaryota > Metazoa > Arthropoda > Insecta > Lepidoptera > Noctuidae > Subacronicta > Subacronicta megacephala. The sequence continues at coordinate 8,513,184 of OY292539.1, read as the reverse complement.
ACTATGACTCTTTATCAAAAGGCCGTTTCAACCACATATATGCTACTACTAGATTTCCAGATATTTTTTCTACCATTACACCTGTAATCCCCGATAGGTTAGGCAGAGGTGTGCTTAATGTACACTCACAGTTTGCCGGTATGTTTAGGTCACATGTGGTGAGCCTAATGCCATTCACCACATATCCAAACACCGAGATGCTGCGGAAAATTTACTTGAAAATTCCAATAACACGAATGAATGTGAAATGAACTTAAGACCTTTTGCGTGGCAGTCGTGCTTAGGATCACTAGACTAATAGAGGCAGTCTATTGCTTTGTATAAAAAATATATAGATCCCTAGTTAAATATTATATTTTTCAGGTTATATTTTTGAAAATTTCAATTTGGACAGTTCAACTCAAAGCTGCTATGAGTTTTTCTTCAAAAAGGCCTGTTCAGATATTGATATTCCTACATTGTAAAACTCGCATATTTTATAATCTTACTATTGTCTGGATTTTAAAGACCATGATTCTCTGACTTTGTTTCGGTATTTCTCTTCACAGGTTGTCAGTTAGAAAATGCCGGCGCCATCTTTATAAAAGAAATGTAACTTTAGACTGCCTCGTTAGTCTAGTGGTCCCAATCGCGACTGCTACGCTAGAGGTCTTTGATCTCCAGGTCGAGCAAAGGGTTATTTGGGTTTTTCTATGAAATACTCAGTAGCAGCTCGGAGTCTGGATTTGTGCCCGATAAATGGCAATAGGCTGGCCCCCTATTACATGGGACCTAAACATACCGGCGAACTGTGGGTGTACATTAAGTACACCTCTGTTAGGCAGAGGTTCTTTTGTTGTTCCTTCGGGAAATACAGGCGTGATGGTATGAAACTTTCAAAGTGTCTTTAAAAGATAAATACTTACCCCTACATGTTATTTTATTACTTTATTACATTTTTACTTTCACAGTCTAAAGGCAACGTCTAGCCGTGTCTATGTAAGTCTAGATTTTTTTCTAGGCTTCAATGTAGGTTAATTCCTTCAGCCATTCATAGCGGCAATCGGTGGTTAAATCGTTCTATTGGAGCATGACTACAAGGTCGAATGCATTCGGGGGCCACCGGTCAATGACCGCGTCGGTAAAGCAGTTCAAGGCTGTCATAGATTTTGATCGGTGATCGGTAAAGATGAAAGTAAATTGTATTTGATATTACCGTGAGTTGATGAAAAGACATAAGTTTAATTAAAAAATATATAAGACTAGGTTCCCGCTCGCGGCTTCTCCCGCGTGTCTTGTCATTTTACGGGATAATATATAGCCTATGTCACTCAGGAATAATGTAGCTTTCTATTGGTGAATGAATTTTTCAAATCGGTGCAGTACTTTCAGAGCCTATTGAATGCAAACAAACAATCAAATCTTTCCTCTTTATTATAATATCTATTAGTTTAGATGATTTATGTATTTTTGACTATTAAAAGGGAAGCAGGGATTTGTTTTGTCGTGGCTAATATTATAGGCTACTAAAATTAAAATTAGCCTTAGCCTAAAACAAAACATACAGGACATAAAGGACCAGGATTCCTGTTTTTTTTTATAAAATTCTCAATATCGGCTTAAATAGGTTCATCCCTTATTACAGGGGCCTATACATACCGGCAAACTGAAGATGTAAGTTAGTAGGTGTATTAGTATACAATTAGATAGTGTATGATTTGATTTGATTGGCAAAAAAAAAACTAAAAAATTTATGTTTAAGTTTTTTTATATTGCCTTATTTAAACCAACGAAAGCATAATGTAAGTACTCAGTTCTACCTCGTATAGTTTACTTATATAGATATTGAAGTTAAACAAAACACGGATAACATTTTATATCTTAACAGCTAACCAAACAGTAAGCTACAAACTATGACAGAAAAGTATGTTTCACGACTAGACGAGTAGGTACAGTTTGCAGGAAAAGATTATAATTACTAAAATTATTTTTTTATTAATTTTAAATATAACATACCATTATACCATCACGCCTGTATTCCCCGAAGGGTTAGGCAGAGGTGTACTAATGTACACCCACATTTCGCCGGTATGTTTAGGTCCCATGTAATAGGGGGCGAGCCTATTGCCATTAACCGGACACAAATCCAGACTCCGAGCTGCTACTGGGAATTTCATAGAAAACCCCAATAACACTTTGCTCGACCTGGGGATCGAACCCAGGACCTCAAGCGTAGCAGTCACGCTAAGGACCACTAGACTAATGAGGCAGTCTTGCCTCATTAGTCTAGTTAATTAGTTACATTAATTTTAAATATGACTTATGTAATTTTATTATATATATATATAGATTTATTTCTGTAAATACTCTTCTACAAGTTAAACTGCATCTAGGTGGGAAGATCATTTCCAATGTGACGTTCTGAGAAGAAATTTTAAAACGATCTTTAAAGGACCAACTAAAAGATTATTAGGAAGTGACTTAAGTTCCGACATAATACAATTAGAGTAATGTCTGAAATTGCCTTTTAACGGAAGAACAAATGCGAATTTAGTACGCCATTCCCAATACCAAAGTAATAAGCTATTTTGTAACCTGCTTAATTGTTTTTCATCTCATATTTCGCCTATATTAGACCTCTGCAGGTGTAAATAAGTTACTTTAGCATACCCACATTTCGCCGCGCAGTTTGCTTAAGATCAATAAAATAGGACGCGTACCTAATGCCTTGAACTGAATTTAAAAACTGGCTTACAACCACAACACTGAAGATAGTCGATTATAAAGCAGTAATCGAATTCATAGTAATGTAATATTCAGAAATTATTAGCTTTAAATGCTAACCGTACTGACTGTTCGTTTTTTATCTAAAACGATTTTCAACGCTTTTAACGGTGCATTAGTTAAAAAATTAAACTTTAAACCGAATAATCGGCGTGGTCTAGTTAACTTGAACACAAAAAAAAACTTCTTAGAAGCACTTTGATTATTTCAAGGTTAAACATTTAACGTTTAATTGCGTGAAGTTATTTTAATTTGTATTTTTACACGTTTTTTTGTAATAAGTTACCACTCTTGTTGCTAGCCACATTTATTTTTTACATACGTATATACATACATACATACATACATACATACATACACTCACGCCATTTTCCCATAGGGGTAGGCAGAAACTACAGAACGCCATCTGCTACGATTCTTGCATACTTCTTTTGCTTCGTCCACATTCATACATCTTGTCATACACATGCGCCGGTTGCGGGTACTACGCACCTGACCTTTCTGAAGGATCTCACCAATAAGGTCGTGGTATGTCTTTCTAGGGCGTCCCCTCCCGGCGACTCTACTGACATTCGCTTTATAAATATATAAATATATACGTATATACTTACGCCTTTTTGTCTCAGGGGTAAGCGGAAAGCGTGACTTAAGCTTGTTATAATAGCAATGTAAATTAAAATACTGCTGAACTCGCTTCATCTTTACGAACATGTATTACTAGGGATATGAGAATTAACAACGGAGGTGTCAAGATGACAACACGCGAGTGACACTATTGGTGTTGCTGACGTCTATAGGCGGTTGTCGCTTACCATCAGGTTGTCCGTACGTTTGTTTGTCAATTTATTTGAATTTAAAAATAAATCTCCTCGCTCAAAACACGCGGCCATCCATAGCACAATGTGGAGAGGGACTCCGTAATCTTCAAAGTCCTAGCCCTCCTGTGCCTTGCTCTTGGCACGGCACGAAAATGCAGCAGTTTTTTTATTTTATTTATATATTTATTTATTTACACAGCATGGAAGACTGCTGTAAGTCTTCCAGCAAAGACTCCTACAGCATATTATGACACTACATTTTTGAACAGTAATCTGACAGCCGATTACAAGTCTTCGCTTATAGAACCAGAACCTACGAATAAAATTATTTACGAATAAAATTATTTATTCGTAGACCAGAACATTAAAAATAACAATGAACTTTAGCTTACTATGAAAACGAAAATAAACTTTAGACTAAGTACTGCGAAAACTACTCTACACTTTGGTATTTGAAAAAAATCTAGACTTAGGCACCTCCTAGCCGCAACTAAGTATACTAGTGTTAAAAACATCGAAATCGCACTGTTTACACAAATTGTTGAAATTTCTCGCCCGCACAATATAAGAGTTTTTCCTATAATTTGAGGAAGCAAACGGTACTTAAATCGGGTCCTTGATGGTATATTGAAACTGAATTTAGATACAAGGTCAGGGCAGTCGATGTTATTTTTGAAGATCTTTAGCTGAAAGACGCAGTCTGAACTATGCCGTGATCCTCTCGGGAACCCAATAGCATAACTTAGGACCTCTAGTGTAGCAGTTGTGATAACAATCATTAGAGCAATGAGGATAAAATATTAATCGCTTGACAAATAAGCCATCCGCCCGCATTCCAATTCCATTCCAATTTTACATAAATCGATTTAACACCAAATACGATTCTTGGTAAATCGTATAATTGCCATACACTATTAAAAATAATCGTTTTATCACAACACTAACGGTATTTCTCGTCGATTTTTTGCTGTTCTATAACGTTTATAAAATTCCTTTCGAGGTTTGTAAGTGAAAAAATGTTTTGAAATATCCGTGATCTTAGATGTTGGTATCCGGATGTAGGTATGATATTTACAATCGTTAATTATGCCTGTATCGAATACATCATTAAATTATTGGATCGTACCTCAACCTTTTTGACCCACCCACTCCGCATTTCATGAACTCCAAATAAGTTCCCGATAAAATAGTCGGCGGGATCATCATCATCAACCTATTGTCCCACTTTTGGGCACGAGTTTCCTCTTTGAATGAGAGGTATTAGGCTATAGTCCACCATACTAGCCTACTGCGGGTTGGCAGACTTCACACACCGTCGAGAAAATCTCTCAAGCATGCCGGTTTCAGGGATAAGATAATTATTGATTACTACTTACCTACTTCATTAGTCTTGTGATCCTAGTCGCGACTGCTACGCTAGAGGTGTTGGGTTCGATTTTTAAGTTGAGCAGTGTTATTGGATTTTATATGAAATTCCCAGTAGCAGCTCGGAGTTAGGATTTGTGCCCATGGCATTAGACTCGCCCCCTATTACATGGGACCTAAACATACGGGCGAAACGTGGGTGTATATTAACTCATCTCTGCCTAGCCCTTCGAGGAATACAAGCGTGATGGAATGTATAATTTTATATTAGGTATTATGCTCCTGTTCCATCTACGCTAACAGTCCAGAGGCAGTCCAGGGAGGGACATTAACCTTCCAAACGAAAACACAATAATTTTCGCTAATTATTGAATAACTGCTGCGTGACCATGGATGCTGTAAAGGATCCGAAACGTCGGGAATTAAAATAATCAATATAACGCGATAGAATCCGTAAAAAGTAGTTTTATTTCAACTTCTGCTGCTTTAGATATATTGCGTCATTTAAGATGGAATTTCATCTCTAGAACTCCTATTACGAATTATTATAGCTGAAGTACTAACATATTGCGCAGTTCTCGGAAGGAAGCCCCAATCTTTAGATTAACTACGATGTTGCACTAGGTCCATTCGACCTCAGCATGAGGATTTCCACGCTGAAAAAGGGTTTCTGAATATGGGGTACTTAGCAAAAGGGGTTGGCATTATTATAAATAAAAATAAGCCCACATTTCACCAACCCCGAGTATATGAAGCTAATTTTGTGTGATAAGACAGGAACTATCCGCTGGAGTAGACGTGTTCTCGAGTGGAGACCGCGACTCGGCATACGTAGTGTAGGACGCTCTTGCGCAAAATTGAGTAATGATTTCCGAAAGGTTGCTGGCAGAAGCTGGATGCGAGAAGCGGAGTGACAGGGTGAAATGGTGCACACTAGGGCAGGCCTACGTCCAGCATGGTGTCCGATGGTGATGAAATTTCTCGGCAATTAATTTGATATAAACTCTGTTCCACTGTTTAATTTATCAGTCAGTAGCGGCTACTTCGACATGGCGAAATGTGGCCTAAGTATTATAATTCATTTTTTAAGAAACGTAAATCAACTTAAAGCATTTGTGGTGAATCTTTAGAATCAACGGTCTGACACCAACTATGTTGATATCAAGCCATGTAGGGATCATAAAAATCATCATGTCGCATGAGAAAGCTCAAGGTTAAGAGATTTGCTGCATTTTTTACGCGATAAAAACAGAAATGAAGAGATTCGTAGAAGATTCAAAGTCGACATACTTAGCTCAAAGTTTAGTGGGTAAGTTTAAGTGGGCGTAGTACATAGCTTGTAGAACTGATGGCCGCTTGGGCAAAAAGATTCTCGAGTGAAGACTATACAATGGAAACGCAGTGTGTGACGACATCAACTAGATGGACAGACGATCTGTTAAAATCTGGGTGTCGTCGGATACAGGCAGTAGCGGAAGTCTATAGGGGAAGCCGTTCAACGGTGTACCTTTTTTGACTGATATGACGATGACTTATATCGGTATAGTTGAATTTATATTATATCAACTATTTATTTTCAGCATTCATGCATGCATCTTAAAGTTCACCAGTATGTTTTTAATAACATTAAGCTTAACCTTATTTTAGGGAGTCCAATTTTTAAACTAACAGCTCTCCGAATTTAAGCGAGCAGTGAACGGGTTAAATAATTTGGTACACGCCACTACGTTCTAGCATTCCGTTGGTCGATGTATGCGTCATACGGAAGCTGGACAATGGACCGTTTGGGTCAAGATGACTGTGGGAACGCGGTGGTCTATGATATACTGCGCAGGAGTTACGGGATAGGTAAATATATCACGCCTTTTAAGCCACTAATGCGTAGAAAAACGAACTAACAAAAAAATTAAATATGAAAAACGAGCCAAGTTCGGTGCAAACGACGTGACGCGACGCTACGATTATTTATCTTAGCCGATGCTGAGTCTTATTTAAAGGCCATTTATCATACCAGTCTATCAATAGGATATCGGAATGGCTAAGATATTGGATTGCGAGTGTCCAATATTTCAAGTTCACATGTATCTGGTTAGACTAGATGCCATCTGGTGATGGCATGTAGGTATGCTATCACTTGTTTCAAAAGGAAGTTTGTTATGTATCTTGCTACCTTATACCTATAAAACTTTGATGTTTTTCTAGTGATAACTGTGCCTATATATGCTGTCAGCTACTAAATATATTGCAGTTGCTCCTCTTTATCTATTTTTTTTTTAATATCAAGGTATCAAACACTGCGCTAACTAAAAGTTCAATTTATTTTCCGAACTTAGCTAAAGCACTTCCGTGTGTCTAGATATGCAAATGAAGCTATACTATGTTACGAAGCTATGCAATTTGAGTTTAAGAAACTAATAAAATGAAGAAAATTATGAAAATACAATAAAACAAACTCCCTCACTCATTTTTATTAACATGTAGAAATCATGGACTTCCGTCATCCGGGGATGGGTCTCCATTCAGAATGAGAGGGATAAGGCTGTAGTCCACCACGCTAGCCTGCTGCGGGTTGGTAGACTTCACACGCCATCCAGAAAATCTCTCAACCATGCAGGTTTCCTCGCGATATTTTCCTTCGAAAAGTCAGAAATTGGCCTTTGATTCGAACTCGAGACCTTTGACGTCGCAGTTCTATGGTCATGTCACTAGGCTATCATTGCACTATACGGATATTACAATACTATTGCGAGAAGCCAATTAAAATTAGAGGAAATCGAGAAAATCTTACTGGCGTGCAGGTTTCCCCATGATATTCTCTTTTACTGCCTCGTTGACTTACTTTTTGACTGCCTCGTTGGTCTAGTGGCCCCAATCGCGACTGCTACGCTAGAGGTCTTGGGTTCGATCCCCAGGTCGAGCAAAGTGTTATTGAGTTTTTCTATGAAATTCTCAGTAGCAGCTCGGAGTCTGGATTTGTGCCCGGTGAATGGCAATAGGCTCGCCCCCTATTACATGGGACCCAAACATACCGGCGAACTGTGGGTGTACATTAAGTGCACCTCTGCCTAACCCTTCGGGGAATACAGGCGTGATGGTATGTTAATGTTATGTTATTCTCTTTTACCGTTCAAGCGCGTGATAATTAAGCATTAATACGCACATCAATTAGAAAAGTCAGAGGTGCGTGCCTTGGGATTCAAGCTTAGACCTTTGACTTGGCAGTCCAATGGTCATCACTAGGCTTATCACTGTACTTTTGTGAAGTCTATTTACGTAATTTTTAACAAGCCTGTGCCTATCTTACTTCAAAGGAAACGCTGCTATTCGTCCATGAACACTTTATTCGATTTAAAAGCACGTGGTATGCGATAAAATATCGCTACTTGACACAGATAGCTAATACTCAATTGAGTGTGACAATAAAAATGTCAAGTCGCCGGTATTTTGTAGGGCCATTAAGGGCGAGATTGAGGCGGTTTTAATCAATCGAACAGACAATACGTGAGTTGGGTTGAGCAGATTCAAATTAAATGTGGTTTCGTTCTTTGAAATGTTGGTTGATACCGGTAAAATCGGTTCATCTCAATTTAATTCCTTACGATATTGATGGAGTGGAATTTTGTAGTTTAAGAAATCCGAGATGGACGAGTTCGAAGGGGACGACCTCTGCGAACATACGGCAACCAAATTGTGGATGTTCTTAAAAAAGGCCAGGTTCCGAGCACCCTAAACCGACGGTCATGCATGAAGAGATTAATGATTGTAGATGAAACGAAAGTAGTATGCCAGGATCATAGCAAGTGGAAATCTATAGTGTCTGCCTACCCCCATGGGAGACAGGCGTGACAATATGTATGCATGTATGTAAGAAATCAGTTTTTTTTAATAAGTAGTAAGGTATAGGTTCTTATGAAGTTAAAATAATACTTTAATAGAATTAAAGATAAAAATAATAAAAATTAAAAAATAATAGCCGCAATGATACGAATTTTCTAATTAAATAAACTTTATATTGAAAGAAAAATTCGATCACTTTCGATTTTCAAAAATTTCTTTAATTAGAAAATTCGTATCTTTGTGAACATTTCGCAATATTTAATGCTAAAAATAATAAAAACGAAGCATAATACGGTAAGGCAACATTGTTCGACATTGAACTACCTGTAAAGGCAGCCGTGTTGGTTGAAATACATAGTAATGTCTTCAATAGATGGTGCTGACGTCGCCTGAAGACGTGAAATTTGGAAGACAAATTCGACATCACAGGCAGTGGTCTCGGTAGCTTAGTTGGCAAAGCGTCTGGTGTACTTAACCAGAGAGACGCAGGTTCAAACCCTGCCTGAGATCGATTTTTTCTTTTACTAGAAATTTTCTATAATTAGAAAATTCGTATCTTTGTGAACATTTCGCAATATTTAATGCTAAAAAATAAAAATAATAGCCGTTTTGATGTTTTGATATATAAAAGTTGTTCATACTAGGATTTTCTTTAGTATCGTGGCAGCATTTAACAAATACGAATTCTCATATACCTACATAAATATGTATACTATTTGTAGACCTAACTGATGCCACATATTATTCTCTTCTGGAATCTTTATCTTTATATCATAAAAAGAAACAAAGATTTTTTTTTATTTGTATCCGGACCACGCACAAAAGACTTTAAATAAAAACTAAATCTCTACGTGCCCGGTTAATGGCAATAGCGTCGCCCACTATTACATAGGACCTAAACATACCGGCGAACTGCGGATGTAATTTAGTTTACCTCTGCCTAACCCTTTGGGCAATACAGGCGTCACATCATACCATCACGCCTGTATTGTAAACATACTTCAAAAATGCTTTGGAAGAAATAAGCGAAATTAAACTTAAAATTCATGATAGTAAGTGCAAAATCGCTGACTGCATGGCCCCACCCAAGGCTAGACACCGGATGGGGAAGAAATTTCAATGTCTGCATACTTTTGTACAGTAAACCGTTATAGTGATTAAATTAGCAATATTATACAATTGAAATAAATACTATTTAATACTTCGCTTCATGCTTGAATTTCCTGAAGTAGTTGTATAGGTACCATAAAAAAACATACCATTACGCCTGTATTCCCCGAAGGGATAGGTAGAGGTGTACTTATGTACACCCACTATGTTGTGGTAGGGCCACGCTGTTCGCAGCATGAATGGGCCGGCTCGACCGGGGAAGTACCACACTCTCGCAGAAGACCGACGTCCGAGTAGTAGTGTTTCGTTACTGCGCTTCGTTCGGTGAGCGAGAGGGCCGGAGGCCCAATTCCTCCCCCAATCCCCTTCCTTCTCCTTTTCTCCTTCCCCTCCCTTTCCCTAAATAGGCTCGGCAACGCATCTGCAACTCCTTTGGTTTTGCAGATGTCCATGGGCGGCGATGACTACTTACCATCAGGTAGCTCGCCTGCTCGTTTGCCGAGTTATCCCATAAAAAAAAAAACCCACATTTCGCCGGTTTCGAGCTGCTACTGGGAAGTTCATAGAAGAACCCAATAACACTTTGCTTGACCTTGAAATCGAACCCAGGACCTATATTGTAACATTCGCGTTTAGGACCACTCAATAAAACTCTTTCTAGATTTTCCTTCGCCGTTTTCGTTAAATTTTGCCTACATTAAAAAGTTGTAGTGGCCAATCACTCTTTGTCTGTTTTCTATGTTTGTCAACAACTGCCTTTTCTCGTTAACAATTCAATACTCGAAATAAAACGACGTTTTACCAATTATATCGCGATATATTGATATTATTTAATTCCCGACGTTTCGAAGCCTTAACAACATCCATGGTCACGGGTCATCATCATCATATCAGCCCATTGCCGTCCACTGTTGAACGTAGGTCTCTCCCAAAGAGCGCCAACCATCCCGGTCTTGAGCAGCTCGCATCCATCCGCTGCCAGCGACCTTCTTCAAATCGTCGGTCCATCGTGTCGCAAGGCGTCCCACACTACGCTTGCCCAAACGCGGTCTCCACTCCAACACTTGTCTGCTCCATCGATCGTCTGTCCGTCTGCAGACATGGCCGGCCCACTTCCACTAGTCACCGATATTGGTCACGGGTGGTGAATTATTATTACTTCCTCATTCGTTTTCCTTTCTGTCCAACTGATCTTCTCCATCCTCCTCCAGCACCGCTCTGTCTCTGAGTCAAAGTCCACGCTCCAGATTATGCCGGTAACCGGGTAAAAATCCAAACTTTTTCGCTAATGAGGATTCCATAGAAAAACGATGACACTACTCAACGCATCATACCCAGGACCTAAAGCATAGTTGCCGCGTTTGACCAAAGTTCATTGAAGCAGTTCCAAGACCATGACGAAAATAAATAGTCAGTTTGAAGCTGAGCTGTTACGACTAGGCCTATAACACGCCATGTTGCTAAGGAGTTAATTTATTACAGCAAGTGTCACTGCTACCGGTTAGGAACTCACTACACTGGTTGCGATATGTGATATGAAGCTATACCTTGTATCAAAGCTATGCAACTTAAAGCAAAGACAGGCATCCTGCTACAATGATGCAACGGATCGTTGAGCTCCCTAAAAAATGGTTGAGCTACACGATAACTGTCACTTAGCTGTCAGTTAAGACAGGTCAACTCAAAACTGCTATGGCTCATTCTTCAAAAGACCTTTTCAGATTTTGCCTTTTTGTTTTTTTTATTTTGCGATATGCGATATGAAGCTATACCTTGTATCAAAGCTATGCAACTTAAAGCAAAGACAGGCATGCTGCTACAATGATGCAACGGATCGTTGAGCTCCCTAAAAAATGGTTGAGCTACACGATAACTGTCACTTAGCTGTCAGTTAAGACAGGTCAACTCAAAACTGCTATGGCTCATTCTTCAAAAGACCTATTCAGATTTTGCCTTTTTGTTTTTTTATTTTGCGATATGCGATATGAAGCTATACCTTGTCACAAAGCTATGCAACTTAAAGATATGCTTGATAGGCATGCTCCTGTAACGCTTTTCTTAAAAAAACTGTAGAATAGTCTGACTGCCTCATTAGTCTAGTTGTCTTAAGCGCGACTGCTACCCTAGAGGTCCTGGGTTCGATTTCCAGATCGAGCAAAGTGGTATTGGGTTTTTCTATGAAATTCTCTGTAGCAGCTTGGAGTCTGGATTTGTGCCGGTTAATGGCAATAGGTTTGCCTCCTATACAGACCACCAAACTAATGAGGCAGTCAGTTTTTTAAAGACAGCTACTGTTCTATGTAGTAATGTCTTGCTGGCTTGTCTACATGCCAGCATGAATGGAGTATTTCCTTAGTCGTGCCAACCCAGGATCTCTATTCGCGCTTAGGACCACAGTCAAAACTATTTTCTTTGCGACATATTATATCTTCAGCATCGCCCAACACTGGACGCTAAACCTAACAACCACAAATTGGTTGCGACCGGGTGACATGACCTGTCGAGATAATAACCAGTGCATTTCGGTTATCGCCGACCGTAACTATAATGGTTACGTTAACGTTACTGCATTACGTTACGATGTAGTTAAATCATTTTATTATCTGTGAAGACATTATTGAAGATAGTGAGGGTTTTATGGGGCAAGGTTATTTATTAGATTGGCCTGTTAAATCTGCCTATCACTGTCCTATTGAGTACTATACAATACTTATATTGTAAAGCTGAAGAGTTTGTTTGTTTGCTTGAACGCGCTAATCTCAGGAACTACGGGTCCGATTTGAAAAATTCTTTCAGTGTTAGATAGCCCATTTATCGACAATACGATGTACGCTACATATCACCACGCTAAGACCAATAGGAGCGGAGCATAAATGAAAAATATTGCAAAAACGGGAAAAATTTTAATGCAGAAAAGCCGAGAAAACACGCGGGCGAAGCCGTGGGCGGAAAGCTAGCTAGAAAATATATGCTTATATATATGCTTTCGTGGTTCCAACTTTGCTACATACGAGCATTGTAAAACAAATTCTCCCGCCACGTCTGACTCTCGGTCTTTCCGATGTTAACTCAAAAACTACTGAACGGATTTTCATGCAATTTTCAACAATAGACAAATTAATGTATGAGGAACGATTACCTACGTGTGTAATTAATTGTTAAGGTTTTGTATAAATTATTGGTTACTATATTAGTCTATACTAAGTATTGAGAGAAACGATTTTTCTCTTTGTTTGTTTGTAATGTATAGTCTCTTGAAACTCCTGAACCGATTTTAATAATTATTTCACCATTAGAAAGCCACATTATTACCTACATAGGCTGTGTATTATCCCGCGGGATAACCCAGATCTTATGCGTGCAAAACTGTAAGCAACTCTCTGATAAGTAAATAATGAGGAACAAAAAGTAAAACTATACTATATACTTACTTGATTGTACCTACCTAATGAGATAAACTTTATCATAACATTGATATAATAATCCTTCCGCGTCTAGATTTAAGATTTATCTTTATGATAGTAGGCGTGTAGACAGATTATATAAAGTAATATAACAAAATATATTTTTTTGTATTAATAATTAATTATAGGACTATAGCCTAATCCCTCTCGTTCTGAGAGAAGACCCGTGCCCAGCAGTGGGACAATAATAATAATAATGGGTTGATGATGAATAATTAATTATCACATGCTTAAACGGCGAAGAAAAACATCGTGAGGAAACCTGCATGCCTGAGAGATTTTCTTGACGGCGTGTGAAGTCTGCCAACCTGCAGTAAGCTAGCGTGGTGGACTAAAGCCTTATCTCTCTCGTTCTGAGAGATAACCCGTGCCCAGCAGTGGGAAAATGTAATGGGTTGATGTTGATTATGAAATGAGATACCTCAAAAGACTGTAAGACTGTAACCTTACTGATAAATACATTTTTATGAACATTGTTCGGTAGTGCAATGGGTGGGTTTCGAACCGGCAACCACATGATCGCAAGTCCGACGCCCTAGCCATTAGGCGGTGAAGGGCGGACGTTTAGGGGGCTGGCTATAATGCAAAAATGACGTTCAAAAGATACGACCTAGTAGAACTTAATAGAAATTTGTTATTTTTTTTAGACATCAACACCTTTAGACATGTATTTCATTCAAAATCATAATAATGTCTCAACAGTGTCTTAAACGAGACGTATGCTAGGAGTATCATGGACCGAGTTCAGAAATAACATCTCAATACTTGAAGAACTCGGCATAAAGGAGCGTCTATCAACAATCGTACAGAAGCGCATTTTAACATTCTTTGGCCACGTGTGGCGAAGAAATGGTGGATCCATCGAACGACTGGTTGTGCAGGGCAGGGTTAATGGTACAAGACCTCGCGGTCAGTCACCTATGCGATGGACTGACCAAATCAAGAACGCAGTGGGTGGCCCTATAAGTGAGTGTACCAGGATGACGGCGAACAGAGAGAGATGGCGTGACATCGTGAGGCAAACAACATCTACTCCCAGCACCACTACTACATGACTACCACGACCGCTCTGCCAAGAGGGAATCGGCTGAGAAGAGAAGAAGAGTGTCTTAAAGGCGTGGTCTTATCGTGAGAATCATAGGGTCATGTGAAACATAATTACGACGGCAATACACAAAAGACATTCATCATCATCAACCCATTACATTGTCCCACTGCTGGGCACGGGTCTCCTCTCAGAACGAGAGGGATTAGGCTATAGTCCACCACGCTAGCCTACTGCGGGTTGGCAGACTTCACATGCCGTCAAGAAAATCCCGCAGGCATGCAGGTTTCCTCACAGTGTTTTCCTTCACCGTTTAAGCGCGTGATAATTAATTAATAATACGCACATGACTAAGAAAAGTCAGAGGTGCGTGCCTTGGATTCGAACTCGAGACCTTTGACTTGGCAGTCCAATGGTCATATCACAAGGCTATCACTGCACTGCACAAAAGACATTATCTTAACACTAATCCTGTAATTAAAGACAAGTTTACCTTTATCTTTTGATATATTTTAGATAATGCGAACATTTGTTGCGCATATACTTAAATCAACATACCATCACGCCTGCATTCCCCGGAGAGTTAGGCAGAGGTGGACTATTTGTACACCGACACTTCGCCGGTATGTTTAGGTCCCATATAATAGGGGCCGATCTATTGCCACTAACCGGGCACAAATTTAGACTCCGAGCTGCTACTGAGAATTTCATAGAAAAACCCACTAACACTTTGCTCGACCTTGGGATCGAATCCAGGACCTCTAGCGTAGCAGTCGCGCTTAGGACCTATGTCATTCAGGAATAATGTAGCTTTCTATTGGTGAAAGAATTTTTCAAATCGATCCAGTACTTTCAGAGCCTATTCAATGCGAATTCGAAGCGTCGGTAGCCTAATGGCTAGGGCGTCAGACTTGCAATCATATGGTTGCCGGTTCGAACCCCACCCATTGCACTACCGACGTGAACCCACTCGTAACACAAGCATTTAGCTTAGCACGAGGGGTTAACAAGAATACTAGTAATGTGTGACCCACATTGCTAGTAAGCTTTTTTTTTAAAACCAAAAACCAAACCAAAACCAAATGCAAACAAACAATCAAATCTTTCCTCTTTAAGTTATTATTTTAGTGAAGGAAAAATACGACCGCGGGCAGGATTCGATCCTGCGTCTTCTGGTTAAGTACACCAGACGCTATGACCGCTAAGCCACCGCGACCCCCACCCGCCATGTCGAAATTGCCTTTACATTTTTTAATTTTACGTCTTTGAGGCGACGTCGGTTATAAGTAATATTAGTTAAGAAAGATATGAATTTTATAATTAAAGAAAATTTCTAGTGAAAGAAAAATTCGATTTCAGGCAGGGTTTGAAAGACATGGTAATGTCTTCAATAGATGGTGCTGACATCGCTTGAAGACGTAAAATGTGGAAGAAAAATTCGACATCACAGGCAGTGGTCTCGGTAGCTTAGTTGGGAAAGACGCATGTTCAAACCCTGACTAAGATCAAATTTTTCTTTCACTAGAATTTTTCTTTAATTATAAAATTCATATCTTTCTTAACTAATATTACTTATAACCGACGTCGCCTCAAAGACGTAAAATTAAAAAATGTAAAGGCAATTTCGCAATATTTAATGCTAAAAAATAATAAAAAAATAAATATATTAGTTAAGATATTCGAAAATTCCATTTTTGTTCAGAAATTCACCCCAGCCAATGATCCGTACATACAACAAACGCTAAGGAATTTGAAAAGACGCACGTTTCGTATGTGTGTCGAGGACGAACCAAGCGTCACAGTGACGCACACAAACTTAATCGTAATCAAATCGATGCGCGGGAGTCGATGATTAATTCAATCAATGTTTTAAGAGTTTATCGACTTCTGATAGTTGGTGACCGGCGTGATCTTTTTATTAACTCTAGAGATTCTTATTTTTTTAAAGACAGAGATACCATCACGCTTATTCTCCCCGAAGGTTTAGGCAGAGGTGTACTAATGTAACACAGTTCGTCGGTATGTTTTAGGGCCCAAGTAATAAGGGGCGAGCTGTTACTAGGAATTTCATAGAAAAACCCAATAACACTGCTCGACCTAGGAATCGAACGGTCCTCTAGCGTAGCAGTCGCGCTTATGAAAAATGGACTAATGAGGCAGTCAGTTTTTTAAAAACAGCTACTGTTCTATGTACTTTTAAGTAGTTTTAGTGTCTCGCTGGCATGTCTACATGCCAGCATGAATGGGTCCGCACGACCGGGGAAGTTCTACCCTCCCACAGAATATCGACGTCAAGTAGCAGTATGCATACTGTTGCGTTTAGTACGGTGACGTAGGAGCGCCGAAAGCCCAGTTCCTCCCTCAACCCCCTTTCTTTCTCCTTTTTTCCTTCTCCACTCTTTTCCTTGGCTCGGCAATGCATCTGCAACTCCTTTGGTATTGCAGATGTCCATGGGCGGCGATGGCTATTTACCATTAGGTGGCTCCTCTGCTATATGAGAAAAAGATGAAAGACAGAAGATGTAGTCTTATCGTTAAATAATATGAAAACTACTTGCACATTTATCCTAATTGTTAGGGTTAAAATGATAAATGCTAGAATGATGAAGTTGTTAAGACAGGACTGCCTCATTAGTCTAGTGTTCCTAAGCGCGACTGCTACGCTAGAAGTCCTGGGTTCGATCCCCAGGTCGAGCAGAGTTATTGGGTTTTTCTATGAAATTCTCAGTACCAGCTCGGAGTCCGGACTTGTGCCCGGATAATGGCAATAAGCTCGCCCCCTATTACATGGGAACTAAACATATCGGTGAAATGTAGGTGTACCCAGTGGCGTAGCTTAGGGGGGGGCGGCGGATGCGGTCCGCACCGGGCGGCACTTTGGCGGGGGCGGCATTTCACGGTCAAAAAAAAAAAATTTTTTTTTCATTTTATTTACTTTTCAGTTTAGTTTTATCATGCCCTAAATTTTTTGTTATTCATTTAAAAAATGAAAGGGCGGTAAATTCGGGATCCGCACCGGGTGCTAGTGACCCGTGCTTCGCCACTGGGTGTTTACACCTCTTAGTACACCTCTGCCTAACGCTTCGGGGAATACAGGCGTGATGGTTGTTAAAATAGGAGCATCTAAATAAATAATTAGTGCTATGTATATATCTTATGCTATAAGTATAAACTATCTATATCTTCTATAACCCTGTCCTAGGAGTTGAGTCTCGTGAGCGGTGCATGGCGACTCTCTGTTGCCGGGCGGGCTTTGTAGGCTGGTTACTCACACACGACTTTCTAATAATCGTCATCCGATTTTGTCTCATTACTAGGTATGGATCTCCTCGTAGAGTGAGGGGGGTTAGGCTAGCCACCGCGCTAGCCTATTGAGGATTAGCAGCCTTCACACGCCATCGAGAAAATCACTCAAGCATGTAGGATTCCTCACGATATCTTCCCTCGCCGTTCAAGCATAGTACGCACATAATTCCGAAAAGGATTTGAAGAAATGTTGAATCTGATTGTAACCAAATCCAAGGCACTAACAATGTTTATAAAAAAAAAGGTTACTTGCAATGTGGGTCGCACATTACTAGTGTAGTGTAATTCTTGTTAACCCCTCGTACTTAGCGAAGTGCTTGTATTACGAGTGGGTTCACGACGGTAGTGCAATGGGTGGGTTTCGAACCGCTAACCACTTAATCGCAAGTCTAACACCTTAGCAATTAGGCTACCGCCGCTTAAATAAAAATAATTTGGATTGAAACCAACTTTTTAATAAGTCAAATAAGAAATAAATTGTAGTCTTAGCTCCCGTCTAACGCGCAACTTTTACAAAAAAATCGCAACCGTATAAAACGCCTAACAGCGATACAAAGTCCAGAACTTGATTGCATAACAGCAACTCATTTCGATTGGAGCCGCCATGCAGTCTAAAATGCAATGTCAATTGACTTTTGACATTAGGACCATGTCAAGTTTTATTAGTCGCATGACGCTCTGCGTTTTGTCTGACGAAACTGCGGTATAGGTTGCGTATTGATCTTTTTTTATTGTGTTGGAAAATCCGCTTGTATAGTCCAAATATGGCATTAGACTAACTGGTACATATAATAAAATTGTAAACAGCTTTTCATTGTTAAATTGATCATATTAGAAAACCAACTGGGGTAATAATACTTTAATAAATAAAAACAATAAATGATTTTGCATTGAAACAATGAAAGACTGCTTCATTTTTCTAGTGGTTCTTAGCACTTTGCTAGAGGTCCTAGGTTCAATCCCCAGGTCGAGCAAAGTATTATTGGGTTTTTCTGTGAAATTCTCTGTAGCAACTGCAGCAGTATGGATTTGTGCCCGGTTAGTGGCAATAATCTCGCCCCTTATTACGTGATAACCTAATCATACCGGCGAAGCGTGGGAGTGCATTAGTACTCCTCTGCTTAACCCTTCGGGGAATACAAGCATGATGGTATGTATATAATAAATGATTCGATTTGAAATTAAGCGGCAGTAGCCTAATGGCTAAGGCGTCGGACTTGCGATCATGTGGTTGCCGGTTCGAAACTCACCCATTGCACTACCGACGAGAACCCACTCGTAAAACATGCATTTAGCTTAGCACAAGGCAAGATTACTAGTAATGTGCGATCCACATTGCTAGTACCTAAGCTTTTTATTAAAAAAAACGTTTTAATAAGGAACCTATACTATAAAAAAGTTAATTATGGTATTTAGGAGTGACAACACTTAGGTTTCACCAAGTCGGAGTAAGCATTACCCACCGAACAAATTTAAAAATGGAACAGAATTTGTATGAAATTAACTGGCAAGATACGGGAATTTACTCGGAGTTGGTGAAAAGAGGCCTAATGAATAAAATGTTACCAGTTGCTATTAGGAAATTCTAATTGATAAAACTATGAAAGACATTGAAGTGGCAACATTGCGACATGCGTCACGTTGTTTCAATATGTTCGTCATGCTGCCTGCCACCTGGGTTTCTGGATACCGTTAGTGGAATACTTATCAAGGACAAACGCTCCTGAAGGTTGGGTAGTTACAAAACTTACACAGCATACATCATGAGTAAAGAAAGAGATGGCTCCTACCTATGCAATTCTTCTTTAAGCTGATCTCCCATTGTTTGTTATTTTCAACCGACTTCAAAAAGGAGGAGGTTCTTAATTTGTCTGTATGTTTGTTACGCGATAATTCCACCAATTATCGATTGATTTTTATGATTTCTTTGTTTGGTAGGTCATACTTCAGAGGTGGTCCCATTTAAATTGTATCGAAATGGGTCGAATGTTTTAATAAAAACAACAAAAATCAGACAAAAAAATATACATCGATGACATTTTCGTTTAGGTACTCCGAAACCTCGCTGTCTCATCGGAGCAGTGCGTTTAGTTGGCTTTCAAGTATTAAATATATAAACAAAACTTCCGACTAAAAGTAAAAAAATGTGATGCGTGATAAGTACCTATACCTATATGATATTAAATACGTTACAATACGTTACCGCACATGTGTTAATACAATAATAATGACGTAAATAATGATTTATTAATGTATTGTTTAAATATGGGTGTGCGAAAATATTATTCTATCGTATGGAAACGTCATCAATTCTTTATTAAGAAGTGTGACAAATTTAATTTTTACACTCGCGCGCATGTTTGTTTAACCTTTACCGACGTGCGTCGGTAAAGAAGATCATTAGCGGAGGCCTGCCGTTGTATAGTCGAACATAAAATTGCTTTACTACCCTTAGAGTAAATATCGTTTGCATATCAAAAGTAACTGACTGCCTCATTGGTCTAGTGGTCCTAACCCCCGGTGGGTTTTTCTATGAAATTCTCAGTAGCAGCTCGGAGTTAATTAATGGTTAATGGCAATAGGCTCGCTCCCTATTACATGGGATCTATACATACCGGCAAAGTGTGAGTGTGATGGTATGTTATTATTACAACGTCACACGATGGAGCGCGCTTGCCTAGGAGGAACCAATTCACTCGTAATTAAAAGACACCCCGATTATAAAAATCGGGGAAGAACTACTCAGGAAGCTCATTCCACATATCAGCGGTACGCATGATAAAAGAGGACTTGAAGCGATCTTATAACGATGATATTGTCATCTTATAACGATAAAAAACTGTGGATCCTGACTCTGCTTATTCCTATGCTGTAAGGAGGTCGTTATCTTTCCATGTCATCTGGTGTGAACACTTGTGTCCGAGGCAAATGATGCACGTGGACAATTATAGACCAATTGAGACAGCACGAGCGAAGTATTAATGAACTAGATCATTACAATTACCTCTACGTAATACTAGTAGATACTATATATGATATGTCATAAATAAGAGATTTATTTAGAAAAATGTAACTAGTTTTTTATTATTTAAGTACCAGCTTTGCGAGCACGGCTTCGCCCGCGTGTTTTCTAGACTTTTCTGTATTATAATATGTATATATACATATAAACCGTCCTCTTGAAGCGCTATATCTATTAAAAAAAACCACATCAAAATCCGTTGTGTAGTTTTACAGATCTAAGCATACATAGGGACAGACAGACAGGGGGATGACTTTGTTTTATATTATGTAGTGATGATAGTGATTATTTATACTTGACTGCCTCATTAGTCTAGGGGTCCTTGTTGGCAACACCGACAAACTATAATATTACTTTAAGTAGTGGCAATACTGATTCTTCTCTTTCTGTGCCTTGACAGTGAACGAGCTAGTTCTCTCTTGTATTAGTTACATTGTACTGTTAAAATAAAGCCGATTTAGAACGAGGTTGCAGTATATTTAAGCCTTCTTCCTGGTAACCCTAACGACAACCACATACGTGGTCAATGGAACTAGGGTAAGTCGGCCATTTAAACAGTCCTAAGTGTGACTCCTACGAGGTGCAAAGTGTTATTGGGTTTTTCAATGAAATTCTCAGTTAAAGAGCCAAGCGAAAGGGAGGTGAACCCCTTCGGTAACGCATGTGCAACTCCTTTGGTATTGCAAATGTCCATTAGCGGCAATGACTACTTACCATCAGGTAGCTCGCCTGCTCGTTTGTCGAGTTATCCCATAAAAAAAAAACAACTGAATTCTGAGGAAGTTCCCTTGTGGGAAAAACCAAAAATAAAGGCGACACGATCTCCCTTATCCTAACCTGATGTCTTCTACCTAACCCTTCAGGCTATACTGGCTATCGGCTATCATGGCTATGAGCGTCATCACTACCACTAAATATGGGCTACGTTAAAGTGTTAACTGTCACATGAATAATTTTAGAATAATAAGGATTCCTTTTATCATTATGGTGATCGATTCAATTGTCGTTCTTACCGGTAAGAGTACTATAAGTTTG